>CAUPSL010000002.1:1200000-1794715 GCA_963514005.1 Raja brachyura
CACTCGGCTAGACCCATGCCCACTCGACTAGACCCAAACCCACTCGGTTAGGCCCAACCCCACTCGACTAGACCTAAACCCACTCGGCTAGACCCGAACCCACTCGGCTAGCCCCAAACCCACTCGGCTGGGCCCAAACCCACTCGGCTAGGCCCAAACCCACTCGGCTAGACCCAAACCCACTCGGCTAGACCCAAACCCACTCGGCTAGACCCAAACCCACTCGGCTAGCCCAAACCCATTCGGCTAGGCCCAAACCCACTCGGCAAGACCCAAACCCACTCGGCTAGACCCAAACCCACTCGGCCAGACCCAACCCCACTCGGCTAGACCCAAACGCACTCGGCTAGACCCAAACCCACTCGGCTAGACACAAACCCACTCGGCTAGACGCAAACCCACTCGGCTAGACCCAAACCCACTCGGCTAGACCCAAACCCACTCCGCTAGACGCAAACCCACTCGGCTAGACCCAAATCCGCTCGGCTAGACCCAAACCCACTCCGCTAGACCCACACCCACTCGGCTAGACCCAAACCCACTCGGCTAGACCCAAACCCACTCGGCTAGACCCAAACCCACTCGGCTAGACCCAAACCCACTCGGCTAGATGCAAACCCACTCCGCTAGACCCAAACCCACTCCGCTAGACCCAAACCCACTCCGCTAGACCCAAACCCACTCCGCTAGAACCAAACCCAGTCCGCTAGACCCAACCCCACTCCGCTAGACCCAAACCCACTCCGCTTGACCCAAACCCACTCGACTAGCCCCAAACCCACTCGGCTAGGCCCAAACCCACACGGCTAGATCCAAACCCACTCGGCTAGACGCAAACCCACTCGGCTAGACCCAAACCCACTCGGCTAGACCCAAACCCAATTGGCTAGGCCCAAACCCACTCGGCTAGACCCAAACCCACTCGGCTAGATCCAAACCCACTCCGCTAGACCCAAACCCACTCGGTTAGACCCAAACCCACTCGGCTAGACCCAAACCCACTCGGCTAGACCCAACCCCACTCGGCTAGACCCAAACGCACTCGGCTAGACCCAAACCCACTCGGCTAGACCCAAACCCACTCGGCTAGACGCAAACCCACTCGGCTAGACCCAAACCCACTCGGCTAGACCCAAACCCACTCCGCTAGACCCACACCCACTCGGCTAGACCCAAACCCACTCGGCTAGACCCAAACCCACTCGGCTAGACCCAAACCCACTCGGCTAGACGCAAACCCACTCGGCTAGATGCAAACCCACTCCGCTAGACCCAAACCCACTCCGCTAGACCCAAACCCACTCCGCTAGACCCAAACCCACTCCGCTAGAACCAAACCCAGTCCGCTAGACCCAACCCCACTCCGCTAGACCCAAACCCACTCCGCTAGACCCAAACCCACTCCGTTAGACCCAAACCCACTCGGCTAGACCCAAACCCTCTCGGCTAGACCCAAACCCACTCGGCTAGACCCAACCCCACTCGACTAGACCTAAACCCACTCGCCTAGACCCAAACCCACTCGGCTAGCCCCAAACCCACTTGGCTAGGCCCAATCCCACTCGGCTAGACCCAAACCCACTCGGCTAGACCCAAACCCACTCGGCTAGACCCAAACCCACTCGGCTAGACCCAAACCCAATCGGCTAGGCCCAAACCCACTCGGCTAGACCCAAACCCACTCGGCTAGACCCAAACCCACTCGGCTAGATCCAAACCCACTCCGCTAGACCCAAACCCACTCGGCTTGACCCAGACCCATTCGGCTAGACCTAAACCCACTCGGTTAAACCCAAACCCACTCCGCTAGACCCAAACCCACTCGGCTAGACCCAAACCCACTCGGCTAGACCCAAGCCCACTCGACTAGACCCAAACCCACTCGGTTAGGCCCAAACCCACTCGGCTAGACCCAAACCCACTCGGCTAGACCCAAACCCACTCGGCTAGACCCATGCCCACTCGACTAGACCCAAACCCACTCGGTTAGGCCCAAACCCACTCGGCTAGACCCAAACCCACTCGGCTAGACCCAAACCCACTCGGCTAGACCCAAACCCACTCGGCTAGACCCAAACCCACTCGGCTAGACCCAACCCCACTCGACTAGACCTAAACCCACTCGGCTAGACCCAAACCCACTCCGCTAGACCCAAACCCACTCCGCTAGACCCAAACCCACTCCGCTAGACCCAAACCCACTCCGCTAGAACCAAACCCAGTCCGCTAGACCCAACCCCACTCCGCTAGACCCAAACCCACTCCGCTAGACCCAAACCCACTCCGTTAGACCCAAACCCACTCGGCTAGACCCAAACCCTCTCGGCTAGACCCAAACCCACTTGGCTAGACCCAAACCCACTCGGCTAGACCCAACCCCACTCGACTAGACCTAAACCCACTCGCCTAGACCCAAACCCACTCGGCTAGCCCCAAACCCACTTGGCTAGGCCCAATCCCACTCGGCTAGACCCAAACCCACTCGGCTAGACCCAAACCCACTCGGCTAGACCCAAACCCACTCGGCTAGACCCAAACCCAATCGGCTAGGCCCAAACCCACTCGGCTAGACCCAAACCCACTCGGCTAGACCCAAACCCACTCGGCTAGATCCAAACCCACTCCGCGAGACCCAAACCCACTCGGCTTGACCCAGACCCATTCGGCTAGACCTAAACCCACTCGGTTAAACCCAAACCCACTCCGCTAGACCCAAACCCACTCGGCTAGACCCAAACCCACTCGGCTAGACCCAAGCCCACTCGACTAGACCCAAACCCACTCGGTTAGGCCCAAACCCACTCGGCTAGACCCAAACCCACACGGCTAGACCCAAACCCACTCGGCTAGACCCATGCCCACTCGACTAGACCCAAACCCACTCGGTTAGGCCCAAACCCACTCGGCTAGACCCAAACCCACTCGGCTAGACCCAAACCCACTCGGCTAGACCCAAACCCACTCGGCTAGACCCAAACCCACTCGGCTAGACCCAACCCCACTCGACTAGACCTAAACCCACTCGGCTAGACCCAAACCCACTCGGCTAGCCCCAAACCCACTCGGCTCGGCCCAAACCCACTCGGCTAGGCCCAAACCCACTCGGCTAGCCCAAACCCATTCGGCTAGGCCCAAACCCACTCGGCAAGACCCAAACCCACTCGGCTAGACCCAAACCCACTCGGCCAGACCCAACCCCACTCGGCTAGACCCAAACGCACTCGGCTAGACCCAAACCCACTCGGCTAGACCCAAACCCACTCGGCTAGACGCAAACCCACTCGGCTAGACCCAAACCCACTCGGCTGGACCCAAACCCACTCGGCTAGACCCAAACCCACTCGGCTAGACCCAAACCCACTCGGCTAGACGCAAAACCACTCGGCTAGATGCAAACCCACTCCGCTAGACCCAAACCCACTCCGCTAGACCCAAACCCACTCCGCTAGACCCAAACCCACTCCGCTAGAACCAAACTCAGTCTGCTAGACCCAACCCCACTCCGCTAGACCCAAACCCACTCCGCTAGACCCAAACCCACTCCGTTAGACCCAAACCCACTCGGCTAGACCCAAACCCTCTCGGCTAGACCCAAACCCACTTGGCTAGACCCAAACCCACTCGGCTAGACCCAACCCCACTCGACTAGACCTAAACCCACTCGCCTAGACCCAAACCCACTCGGCTAGCCCCAAACCCACTTGGCTAGGCCCAATCCCACTCGGCTAGACCCAAACCCACTCGGCTAGACCCAAACCCAATCGGCTAGGCCCAAACCCACTCGGCTAGACCCAAACCCACTCGGCTAGACCCAAACCCACTCGGCTAGATCCAAACCCACTCCGCTAGACCCAAACCCACTCGGCTTGACCCAGACCCATTCGGCTAGACCTAAACCCACTCGGTTAAACCCAAACCCACTCCGCTAGACCCAAACCCACTCGGCTAGACCCAAACCCACTCGGCTAGACCCAAGCCCACTCGACTAGACCCAAACCCACTCGGTTAGGCCCAAACCCACTCGGCTAGACCCAAACCCACTCGGCTAGACCCAAACCCACTCGGCTAGACCCATGCCCACTCGACTAGACCCAAACCCACTCGGTTAGGCCCAACCCCACTCGACTAGACCTAAACCCACTCGGCTAGACCCGAACCCACTCGGCTAGCCCCAAACCCACTCGGCTAGGCCCAAACCCACTCGGCTAGGCCCAAACCCACTCGGCTAGACCCAAACCCACTCGGCTAGACCCAAACCCACTCGGCTAGACCCAAACCCACTCGGCTAGCCCAAACCCATTCGGCTAGGCCCAAACCCACTCGGCAAGACCCAAACCCACTCGGCTAGACCCAAACCCACTCGGCCAGACCCAACCCCACTCGGCTAGACCCAAACGCACTCGGCTAGACCCAAACCCACTCGGCTAGACACAAACCCACTCGGCTAGACGCAAACCCACTCGGCTAGACCCAAACCCACTCGGCTAGACCCAAACCCACTCCGCTAGACGCAAACCCACTCGGCTAGACCCAAATCCGCTCGGCTAGACCCAAACCCACTCCGCTAGACCCACACCCACTCGGCTAGACCCAAACCCACTCGGCTAGACCCAAACCCACTCGGCTAGACCCAAACCCACTCGGCTAGACCCAAACCCACTCGGCTAGATGCAAACCCACTCCGCTAGACCCAAACCCACTCCGCTAGACCCAAACCCACTCCGCTAGACCCAAACCCACTCCGCTAGAACCAAACCCAGTCCGCTAGACCCAACCCCACTCCGCTAGACCCAAACCCACTCCGCTTGACCCAAACCCACTCGACTAGCCCCAAACCCACTCGGCTAGGCCCAAACCCACACGGCTAGATCCAAACCCACTCGGCTAGACGCAAACCCACTCGGCTAGACCCAAACCCACTCGGCTAGACCCAAACCCAATTGGCTAGGCCCAAACCCACTCGGCTAGACCCAAACCCACTCGGCTAGATCCAAACCCACTCCGCTAGACCCAAACCCACTCGGTTAGACCCAAACCCACTCGGCTAGACCCAAACCCACTCGGCTAGACCCAACCCCACTCGGCTAGACCCAAACGCACTCGGCTAGACCCAAACCCACTCGGCTAGACCCAAACCCACTCGGCTAGACGCAAACCCACTCGGCTAGACCCAAACCCACTCGGCTAGACCCAAACCCACTCCGCTAGACCCACACCCACTCGGCTAGACCCAAACCCACTCGGCTAGACCCAAACCCACTCGGCTAGACCCAAACCCACTCGGCTAGACGCAAACCCACTCGGCTAGATGCAAACCCACTCCGCTAGACCCAAACCCACTCCGCTAGACCCAAACCCACTCCGCTAGACCCAAACCCACTCCGCTAGAACCAAACCCAGTCCGCTAGACCCAACCCCACTCCGCTAGACCCAAACCCACTCCGCTAGACCCAAACCCACTCCGTTAGACCCAAACCCACTCGGCTAGACCCAAACCCTCTCGGCTAGACCCAAACCCACTCGGCTAGACCCAACCCCACTCGACTAGACCTAAACCCACTCGCCTAGACCCAAACCCACTCGGCTAGCCCCAAACCCACTTGGCTAGGCCCAATCCCACTCGGCTAGACCCAAACCCACTCGGCTAGACCCAAACCCACTCGGCTAGACCCAAACCCACTCGGCTAGACCCAAACCCAATCGGCTAGGCCCAAACCCACTCGGCTAGACCCAAACCCACTCGGCTAGACCCAAACCCACTCGGCTAGATCCAAACCCACTCCGCTAGACCCAAACCCACTCGGCTTGACCCAGACCCATTCGGCTAGACCTAAACCCACTCGGTTAAACCCAAACCCACTCCGCTAGACCCAAACCCACTCGGCTAGACCCAAACCCACTCGGCTAGACCCAAGCCCACTCGACTAGACCCAAACCCACTCGGTTAGGCCCAAACCCACTCGGCTAGACCCAAACCCACTCGGCTAGACCCAAACCCACTCGGCTAGACCCATGCCCACTCGACTAGACCCAAACCCACTCGGTTAGGCCCAAACCCACTCGGCTAGACCCAAACCCACTCGGCTAGACCCAAACCCACTCGGCTAGACCCAAACCCACTCGGCTAGACCCAAACCCACTCGGCTAGACCCAACCCCACTCGACTAGACCTAAACCCACTCGGCTAGACCCAAACCCACTCGGCTAGCCCCAAACCCACTCGGCTAGGCCCAAACCCACTCGGCTAGGCCCAAACCCACTCGGCTAGACCCAAACCCACTCGGCTAGACCCAAACCCACTCGGCTAGACCCAAACCCAATTGGCTAGGCCCAAACCCACTCGGCTAGACCCAAACCCACTCGGCTAGCCCCAAAACTACTCGGCTAGGCCCAAACCCACTCGCCTAGGCCCAAACCCACTCGGCCATACCCAAACCCACTCGGCTAGACCCAAACCCACTCGGCTAGACCCAAACCCAATCGGCTAGGCCCAAACCCACTCGGCTAGACCCAAACCCACTCGGCTAGACCCAAACCCACTCGGCTAGATCCAAACCCACTCCGCTAGACCCAAACCCACTCGGCTTGACCCAAACCCACTCGGCTAGCCCCAAACCCACTCGGCTAAACCCAAACCCACTCGGCTAGACCCAAACCCAATCGGCTAGCCCCAAACCCACTCGGCTAGACCCAAACCCACTCGGCTAGCCCCAAACCCACTCGGCTAGGCCCAAACCCACTCAGCTAGGCCCAAACCCGCTCGGCTAGACCCAAACCCACTCGGCTAGACCCAAACCCACTCGGCTAGACCCAAACCCAATTGGCTAGGCCCAAACCCACTCGGCTAGACCCAAACCCACTCGGCTAGACCCAAACCCACTCGGCTAGATCCAAACCCACTCCGCTAGACCCAAACCCACTCGGCTTGACCCAAACCCACTCGGCTAGACCCAAACCCACTCGGCTAAACCCAAACCCACTCCGCTAGACCCAAACCCACTCGGCTAGACCCAAACCCACTCGGCTAGACCCAAGCCCACTCGGCTAGACCCAAACCCACTCGGTTAGGCCCAAACCCACTCGGCTAGACCCAAACCCACTCGGCTAGACCCAAACCCACTCGGCTAGACCCAAACCCACTCGGCTAGCCCCAAACCCACTCAGCTAAACCCAAACCAACTCGGCTAGACCCAAACCCAATCGGCTAGCCCCAAACCCACTCGGCTAGGCCCAAACCCACTCGGCTAGGCCCAAACCCACTCGGCTAGACCCAAACCCAATTGGCTAGGCCCAAACCCACTCGGCTAGACCCAAACCCACTCGGCTAGACCCAAACCCAATTGGCTAGGCCCAAACCCACTCGGCTAGACCCAAACCCACTCGGCTAGACCCAAACCCAATTGGCTAGGCCCAAACCCACTCGGCTAGACCCAAACCCACTCGGCTAGACCCAAACCCACTCGGCTAGACCCAAACCCACTCGGCTAGACCCAAACCCACTCGGCTAGACCCAAACCCAATTGGCTAGACCCAAACCCACTTGGCTAGACCCAAACCCACTCGGCTAGACCCAAACCCAATTGGCTAGGCCCAAACCCACTCGGCTAGACCCAAACCCACTCGGCTAGACCCAAACCCACTCGGCTAGATCCAAACCCACTCGGCTAGACCCAAACCCACTCGGCTAGACCCAACCCCACTCGACTAGACCGAAACCCACTCGGCTAGACCCAAACCCACTCGGCTAGCCCCAAACCCACTCGGCTAGGCCCAAACCCACTCGGCTAGGCCCAAACCCACTCGGCTAGACCAAAACCCACTCGGCTAGACCCAAACCCAATTGGCTAGGCCCAAACCCACTCGGCTAGACCCAAGCCCACTCGGCTAGACCCAAACCCACTCGGCTAGATCCAAACCCATTCCGCTAGACCCAAACCCACTCGGATTGACCCAAACCCACTCGGCTAGACCCAAACCCACTCGGCTAAACCCAAACCCACTCCGCTAGACCCAAACCCACTCGGCTAGACCCAAACCCACTCGGCTAGACCCAAGCCCACTCGGCTAGACCCAAACCCACTCGGCTAGACCCAAACCCACTCGGCTAGACCCAAACCCAATTGGCTAGGCCCAAACCCACTCGGCTAGACCCAAACCCACTCGGCTAGACCCAAACCCACTCGGCTAGACCCAAACCCACTCCGCTAGACACACACCCACTCGGCTAGACCCAAACCCACTCGGCTAGACCCAAACCCACTCGGCTAGACCCAAACCCACTCGGCTAGACCCAAACCCACCCGGCTAGACGCAAACCCACTCCGCTAGACCCAAACCCACACCGCCAGACCCAAACCCACTCCGCTAGACCCAAACCCACTCCGCTAGATCCAAACCCAGTCCGGTACACGAAACCCCACTCCGCTAGACACAAACCCACTCCGCTTGACACAAACCCACTCCGCTAGACCCAAACCCACTCGGCTAGACCCAAACCCACTCCGCTAGACCCAAACCCACTCGGCTAGACCCAAACCCACTCGGCTAGACCCAAACCCACTCGGCCAGACCCAAACCCACTCGGCTAGACCCAACCCCACTCGACTAGACCTAAACCCACTCGGCTAGACCCAAACCCACTCGGCTAGCCCCAAACCCACTCGGCTAGGCCCAAACCCACTCGGCTAGACCCAAACCCACTCGGCTAGACCCAAACCCATTCGGCTAGATCCAAACCCACTCTGCTAGACCCAAACCCACTCGGCTAGTCCCAAACCCACTCCGCTAGACCCAAACCCACTCGGCTACACCCAAACCCACTCGGCTAGACCCAAGCCCACTCGGCTAGAACCAAACCCACTCGGCTAGGCCCAAACCCACTCGGCTAGACCCAAACCCACGCGGCTAGACCCAAACCCACTCTGCTAGACCCAAACCCACTCGGTTAGGCCCAAACCCACTCGGCTAGACCCAAACCCACTCGGCTAGATCCAAACCCACTCGGCTAGACCCAAACCCACTCGGCTAGACCCAAACCCACTCGGCTAAACCCAAACCCACTCGGCTAGACCCAAACCCACTCCGCTAGACCCAAACCCACTCCGCTAGACGCAAACCCACTCGGCTAGACCCAAACCCGCTCCGCTAGACCCACACCCACTCGGCTAGACCCAAACCCACTCGGCTAGACCTAAACCCACTCGGCTAGACCCAAACCCACTCGGCTAGACCCAAACCCACTCGGCTAGACGCAAACCCACTCCGCTAGACCCAAACCCACTCCGCTAGACCCAAACCCACTGGGCTAGACCCAAACCCACTCCGCTAGACCCAAACCCACTTGGCTAGACCCAAACCCACTCGGCTAGACCCAAACCCACTCGGCTAGACCCAAACCCACTCGGCTAGACCGAAACGCACTCGGCTAGACCCAACCTCACTCGACTAGACCTAAACCCACTCGGCTAGACCCAAACCCACTCGGCTAGCCCCAAACCCACTTGTCTAGGCCCAAACCCACTCGGCTAGACCCAAACCCACTCGGCTAGACCCAAACCCACTCGGCTAGACCCAAACCCAATCGGCTAGACCCAAACCCAATCGGCTAGGCCCAAACCCACTCCGCTCGACCCAAACCCACTCGGCTAGATCCAAACCCACTCCGCTAGACCCAAACCCACTCGGTTACACCCAAACCCACTCGGCTAGACCCAAACCCACTCGGCTAGACCCAACCCCACTCGGCTAGACCCAAACCCACTCGGCTAGACCCAAGCCCACTCGGCTAGACCCAAACCCACTCGGTTAGGCCCAAACCCACTCGGCTAGACCCAAACCCACTCGGCTAGACCCAAACCCACTCGGCTAGACACATACCCACTCCGCTAGACCCAAACCCACTCGGCTAGACACAAACCCACTCCGCTAGACCCAAACCCACTCGGCTAGACCCAAACCCACTCGGCTAGACCCAAGCCCACTCGGCTAGAAACAAACCCACTCGGCTAGGCCCAAACCCACTCGGCTAGACCCAAACCCACTCGGCTAGACTCAAACCCACTCGGCTAGACCCAAACCCACTCTGCTAGACCCAAACACACTCGGCTAGACCCAAACCCACTCGGCTAGACCCAAACCCACTCGTCTAGACACAAACCCACTCCGCTAGACCCAAACCCACTCGGCTAGAAACAAACCCACTCGGCTAGACCCAAACCCACTTGGCTAGACCCAAACCCACTCGGCTAGACCCAAACCCACTCGGCTAGACGCAACCCCACTCGATTAGACCCAAACCCACTCGGCTAGACCCAAACCCACTCGGCTAGCCCCAAACCCACTCGGCTAGGCCCAAACCCACTCGGCTAGACCCAAACCCACTCGGCTAGACCCAAACCCACTAGGCTAGACCAAAACCCACTCGGCTAGATTCAAACCCACTCTGCTAGACCCAAACCCACTCGGTTAGGCCCAAACCCACTCGGCTAGACCCAAACCCACTCGGCTAGACCCAAACCCACTCGGCTAGACGCAAACCCACTCCGCTAGACCCAAACCCACTCCGCTAGACCCAAACCCACTGGGCTAGACCCAAACCCACTCCGCTAGACCCAAACCCACTCGGCTAGACCCAAACCCACTCGGCTAGACCCAAACCCACTCGGCTAGACCCAAACCCACTCGGCTAGACCCAAACGCACTCGGCTAGACCCAACCTCACTCGACTAGACCTAAACCCACTCGGCTAGACCCAAACCCACTCGGCTAGCCCCAAACCCACTTGTCTAGGCCCAAACCCACTCGGCCAGACCCAAACCCACTCGGCTAGACCCAAACCCACTCGGCTAGACGCAAACCCACTCGGCTAGACCCAAACCCAATCGGCTAGGCCCAAACCCACTCCGCTCGACCCAAACCCACTCGGCTAGATCCAAACCCACTCCGCTAGACCCAAACCCACTCGGTTACACCCAAACCCACTCGGCTAGACCCAAACCCACTCGGCTAGACCCAACCCCACTCGGCTAGACCCAAACCCACTCGGCTAGACCCAAGCCCACTCGGCTAAACCTAAACCCACTCGGTTAGGCCCAAACCCACTCGGTTAGACCCAAACCCACTCGGCTAGACCCAAACCCACTCGGCTAGACACATACCCACTCCGCTAGACCCAAACCCACTCGGCTAGACACAAACCCACTCCGCTAGACCCAAACCCACTCGGCTAGACCCAAACCCACTCGGCTAGACCCAAACCCACTCGGCTAGCCCAAACCCACTCGGCTACGCCCAAACCCACTCGGCTAGACCCAAACCCACTCGGCTAGACCCAAACCCACTTGGCTAGACCCAAACCCACTCGGCCAGACCCAACCCCACTCGGCTAGACCCAAACGCACTCGGCTAGACCCAAATCCACTCGGCTAGACCCAAACCCACTCGGCTAGACGCAAACCCACTCGGCTAGACCCAAACCCACTCGGCTAGACCCAAACCCACTCCGCTAGACACAAACCCACTCGGCTAGACCCAAATCCACTCGGCTAGACCCAAACCCACTCCGCTAGACCCACACCCACTCGGCTAGACCCAAACCCACTCGGCTAGACCCAAACCCACTCGGATAGACCCAAACCCACTCGGCTAGACCCAAACCCACTCGGCTAGACGCAAACCCACTCCGCTAGACCCAAACCCACTCCGCTAGACCCAAACCCACTCCGCTAGACCCAAACCCACTCCGCTAGAACCAAACCCAGTCCGCTAGACCCAACCCCACTCCGCTAGACCCAAACCCACTCCGCTTGACCCAAACCCACTCGGCTAGCCCTAAACCCACTCGGCTAGGCCCAAACCCACTCGGCTAGACCCAAACCCACTCGGCTAGACGCAAACCCACTCGGCTAGACCCAAACCCACTCGGCTAGACCCAAACCCAATCGGCTAGGCCCAAACCCACTCGGCTAGACCCAAACCCACTCGGCTAGATCCAAACCCACTCCGCTAGACCCAAACCCACTCGGTTAGACCCAAACCCACTCGGCTAGACCCAAACCCACTCGGCTAGACCCAACCCCACTCGGCTAGACCCAAACGCACTCGGCTAGACCCAAACCCACCCGGCTAGACCCAAACCCACTCGGCTAGACGCAAACCCACTCGGCTAGACCCAAACCCACTCGGCTAGACCCAAACCCACTCCGCTAGACCCACACCCACTCGGCTAGACCCAAACCCACTCGGCTAGACCCAAACCCACTCGGCTAGACCCAAACCCACTCGGCTAGACGCAAACCCACTCGGCTAGTCGCAAACCCACTCCGCTAGACCCAAACCCACTCCGCTAGACCCAAACCCACTCCGCTAGACCCAAACCCACTCCGCTAGAACCAAACCCAGTCCGCTAGACCCAACCCCACTCCGCTAGACCCAAACCCACTCGGCTAGACCCAAACCCACTCGGCTAGACACATACCCACTCCGCTAGACCCAAACCCACTCGGCTAGACACAAACCCACTCCGCTAGACCCAAACCCACTCGGCTAGACCCAAACCCACTCGGCTAGACCCAAACCCACTCGGCTAGCCCAAACCCACTCGGCTACGCCCAAACCCACTCGGCTAGACCCAAACCCACTCGGCTAGACCCAAACCCACTTGGCTAGACCCAAACCCACTCGGCCAGACCCAACCCCACTCGGCTAGACCCAAACGCACTCGGCTAGACCCAAACCCACTCGGCTAGACCCAAACCCACTCGGCTAGACGCAAACCCACTCGGCTAGACCCAAACCCACTCGGCTAGACCCAAACCCACTCCGCTAGACACAAACCCACTCGGCTAGACCCAAATCCACTCGGCTAGACCCAAACCCACTCCGCTAGACCCACACCCACTCGGCTAGACCCAAACCCACTCGGCTAGACCCAAACCCACTCGGATAGACCCAAACCCACTCGGCTAGACCCAAACCCACTCGGCTAGACGCAAACCCACTCCGCTAGACCCAAACCCACTCCGCTAGACCCAAACCCACTCCGCTAGACCCAAACCCACTCCGCTAGAACCAAACCCAGTCCGCTAGACCCAACCCCACTCCGCTAGACCCAAACCCACTCCGCTTGACCCAAACCCACTCGGCTAGCCCTAAACCCACTCGGCTAGGCCCAAACCCACTCGGCTAGACCCAAACCCACTCGGCTAGACGCAAACCCACTCGGCTAGACCCAAACCCACTCGGCTAGACCCAAACCCAATCGGCTAGGCCCAAACCCACTCGGCTAGACCCAAACCCACTCGGCTAGATCCAAACCCACTCCGCTAGACCCAAACCCACTCGGTTAGACCCAAACCCACTCGGCTAGACCCAAACCCACTCGGCTAGACCCAACCCCACTCGGCTAGACCCAAACGCACTCGGCTAGACCCAAACCCACCCGGCTAGACCCAAACCCACTCGGCTACGCCCAAACCCACTCGGCTAGACCCAAACCCACTCGGCTAGACCCAAACCCACTTGGCTAGACCCAAACCCACTCGGCCAGACCCAACCCCACTCGGCTAGACCCAAACGCACTCGGCTAGACCCAAACCCACTCGGCTAGACCCAAACCCACTCGGCTAGACGCAAACCCACTCGGCTAGACCCAAACCCACTCGGCTAGACCCAAACCCACTCCGCTAGACACAAACCCACTCGGCTAGACCCAAATCCACTCGGCTAGACCCAAACCCACTCCGCTAGACCCACACCCACTCGGCTAGACCCAAACCCACTCGGCTAGACCCAAACCCACTCGGATAGACCCAAACCCACTCGGCTAGACCCAAACCCACTCGGCTAGACGCAAACCCACTCCGCTAGACCCAAACCCACTCCGATAGACCCAAACCCACTCCGCTAGACCCAAACCCACTCCGCTAGAACCAAACCCAGTCCGCTAGACCCAACCCCACTCCGCTAGACCTAAACCCACTCCGCTTGACCCAAACCCACTCGGCTAGCCCTAAACCCACTCGGCTAGGCCCAAACCCACTCGGCTAGACCCAAACCCACTCGGCTAGACGCAAACCCACTCGGCTAGACCCAAACCCACTCGGCTAGACCCAAACCCAATCGGCTAGGCCCAAACCCACTCGGCTAGACCCAAACCCACTCGGCTAGATCCAAACCCACTCCGCTAGACCCAAACCCACTCGGTTAGACCCAAACCCACTCGGCTAGACCCAAACCCACTCGGCTAGACCCAACCCCACTCGGCTAGACCCAAACGCACTCGGCTAGACCCAAACCCACCCGGCTAGACCCAAACCCACTCGGCTAGACGCAAACCCACTCGGCTAGACCCAAACCCACTCGGCTAGACCCAAACCCACTCCGCTAGACCCACACCCACTCGGCTAGACCCAAACCCACTCGGCTAGACCCAAACCCACTCGGCTAGACCCAAACCCACTCGGCTAGACGCAAACCCACTCGGCTAGATGCAAACCCACTCCGCTAGACCCAAACCCACTCCGCTAGACCCAAACCCACTCCGCTAGACCCAAACCCACTCCGCTAGAACCAAACCCAGTCCGCTAGACCCAACCCCACTCCGCTAGACCCAAACCCACTCCGCTAGACCCAAACCCACTCCGTTAGACCCAAACCCACTCGGCTAGACCCAAACCCTCTCGGCTAGACCCAAACCCACTCGGCTAGACCCAAACCCACTCGGCTAGACCCAACCCCACTCGACTAGACCTAAACCCACTCGCCTAGACCCAAACCCACTCGGCTAGCCCCAAACCCACTCGGCTAGGCCCAAACCCACTCGGCTAGACCCAAACCCACTCGGCTAGCCCCAAACCCACTCGGCTAGTCCCAAACCCACTCGGCTAGACCCAAACCCACTCGGCTAGACGCAAACACACTCGGCTAGACGCAAACCCACTCGGCTAGACCCAAACCCAATCGGCTAGGCCCAAACCCACTCGGCTAGACCCAAACCCACTCGGCTACATCCAAACCCACTCCGCTAGACCCAAACCCACTCGGTTAGACCCAAACCCACTCGGCTAGACCCAAACCCACTCGGCTAGACCCAACCCCACTCGGCTAGACCCAAACGCACTCGGCTAGACCCAAACCCACTCGGCTAGACCCAAACCCACTCGGCTAGACGCAAACCCACTCGGCTAGACCCAAACCCACTCGGCTAGACCCAAACCCACTGCGCTAGACCCACACCCACTCGGCTAGACCCAACCCCACTCGACTAGACCTAAACCCACTCGCCTAGACCCAAACCCACTCGGCTAGCCCCAAACCCACTCGGCTAGGCCCAAACCCACTCGGCTAGACCCAAACCCACTCGGCTAGCCCCAAACCCACTCGGCTAGGCCCAAACCCACTCGGCTAGACCCAAACCCACTCCGCTAGACCCAAACCCACTCCGCTAGACCCAAACCCACTCCGCTAGAACCAAACCCAGTCCGCTAGACCCAACCCCACTCCGCTAGACCCAAACCCACTCCGCTTGACCCAAACCCACTCGGCTAGCCCTAAACCCACTCGGCTAGGCCCAAACCCACTCGGCTAGACCCAAACCCACTCGGCTAGACGCAAACCCACTCGGCTAGACCCAAACCCACTCGGCTAGACCCAAACCCAATCGGCTAGGCCCAAACCCACTCGGCTAGACCCAAACCCACTCGGCTAGATCCAAACCCACTCCGCTAGACCCAAACCCACTCGGTTAGACCCAAACCCACTCGGCTAGACCCAAACCCACTCGGCTAGACCCAACCCCACTCGGCTAGACCCAAACGCACTCGGCTAGACCCAAACCCACCCGGCTAGACCCAAACCCACTCGGCTACGCCCAAACCCACTCGGCTAGACCCAAACCCACTCGGCTAGACCCAAACCCACTTGGCTAGACCCAAACCCACTCGGCCAGACCCAACCCCACTCGGCTAGACCCAAACGCACTCGTCTAGACCCAAACCCACTCGGCTAGACCCAAACCCACTCGGCTAGACGCAAACCCACTCGGCTAGACCCAAACCCACTCGGCTAGACCCAAACCCACTCCGCTAGACACAAACCCACTCGGCTAGACTCAAATCCACTCGGCTAGACCCAAACCCACTCCGCTAGACCCACACCCACTCGGCTAGACCCAAACCCACTCGGCTAGACCCAAACCCACTCGGATAGACCCAAACCCACTCGGCTAGACCCAAACCCACTCGGCTAGACGCAAACCCACTCCGCTAGACCCAAACCCACTCCGCTAGACCCAAACCCACTCCGCTAGACCCAAACCCACTCCGCTAGAACCAAACCCAGTCCGCTAGACCCAACCCCACTCCGCTAGACCTAAACCCACTCCGCTTGACCCAAACCCACTCGGCTAGCCCTAAACCCACTCGGCTAGGCCCAAACCCACTCGGCTAGACCCAAACCCACTCGGCTAGACGCAAACCCACTCGGCTAGACCCAAACCCACTCGGCTAGACCCAAACCCAATCGGCTAGGCCCAAACCCACTCGGCTAGACCCAAACCCACTCGGCTAGATCCAAACCCACTCCGCTAGACCCAAACCCACTCGGTTAGACCCAAACCCACTCGGCTAGACCCAAACCCACTCGGCTAGACCCAACCCCACTCGGCTAGACCCAAACGCACTCGGCTAGACCCAAACCCACCCGGCTAGACCCAAACCCACTCGGCTAGACGCAAACCCACTCGGCTAGACCCAAACCCACTCGGCTAGACCCAAACCCACTCCGCTAGACCCACACCCACTCGGCTAGACCCAAACCCACTCGGCTAGACCCAAACCCACTCGGCTAGACCCAAACCCACTCGGCTAGACGCAAACCCACTCGGCTAGATGCAAACCCACTCCGCTAGACCCAAACCCACTCCGCTAGACCCAAACCCACTCCGCTAGACCCAAACCCACTCCGCTAGAACCAAACCCAGTCCGCTAGACCCAACCCCACTCCGCTAGACCCAAACCCACTCCGCTAGACCCAAACCCACTCCGTTAGACCCAAACCCACTCGGCTAGACCCAAACCCTCTCGGCTAGACCCAAACCCACTCGGCTAGACCCAAACCCACTCGGCAAGACCCAACCCCACTCGACTAGACCTAAACCCACTCGCCTAGACCCAAACCCACTCGGCTAGCCCCAAACCCACTCGGCTAGGCCCAAACCCACTCGGCTAGACCCAAACCCACTCGGCTAGCCCCAAACCCACTCGGCTAGTCCCAAACCCACTCGGCTAGACCCAAACCCACTCGGCTAGACGCAAACACACTCGGCTAGACGCAAACCCACTCGGCTAGACCCAAACCCAATCGGCTAGGCCCAAACCCACTCGGCTAGACCCAAACCCACTCGGCTACATCCAAACCCACTCCGCTAGACCCAAACCCACTCGGTTAGACCCAAACCCACTCGGCTAGACCCAAACCCACTCGGCTAGACCCAACCCCACTCGGCTAGACCCAAACGCACTCGGCTAGACCCAAACCCACTCGGCTAGACCCAAACCCACTCGGCTAGACGCAAACCCACTCGGCTAGACCCAAACCCACTCGGCTAGACCCAAACCCACTGCGCTAGACCCACACCCACTCGGCTAGACCCAACCCCACTCGACTAGACCTAAACCCACTCGCCTAGACCCAAACCCACTCGGCTAGCCCCAAACCCACTCGGCTAGGCCCAAACCCACTCGGCTAGACCCAAACCCACTCGGCTAGCCCCAAACCCACTCGGCTAGGCCCAAACCCACTCGGCTAGACCCAAACCCACTCGGCTAGACGCAAACACACTCGGCTAGGCCCAAACCCACTCGGCTAGACCCAAACCCAATCGGCTAGGCCCAAACCCACTCGGCTAGACCCAAACCCACTCGGCTAGATCCAAACCCACTCCGCTAGACGCAAACCCACTCGGTTAGACCCAAACCCACTCGGCTAGACCCAAACCCACTCGGCTAGACCCAACCCCACTCGGCTAGACCCAAACGCACTCGGCTAGACCCAAACCCACTCGGCTAGACCCAAACCCACTCGGCTAGACGCAAACCCACTCGGCTAGACCCAAACCCACTCGGCTAGACCCAAACCCACTCCGCTAGACCCACACCCACTCGGCTAGACCCAAACCCACTCGGCTAGACCCAAACCCACTCGGCTAGACCCAAACCCACTCGGCTAGACCCAAACCCACTAGGCTAGACCAAAACCCACTCGGCTAGATCCAAACCCACTCTGCTAGACCCAAACGCACTCGGTTAGGCCCAAACCCACTCGGCTAGACCCAAACCCACTCGGATAGACCCAAACCCACTCGGCTAGACCCAAACCCACTCGGCTAGACCCAAACCCACTCGGCTAAACCCAAACCCACTCGGCTAGACCCAAACCCACTCCGCTAGACCCAAACCCACTCCGCTAGACGCAAACCCACTCGGCTAGACCCAAACCCGCTCGGCTAGACCCAAACCCGCTCCGCTAGACCCACACCCGCTCGGCTAGACCCAAACCCACTCGGCTAGACCTAAACCCACTCGGCTAGACCCAAACCCACTCGGCTAGACCCAAACCCACTCGGCTAGACGCAAACCCACTCCGCTAGACCCAAACCCACTCCGCTAGACCCAAACCCACTCGGCTAGACCCAAACCCACTCCGCTAGACCCAAACACACTCGGCTAGACCCAAACCCACTCGGCTAGACCCAAGCCCACTCGGCTAGGCCCAAACCCACTCGGTTAGGCCCAAACCCACTCGGCTAGACCCAAACCCACTCGGCTAGACCCAAACCCACTCGGCTAGACCCAAACGCACTCGGCTAGACCCAACCTCACTCGACTAGACCTAAACCCACTCGGCAAGACCCAAACCCACTCGGCTAGCCCCAAACCCACTTGTCTAGGCCCAAACCCACTCGGCTAGACCCAAACCCACTCGGCTAGACCCAAACCCACTCGGCTAGACCCAAACCCACTCGGCTAGACCCAAACCCAATCGGCTAGGCCCAAACCCACTCCGCTAGACCCAAACCCACTCGGCTAGATCCAAACCCACTCCGCTAGACCCAAACCCACTCGGTTACACCCAAACCCACTCGGATAGACCCAAACCCACTCGGCTAGACCCAATCCCACTCGGCTAGACCCAAACCCACTCGTCTAGACCCAAGCCGACTCGGCTAGACCCAAACCCACTCGGTTAGGCCCAAACCCACTCGGCTAGACCCAAACCCACTCGGCTAGACCCAAACCCACTCGGCTAGACCCAAACCCACTCCGCTAGACGCAAACCCACTCGGCTAGACCCAAATCCACTCGGCTAGACCCAAACCCACTCCGCTAGACCCACACCCACTCGGCTAGACCCAAACCCACTCGGCTAGACCCAAACCCACTCGGCTAGACCCAAACCCACTCGGCTAGACGCAAACCCACTCCGCTAGACCCAAACCCACTCCGCTAGACCCAAACCCACTCCGCTAGACCCAAACCCACTCCGCTAGAACCAAACCCAGTCCGCTAGACCCAACCCCACTCCGCTAGACCCAAACCCACTCCACTTAACCCAAACCCACTCGGCTAGCCCCAAACCCACTCGGCTAGGCCCAAACCCACTCGGCTAGATCCAAACCCACTCGGCTAGACGCAAACCCACTCGGCTAGACCCAAACCCACTCGGCTAGATCCAAACCCACTCCGCTAGACCCAAACCCACTCGGTTAGACCCAAACCCACTCGGCTAGACCCAAACCCACTCGGCTAGATCCAACCCCACTCGGCTAGACCCAAACGCACTCGGCTAGACCCAAACCCACTCGGCTAGACCCAAACCCACTCGGCTAGACCCAAACCCACTCGGTTAGGCCCAGGCCCACTCGGCTAGACCCAAACCCACTCGGTTAGACCCAAACCCACTCGGCTAGACCCAAAC
Organism: Raja brachyura; assembly: GCA_963514005.1. The sequence goes on from CAUPSL010000002.1 coordinate 1,219,975, forward strand.
CCACTCGGCTAGACCCAACCCCACTCGGCTAGACCCAAACGCATTCGGCTAGACCCAAACCCACTCGGCTAGACTCAAACCCACTCGGCTAGACGCAAACCCACTCGGCTAGACCCAAACCCACTCGGCCAGACCCAAACCCACTCCGCTAGACCCACACCCACTCGGCTAGACCCAAACCCACTCGGCTAGACCCAAACCCACTCGGCTAGACCCAAACCCACTCGGCTAGACGCAAACCCACTCGGCTAGATGCAAACCCACTCCGCTAGACCCAAACCCACTCCGCTAGACCCAAACCCACTCCGCTAGACCCAAACCCACTCCGCTAGAACCAAACCCAGTCCGCTAGACCCAACCCCACTCCGCTAGACCCAAACCCACTCCGCTAGACCCAAACCCACTCCGTTAGACCCAAACCCACTCGGCTAGGCCCAAACCCACTCGGCTAGACCCAAACCCACTCGGCTAGACCCAAACCCACTCGGCTAGACCCAAACCCACTCGGCTAGACCCAAACCCACTCGGCTAGACCCAACCCCACTCGACTAGACCTAAACCCACTCGGCTAGACCCAAACCCACTCGGCTAGCCCCAAACCCACTCGGCTAGGCCCAAACCCACTCGGCTAGGCCCAAACCCACTCGGCTAGACCCAAACCCACTCGGCTAGACCCAAACCCACTCGGCTAGACCCAAACCCACTCCGCTAGACCCAAACCCACTCGGCTAGACCCAAACCCACTCGGCTAGACCCAAGCCCACTCGGCTAGGCCCAAACCCACTCGGTTAGGCCCAAACCCACTCGGCTAGACCCAAACCCACTCGGCTAGACCCAAACCCACTCGGCTAGACCCAAACCCACTCGGCTAGACCCAAACGCACTCGGCTAGACCCAACCTCACTCGACTAGACCTAAACCCACTCGGCTAGACCCAAACCCACTCGGCTAGCCCCAAACCCACTTGTCTAGGCCCAAACCCACTCGGCTAGACACAAACCCACTCGGCTAGACCCAAACCCACTCGGCTAGACCCAAACCCACTCGGCTAGACCCAAACCCAATCGGCTAGGCCCAAACCCACTCCGCTAGACACAAACCCACTCGGCTAGATCCAAACCCACTCCGCTAGACCCAAACCCACTCGGTTACACCCAAACCCACTCGGCTAGACCCAAACCCACTCGGCTAGACCCAATCCCACTCGGCTACACCCAAACCCACTCGGCTAGACCCAAGCCCACTCGGCTAGACCCAAACCCACTCGGTTAGGCCCAAACCCACTCGGCTAGACGCAAACCCACTCGGCTAGACCCAAACCCACTCGGCTAGAAACATACCCACTCCGCTAGACCCAAACCCACTCGGCTAGACACAAACCCACTCCGCTAGACCCAAACCCACTCGGCTAGACCCAAACCCACTCGGCTAGCCCAAACCCACTCGGCTAGACCCAAACGCACTCGGCTAGACCCAAACCCACTCGGCTAGACCCAAACCCACTCGGCTAGACGCAAACCCACTCGGCTAGACCCAAACCCACTCGGCTAGACCCAAACCCACTCCGCTAGACGCAAACCGACTCGGCTAGACCCAAATCCACTCGGCTATACCCAAACCCACTCCGCTAGACCCACACCCACTCGGCTAGACCCAAACCCACTCGGCTAGACCCAAACCCACTCGGCTAGACCCAAACCCACTCGGCTAGACCCAAACCCACTCGGCTAGACGCAAACCCACTCCGCTAGACCCAAACCCACTCCGCTAGACCCAAACCCACTCCGCTAGACCCAAACCCACTCCGCTAGAACCAAACCCAGTCCGCTAGACCCAACCCCACTCCGCTAGACCCAAACCCACTCCGCTTGACCCAAACCCACTCGGCTAGCCCCAAACCCACTCGGCTAGGCCCAAACCCACTCGGCTAGATCCAAACCCACTCGGCTAGACGCAAACCCACTCGGCTAGACCCAAACCCACTCGGCTAGACCCAAACCAAATCAGCTAGGCCCAAACCCACTCGGCTAGACCCAAACCCACTCGGCTAGATCCAAACCCACTCCGCTAGACCCAAACCCACTCGGTTAGACCCAAACCCACTCGGCTAGACCCAAACCCACTCGGCTAGACCCAACCCCACTCGGCTAGACCCAAACGCACTCGGCTAGACCCAAACCCACTCGGCTAGACCCAAACCCACTCGGCTAGACGCAAACCCACTCGGCTAGACCCAAACCCACTCGGCTAGACCCAAACCCACTCCGCTAGACCCACACCCACTCGGCTAGACCCAAACCCACTCGGCTAGACCCAAACCTACTCGGCTAGACCCAAACCCACTCGGCTAGACGCAAACCCACTCGGCTAGATGCAAACCCACTCCGCTAGACCCAAACCCACTCCGCTAGACCCAAACCCACTCCGCTAGACCCAAACCCACTCCGCTAGAACCAAACCCAGTCCGCTAGACCCAACCCCACTCCGCTAGACCCAAACCCACTCCGCTAGACCCAAACCCACTCCGTTAGACCCAAACCCACTCGGCTAGACCCAAACCCTCTCGGCTAGACCCAAACCCACTCGGCTAGACCCAAACCCACTCGGCTAGACCCAACCCCACTCGACTAGACCTAAACCCACTCGCCTAGACCCAAACCCACTCGGCTAGCCCCAAACCCACTCGGCTAGGCCCAAACCCACTCGGCTAGTCCCAAACCCACTCGGCTAGACCCAAACCCACTCGGCAAGACCCAAACCCACTCGGCTAGACCCAAACCCAATCGGCTAGGCCCAAACCCACTCGGCTAGACCCAAACCCACTCGGCTAGACCCAAACCCACTCGGCTAGATCCAAACCCACTCCGCTAGACCCAAACCCACTCGGCTTGACCCAAACCCATTCGGCTAGACCCAAACCCACTCGGTTAAACCCAAACCCACTCGGCTAGACCCAAACCCACTCGGCTAGACCCAAACCCACTCGGCTAGACCCAAGCCCACTCGACTAGACCCAAACCCACTCGGTTAGGCCCAAACCCACTCGGCTAGACCCAAACCCACTCGGCTAGACCCAAACCCACTCGGCTAGACCCATGCCCACTCGACTAGACCCAAACCCACTCGGTTAGGCCCAAACCCACTCGGCTAGACCCAAACCCACTCGGCTAGACCCAAACCCACTCGGCTAGACCCAAACCCACTCGGCTAGACCCAAACCCACTCGGCTAGATCCAACCCCACTCGACTAGACCTAAACCCACTCGGATAGACCCAAACCCACTCGGCTAGCCCCAAACCCACTCGGCTAGGCCCAAACCCACTCGGCTAGGCCCAAACCCACTCGGCTAGACCCAAACCCACTCGGCTAGACCCAAACCCACTCGGCTAGACCCAAATCCTCTCGGCTAGACCCAAACCCACTCGGCTAGACCCAAACCCACTCGGCTAGACCCAACCCCACTCGACTAGACCTAAACCCACTCGCCTAGACCCAAACCCACTCGGCTAGCCCCAAACCCACTCGGCTAGGCCCAAACCCACTCGGCTAGTCCCAAACCCACTCGGCTAGACCCAAACCCACTCGGCTAGACCCAAACCCACTCGGCTAGACCCAAACCCAATCGGCTAGGCCCAAACCCACTCGGCTAGACCCAAACCCACTCGGCTAGACCCAAACCCACTCGGCTAGATCCAAACCCACTCCGCTAGACCCAAACCCACTCGGCTTGACCCAAACCCATTCGGCTAGACCCAAACCCACTCGGTTAAACCCAAACCCACTCGGCTAGACCCAAACCCACTCGGCTAGACCCAAACCCACTCGGCTAGACCCAAGCCCACTCGACTAGACCCAAACCCACTCGGTTAGGCCCAAACCCACTCGGCTAGACCCAAACCCACTCGGCTAGACCCAAACCCACTCGGCTAGACCCATGCCCACTCGACTAGACCCAAACCCACTCGGTTAGGCCCAAACCCACTCGGCTAGACCCAAACCCACTCGGCTAGACCCAAACCCACTCGGCTAGACCCAAACCCACTCGGCTAGACCCAAACCCACTCGGCTAGATCCAACCCCACTCGACTAGACCTAAACCCACTCGGATAGACCCAAACCCACTCGGCTAGCCCCAAACCCACTCGGCTAGGCCCAAACCCACTCGGCTAGGCCCAAACCCACTCGGCTAGACCCAAACCCACTCGGCTAGACCCAAACCCACTCGGCTAGACCCAAACCCAATGGGCTAGGCCCAAACCCACTCGGCTAGACCCAAACCCACTCGGCTAGCCCCAAACCCACTCGGCTAGGCCCAAACCCACTCGCCTAGGCCCAAACCCACTCGGCTAGACCCAAACCCACTCGGCTAGCCCCAAACCCACTCGGCTAGGCCCAAACCCACTCGGCTAGGCCCAAACCCACTCGGCTAGACCCAAACCCACTCGGCTAGACCCAAACCCACTCGGCTAGACCCAAACCCAATTGGCTAGGCCCAAACCCACTCGGCTAGACCCAAACCCACTTGGCTAGCCCCAAAGCCACTCGGCTAGGCCCAAACCCACTCGCCTAGGCCCAAACCCACTCGGCTAGACCCAAACCCACTCGGCTAGACCCAAACCCACTCGGCTAGACCCAAACCCAATCGGCTAGGCCCAAACCCACTCGGCTAGACCCAAACCCACTCGGCTAGACCCAAACCCACTCGGCTAGATCCAAACCCACTCCGCTAGACCAAACCCACTCGGCTTGACCCAAACCCACTCGGCTAGCCCCAAACCCACTCGGCTAAACCCAAACCCACTCGGCTAGACCCAAACCCAATCGGCTAGCCCCAAACCCACTCGGCTAGACCCAAACCCACTCGGCTAGCCCCAAACCCACTCGGCTAGGCCCAAACCCACTCGGCTAGGCCCAAACCCAATCGGCTAGGCCCAAACCCACTCGGCTAGACCCAAACCCACTCGGCTAGACCCAAACCCACTCGGCTAGATCCAAACCCACTCCGCTAGACCCAAACCCACTCGGCTAGACCCAAACCCACTCGGCTAGACCCAAACCCAATCGGCTAGCCCCAAACCCACTCGGCTAGGCCCAAACCCACTCGGCTAGGCCCAAACCCACACGGCTAGACCCAAACCCACTCGGCTAGACCCAAACCCACTCGGCTAGACCCAAACCCAATTGGCTAGGCCCAAACCCACTCGGCTAGACCCAAACCCACTCGGCTAGACCCAAACACACTCGGCTAGATCCAAACCCACTCGGCTAGACCCAAACCCACTCGGCTAGACCCAACCCCCACTCGACTAGACCCAAACCCACTCGGCTAGACCCAAACCCACTCGGCTAGACCCAAACCCACTCGGCTAGCCCCAAACCCACTCGGCTAGGCCCAAACCCACTCGGCTAGGCCCAAACCCGCTCGGCTAGACCCAAACCCACTCGGCTAGATCCAAACCCACTCCGCTAGACCCAAACCCACTCGGCTTGACCCAAACCCACTCGGCTAGACCCAAACCCACTCGGCTAGACCCAAACCCACTCGGCAAGCCCCAAACCCACTCGGCTAAACCCAAACCCACTCGGCTAGACCCAAACCCAATCGGCTAGCCCCAAACCCACTCGGCTAGGCCCAAACCCACTCGGCTAGGCCCAAACCCACACGGCTAGACCCAAACCCACTCGGCTAGACCCAAACCCACTCGGCTAGACCCAAACCCAATTGGCTAGGCCCAAACCCACTCGGCTAGACCCAAACCCACTCGGCTAGACCCAAACCCACTCGGCTAGATCCAAACCCACTCGGCTAGACCCAAACCCACTCGGCTAGACCCAACCCCACTCGACTAGACCGAAACCCACTCGGCTAGACCCAAACCCACTCGGCTAGCCCCAAACCCACTCGGCTAGGCCCAAACCCACTCGGCTAGGCCCAAACCCACTCGGCTAGACCCAAACCCACTCGGCTAGACCCAAACCCACTCGGCTAGACCCAAACCCAATTGGCTAGGCCCAAACCCACTCGGCTAGACCCAAACCCACTCGGCTAGACCCAAACCCACTCGGCTAGATCCAAACCCACTCCGCTAGACCCAAACCCACTCGGCTTGACCCAAACCCACTCGGCTAGACCCAAACCCACTCGGCTAAACCCAAACCCACTCCGCTAGACCCAAACCCACTCGGCTAGACCCAAGCCCACTCGGCTAGACCCAAACCAACTCGGTTAGGCCCAAACCCACTCGCCTAAACCCAAACCCACTCGGCTGGAACCAAACCCACTCGGCTAGGCCCAAACCCACTCGGCTAGACCCAAACCCACTCGGCTAGACCCAAACCCACACGGCTAGACTCAAACCCACTCGGCTAGACCCAAACCCAGTCCGCTAGACCCAACCCCACTCCGCTAGACCCAAACCCACTCGGCTAGACCCAAACCCACTCGGTTAGGCCCAAACCCACTCGGCTAGACCCAAACCCACTCCGTTAGACCCAAACCCACTCGGCTAGACCCAAACCCTCTCGGCTAGACCCAAACCCACTCGGCTAGACCCAAACCCACTCGGCTAGACCCAACCCCACTCAACTAGACCTAAACCCACTCGCCTAGACCCAAACCCACTCGGCTAGCCCCAAACCCACTCGGCTAGGCCCAAACCCACTCGGCTAGACCCAAACCCACTCGGCTAGACCCAAACCCACTCGGCTAGACCCAAACCCACTCGGCTAGACCCAAACCCAATCGGCTAGGCCCAAACCCACTCGGCTAGACCCAAACCCACTCGGCTAGACCCAAACCCACTCGGCTAGATCCAAACCCACTCCGCTAGACCCAAACCCACTCGGCTTGACCCAAACCCATTCGGCTAGACCCAAACCCACTCGGTTAAACCCAAACCCACTCGGCTAGACCCAAACCCACTCGGCTAGACCCAAACCCACTCGGCTAGACCCAAGCCCACTCGACTAGACCCAAACCCACTCGGTTAGGCCCAAACCCACTCGGCTAGACCCAAACCCACTCGGCTAGACCCAAACCCACTCGGCTAGACCCATGCCCACTAAACTAGACCCAAACCCACTCGGTTAGGCCCAAACCCACGCGGCTAGACCCAAACCCACTCGGCTAGACCCAAACCCACTCGGCTAGACCCAAACCCACTCGGCTAGACCCAAACCCACTCGGCTAGATCCAACCCCACTCGACTAGACCTAAACCCACTCGGATAGACCCAAACCCACTCGGCTAGCCCCAAACCCACTCGGCTAGGCCCAAACCCACTCGGCTAGGCCCAAACCCACTCGGCTAGACCCAAACCCACTCGGCTAGACCCAAACCCACTCGGCTAGACCCAAACCCAATGGGCTAGGCCCAAACCCACTCGGCTAGACCCAAACCCACTCGGCTAGCCCCAAACCCACTCGGCTAGGCCCAAACCCACTCGCCTAGGCCCAAACCCACTCGGCTAGACCCAAACCCACTCGGCTAGCCCCAAACCCACTCGGCTAGGCCCAAACCCACTCGGCTAGGCCCAAACCCACTCGGCTAGACCCAAACCCACTCGGCTAGACCCAAACCCACTCGGCTAGACCCAAACCCAATTGGCTAGGCCCAAACCCACTCGGCTAGACCCAAACCCACTTGGCTAGCCCCAAACCCACTCGGCTAGGCCCAAACCCACTCGCCTAGGCCCAAACCCACTCGGCTAGACCCAAACCCACTCGGCTAGACCCAAACCCACTCGGCTAGACCCAAACCCAATCGGCTAGGCCCAAACCCACTCGGCTAGACCCAAACCCACTCGGCTAGACCCAAACCCACTCGGCTAGATCCAAACCCACTCCGCTAGACCCAAACCCACTCGGCTTGACCCAAACCCATTCGGCTAGACCCAAACCCACTCGGTTAAACCCAAACCCACTCGGCTAGACCCAAACCCACTCGGCTAGACCCAAACCCACTCGGCTAGACCCAAGCCCACTCGACTAGACCCAAACCCACTCGGTTAGGCCCAAACCCACTCGGCTAGACCCAAACCCACTCGGCTAGACCCAAACCCACTCGGCTAGACCCATGCCCACTAAACTAGACCCAAACCCACTCGGTTAGGCCCAAACCCACTCGGCTAGACCCAAACCCACTCGGCTAGACCCAAACCCACTCGGCTAGACCCAAACCCACTCGGCTAGACCCAAACCCACTCGGCTAGATCCAACCCCACTCGACTAGACCTAAACCCACTCGGATAGACCCAAACCCACTCGGCTAGCCCCAAACCCACTCGGCTAGGCCCAAACCCACTCGGCTAGGCCCAAACCCACTCGGCTAGACCCAAACCCACTCGGCTAGACCCAAACCCACTCGGCTAGACCCAAACCCAATGGGCTAGGCCCAAACCCACTCGGCTAGACCCAAACCCACTCGGCTAGCCCCAAACCCACTCGGCTAGGCCCAAACCCACTCGCCTAGGCCCAAACCCACTCGGCTAGACCCAAACCCACTCGGCTAGCCCCAAACCCACTCGGCTAGGCCCAAACCCACTCGGCTAGGCCCAAACCCACTCGGCTAGACCCAAACCCACTCGGCTAGACCCAAACCCACTCGGCTAGACCCAAACCCAATTGGCTAGGCCCAAACCCACTCGGCTAGACCCAAACCCACTTGGCTAGCCCCAAACCCACTCGGCTAGGCCCAAACCCACTCGCCTAGGCCCAAACCCACTCGGCTAGACCCAAACCCACTCGGCTAGACCCAAACCCACTCGGCTAGACCCAAACCCAATCGGCTAGGCCCAAACCCACTCGGCTAGACCCAAACCCACTCGGCTAGACCCAAACCCACTCGGCTAGATCCAAACCCACTCCGCTAGACCAAACCCACTCGGCTTGACCCAAACCCACTCGGCTAGCCCCAAACCCACTCGGCTAAACCCAAACCCACTCGGCTAGACCCAAACCCAATCGGCTAGCCCCAAACCCACTCGGCTAGACCCAAACCCACTCGGCTAGCCCCAAACCCACTCGGCTAGGCCCAAACCCACTCGGCTAGGCCCAAACCCGCTCGGCTAGACCCAAACCCACTCGGCTAGACCCAAACCCACTCGGCTAGACCCAAACCCTATCGGCTAGGCCCAAACCCACTCGGCTAGACCCAAACCCACTCGGCTAGACCCAAACCCACTCGGCTAGATCCAAACCCACTCCGCTAGACCCAAACCCACTCGGCTAGACCCAAACCCACTCGGCTAGACCCAAACCCAATCGGCTAGCCCCAAACCCACTCGGCTAGGCCCAAACCCACTCGGCTAGGCCCAAACCCACACGGCTAGACCCAAACCCACTCGGCTAGACCCAAACCCACTCGGCTAGACCCAAACCCAATTGGCTAGGCCCAAACCCACTCGGCTAGACCCAAACCCACTCGGCTAGACCCAAACACACTCGGCTAGATCCAAACCCACTCGGCTAGACCCAAACCCACTCGGCTAGACCCAACCCCCACTCGACTAGACCCAAACCCACTCGGCTAGACCCAAACCCACTCGGCTAGACCCAAACCCACTCGGCTAGCCCCAAACCCACTCGGCTAGGCCCAAACCCACTCGGCTAGGCCCAAACCCGCTCGGCTAGACCCAAACCCACTCGGCTAGACCCAAACACACTCGGCTAGACCCAAACCCAATTGGCTAGGCCCAAACCCACTCGGCTAGACCCAAACCCACTCGGCTAGACCCAAACCCACTCGGCTAGATCCAAACCCACTCCGCTAGACCCAAACCCACTCGGCTTGACCCAAACCCACTCGGCTAGACCCAAACCCACTCGGCTAGACCCAAACCCACTCGGCTAGCCCCAAACCCACTCGGCTAAACCCAAACCCACTCGGCTAGACCCAAACCCAATCGGCTAGCCCCAAACCCACTCGGCTAGGCCCAAACCCACTCGGCTAGGCCCAAACCCACACGGCTAGACCCAAACCCACTCGGCTAGACCCAAACCCACTCGGCTAGACCCAAACCCAATTGGCTAGGCCCAAACCCACTCGGCTAGACCCAAACCCACTCGGCTAGACCCAAACCCACTCGGCTAGATCCAAACCCACTCGGCTAGACCCAAACCCACTCGGCTAGACCCAACCCCACTCGACTAGACCGAAACCCACTCGGCTAGACCCAAACCCACTCGGCTAGCCCCAAACCCACTCGGCTAGGCCCAAACCCACTCGGCTAGGCCCAAACCCACTCGGCTAGACCCAAACCCACTCGGCTAGACCCAAACCCACTCGGCTCGACCCAAACCCAATTGGCTAGGCCCAAACCCACTCGGCTAGACCCAAACCCACTCGGCTAGACCCAAACCCACTCGGCTAGATCCAAACCCACTCCGCTAGACCCAAACCCACTCGGCTTGACCCAAACCCACTCGGCTAGACCCAAACCCACTCGGCTAAACCCAAACCCACTCCGCTAGACCCAAACCCACTCGGCTAGACCCAAGCCCACTCGGCTAGACCCAAACCAACTCGGTTAGGCCCAAACCCACTCGGCTAAACCCAAACCCACTCGGCTGGAACCAAACCCACTCGGCTAGGCCCAAACCAACTCGGCTAGACCCAAACCCACTCGGCTAGACCCAAACCCACACGGCTAGACTCAAACCCACTCGGCTAGACCCAAACCCAGTCCGCTAGACCCAACCCCACTCCGCTAGACCCAAACCCACTCGGCTAGACCCAAACCCACTCGGTTAGGCCCAAACCCACTCGGCTAGACCCAAACCCACTCGGCTAGACCCAAACCCACTCGGCTTGACCCAAACCCACTCGGCTAGACCCAACCCCACTCGACTAGACCTAAACCCACTCGGCTAGGCCCAAACCCACTCGGCTAGCCCCAAACCCACTCGGCTAGGCCCAAACCCAATCGGCTAGACCCAAACCCACTCGGCTAGAACCAAACCCACTCGGCTAGACCCAAACCCAATCGGCTAGGCCCAAACCCACTCGGCTAGACCCAAACCCACTCGGCTAGATCCAAACCCACTCCGCTAGACCCAAACCCACTCGGTTAGACCCAAACCCACTCGGCTAGACCCAAACCCACTCGGCTAGCCCCAACGCCACTCGGCTAGACCCAAACGCACTCGGCTAGACCCAAACCCACTCGGCTAGACCCAAACCCACTCGGCTAGACACATACCCACTCCGCTAGACCCAAACCCACTCGGCTAGACACAAACCCACTCCGCTAGACCCAAACCCACTCGGCTAGACCCAAACCCACTCGGCTAGACCCAAACCCACTCGGCTAGCCCAAACCCACTCGGCTAGGCCCAAACCCACTCGGGTAGACCCAAACCCACTCGGCTAGACCCAAACCCACTCGGCTAGACCCAAACCCACTCGGCTAAACCCAAACCCACTCGGCTAGACCCAAACCCATTCGGCTAGACCCAAACCCACTCGGCTGGACCCAAACCCACTCGGCTAGACCCAACCCCACTCGACTAGACCTAAACCCACTCGGCTAGCCCCAAACCCACTCGGCTAAGCCCAAACCCACTCGGCTAGACCCAAACCCACTCGGCTAGACCCAAACCCACTCGGCTAGACCCAAACAAACTCGGCTAGACCCAAACCCAATCGGCTAGGCCCAAACCCACTCGGCTAGACCCAAACCCACTCGGCTAGATCCAAACCCACTCCGCTAGACCCAAACCCACTCGGTTAGACCCAAACCCACTCGGCTAGACCCAAACCCACTCGGCTAGCCCCAACGCCACTCGGCTAGACCCAAACGCACTCGGCTAGACCCAAACCCACTCGGCTAGACCCAAACCCACTCGGCTAGACACATACCCACTCCGCTAGACCCAAACCCACTCGGCTAGACACAAACCCACTCCGCTAGACCCAAACCCACTCGGCTAGACCCAAACCCACTCGGCTAGACCCAAACCCACTCGGCTAGCCCAAACCCACTCGGCTAGGCCCAAACCCACTCGGGTAGACCCAAACCCACTCGGCTAGACCCAAACCCACTCGGCTAGACCCAAACCCACTCGGCTAAACCCAAACCCACTCGGCTAGACCCAAACCCACTCCGCTAGACCCAAACCCACTCGGCTAGACCCAAACCCACTCGGCTAGCCCCAAACCCACTCGGCTAGACCCAAACCCACTCGGCTAGACCCAAACCCACTCGGCTTGACCCAAACCCACTCGGCTAGACCCAATCCCACTCGGCTAGCCCAAACCCACTCGGCTAGGCCCAAACCCACTCGGGTAGACCCAAACCCACTCGGCTAGACCCAAACCCACTCGGCTAGACCCAAACCCACTCGGCTAAATCCAAACCCACTCGGCTAGACCCAAACCCACTCCGCTAGACCCAAACCCACTCGGCTAGACCCAAACCCACTCGGCTAGCCCCAAACCCACTCGGCTAGACCCAAACCCACTCGGCTAGACCCAAACCCACTCGGCTAGACCCAAACCCACTCGGCTAGACCCAAACCCACTCGGCTAGACACATACCCACTCCGCTAGACCCAAACCCACTCGGCTAGACACAAACCCACTCCGCTAGACCCAAACCCACTCGGCTAGACCCAAACCCACTCGGCTAGACCCAAACCCACTCGGCTAGCCCAAACCCACTCGGCTAGGCCCAAACCCACTCGGGTAGACCCAAACCCACTCGGCTAGACCCAAACCCACTCGGCTAGACCCAAACCCACTCGGCTAAACCCAAACCCACTCGGCTAGACCCAAACCCACTCCGCTAGACCCAAACCCACTCGGCTAGACCCAAACCCACTCGGCTAGCCCCAAACCCACTCGGCTAGACCCAAACCCACTCGGCTAGACCCAAACCCACTCGGCTTGACCCAAACCCACTCGGCTAGACCCAACCCCACTCGACTAGACCTAAACCCACTCGGCTAGCCCCAAACCCACTCGGCTAGGCCCAAACCCACTCGGCTAGACCCAAACCCACTCGGCTAGACCCAAACCCACTCGGCTAGACCCAAACAAACTCGGCTAGACCCAAACCCAATCGGCTAGGCCCAAACCCACTCGGCTAGACCCAAACCCACTCGGCTAGATCCAAACCCACTCCGCTAGACCCAAACCCACTCGGTTAGACCCAAACCCACTCGGCTAGACCCAAACCCACTCGGCTAGCCCCAACGCCACTCGGCTAGACCCAAACGCACTCGGCTAGACCCAAACCCACTCGGCTAGACCCAAACCCACTCGGCTAGACACATACCCACTCCGCTAGACCCAAACCCACTCGGCTAGACACAAACCCACTCCGCTAGACCCAAACCCACTCGGCTAGACCCAAACCCACTCGGCTAGACCCAAACCCACTCGGCTAGCCCAAACCCACTCGGCTAGGCCCAAACCCACTCGGGTAGACCCAAACCCACTCGGCTAGACCCAAACCCACTCGGCTAGACCCAAACCCACTCGGCTAAACCCAAACCCACTCGGCTAGACCCAAACCCACTCCGCTAGACCCAAACCCACTCGGCTAGACCCAAACCCACTCGGCTAGCCCCAAACCCACTCGGCTAGACCCAAACCCACTCGGCTAGACCCAAACCCACTCGGCTTGACCCAAACCCACTCGGCTAGACCCAACCCCACTCGGCTAGACACAAGCCCACTCGGCTAGACCCAAACCCACTCGGTTAGGCCCAAACCCACTCGGCTAGACCCAAACCCACTCGGCTAGACCCAAACCCACTCGGCTAGACCCAAACCCACTCGGCTAGACCCAAACCCACTCGGCTAGACCCAAACCCAATCGGCTAGGCCCAAACCCACTCCGCTAGTCCCAAACCCACTCGGCTAGGCCCAAACCCACTCGGCTAGACCCAAACCCACTCGGATAGACCCAAACCCACTCGGCTAGACCCAAACCCACTCGGCTAGACCCAAACCCACTCCGCTAGACCCACACCCACTCGGCTAGACCCAAACCCACTCGGCTAGACCCAAACCCACTCGGCTAGACCCAAACCCACTCGGCTAGACCCAAACCCACGCGGCTAGACGCAAACCCACTCCGCTAGACCCAAACCCACTCGGCTAGACCCAAACCCACTCGTTTAGACCCAAACCCACTCGGCTAGACCCAAACCCACTCGGCTAAACCCAACCCCACTCGGCTAGACCCAAACGCACTCGGCTTGACCCAAACCCACTCGGCTAGACCCAAACCCACTCGGCTAGCCCCAAACCCACTTGTCTAGGCCCAAACCCACTCGGCTAGACCCAAACCCACTCGGCTAGACCCAAACCCACTCGGCTAGACCCAAACCCACTCGGCTAGAAACAAACCCAATCGGCTAGGCCCAAACCCACTCGGCTAGACCCAAACCCACTCGGCTAGATCCAAACCTACTCCGCTAGACCCAAACCCACTCGGTTAGACCCAAACCCACTCGGCTAGACCCAAACCCACTCGGCTAGACCCAACCCCAATCGGCTAGACCCAAACCCACTCGGCTAGACACAAGCCCACTCGGCTAGACCCAAACCCACTCGGTTAGGCCCAAACCCACTCGGCTAGACCCAAACCCACTAGGCTAGACCCAAACCCACTCGGCTAGACCCAAACCCACTCGGCTAGACCCAAACCCACACAACTAGACCTAAACCCACTCGGCTAGACCCAAACCCACTCGGCTAGCCCCAAACCCACTCGGCTAGGCCCAAACCCACTCGGCTAGACCCAAACCCACTCGGCTAGACCCAAACCCACTCGGCTAGACCCAAACAAACTCGGCTAGACCTAAACCCTATCGGCTAGGCCCAAACCCACTCGGCTAGACCCAAACCCACTCGGCTAGATCCAAACCCACTCCGCTAGACCCAAACCCACTCGGTTAGACCCAAACCCACTCGGCTAGACCCAAACCCACTCGGCTAGCCCCAACGCCACTCGGCTAGACCCAAACGCACTCGGCTAGACCCAAACCCACTCGGCTAGACCCAAACCCACTCGGCTAGACACATACCCACTCCGCTAGACCCAAACCCACTCGGCTAGACACAAACCCACTCCGCTAGACCCAAACCCACTCGGCTAGACCCAAACCCACTCGGCTAGACCCAAACCCACTCGGCTAGCCCAAACCCACTCGGCTAGGCCCAAACCCACTCGGGTAGACCCAAACCCACTCGGCTAGACCCAAACCCACTCGGCTAGACCCAAACCCACTCGGCTAAACCCAAACCCACTCGGCTAGACCCAAACCCACTCCGCTAGACCCAAACCCACTCGGCTAGACCCAAACCCACTCGGCTAGCCCCAAACCCACTCGGCTAGGCCCAAACACACTCGGCTAGACCCAAACCCACTCGGCTAGACCCAAACCCACTCGGCTAGACCCAAACCCACTCGGCTAGACCCAAACCCAATCGGCTAAGCCCAAACCCACTCGGCTAGACCCAAACCCACTCGGCTAGATCCCAACCCACTCCGCTAGACCCAAACCCACTCGGTTAGACCCAAACCCACTCGGCTAGACCCAAACCCACTCGGCTAGACCCAACCCCACTTGGCTAGACCCAAACGCACTCGGCTAGACCCAAACCCACTCGGCTAGACCCAAACCCACTCGGCTAGACGTAAACCCACTCGGCTAGACCCAAACCCACACGGCTAGACCCAAACCCACTCCGCTAGACCCACACCCACTCGGCTAGACCCAAACCCACTCAGCTAGACCCAAACCCACTCGGCTAGACCCAAACCCACTCGGCTAGACCCAAACCCACTCGGCTGGACGCAAACCCACTCCGCTAGACCCAAACCCACTCCGCTAGACCCAAACCCACTCCGCTAGACCCAAACCCACTCCGCTAGAACCAAACCCAGTCCGCTAGACCCAACCCCACTCCGCTAGACCCGAACCCACTCCGCTTGACCCAAACCCACTCCGCTAGACACAAACCCACTCGGCTAGACCCAAACCCTCTCGGCTAGACCCAAACCCACTCGGCTAGACCCAAACCCACTCGGCTAGACCCAACCCCACTCGACTAGACCTAAACCCACTCGCCTAGACCCAAACCCACTCGGCTAGCCCCAAACCCACTCGGCTAGGCCCAAACCCACTCGGCTAGGCCAAAACCCACTCGGCTAGACCCAAACCCACTCGGCTAGACCCAAACCCACTCGGCTAAACCCAAACCCACTCGGCTAGACCCAAACCCACTCCGCTAGACCCAAACCCACTCCGCTAGATGCAAACCCACTCGGCCAGACCCAAACCCACTCGGCTAGATCCAAACCCACTCCGCTAGACCCAAACCCACTCGGCTAGCCCAAACCCACTCGGCTAGACCCAAACCCACTCGGCTAGCCCCAAACCCACTCGGCTAGGCCCAAACACACTCGGCTAGACCCAAACCCACTCGGCTAGACCCAAACCCACTCGGCTAGACCCAAACCCACTCGGCTAGACCCAAACCCAATCGGCTAGGCCCAAACCCACTCGGCTAGACCCAAACCCACTCGGCTAGATCCCAACCCACTCCGCTAGACCCAAACCCATTCGGTTAGACCCAAACCCATTCGGCTAGACCCAACCCACTCGGCTAGACCCAACCCCACTCGGCTAGACCCAAACGCACTCGGCTAGACCCAAACCCACTCGGCTAGACCCAAACCCACTCGGCTAGACGCAAACCCACTCGGCTAGACCCAAACCCACACGGCTAGACCCAAACCCACTCCGCTAGACCCACACCCACTCGGCTAGACCCAAACCCACTCAGCTAGACCCAAACCCACTCGGCTAGACCCAAACCCACTCGGCTAGACCCAAACCCACTCGGCTGGACGCAAACCCACTCCGCTAGACCCAAACCCACTCCGCTAGACCCAACCCCACTCCGCTAGACCCAAACCCACTCCGCTAGACCCAAACCCACTCCGCTAGAACCAAACCCACTCGGCTAGACCCAAACCCTCTCGGCTAGACCCAAACCCACTCGGCTAGACCCAAACCCACTCGGCTAGACCCAACCCCACTCGACTAGACCTAAACCCACTCGCCTAGACCCAAACCCACTCAGCTAGCCCCAAACCCACTCGGCTAGGCCCAAACCCACTCGGCTAGGCCCAAACCCACTCGGCTAGACCCAAACCCACTCGGCTAGACCCAAACCCACTCGGCTAGACCCAAACCCACTTGGCTAGACCCAAACCCACTCGGTTAGACCCAAACCCACTCGGCTAGACCCAAACCCACTCGGCTAAACCCAACCCCACTCGGCTAGACCCAAACGCACTCGGCTAGACCCAAACCCACTCGGCTAGACCCAAACCCACTCGGCTAGACACATACCCACTCCGCTAGACCCAAACCCACTCGGCTAGACACAAACCCACTCGGCTAGCCCCAAACCCACTCGTCTAGGCCCAAACCCACTCGGCTAGACCCAAACCCACTCAACTAGACCTAAACCCACTCGGCTAGACCCAAACCCACTCGGCTAGCCCCAAACCCACTCGGCTAGGCCCAAACCCACTCGGCTAGGCCCAAACCCACTCGGCTAGACCCAAACCCACTCGGCTAGACCCAAACAAACTCGGCTAGACCCAAACCCAATCGGCTAGGCCCAAACCCACTCGGCTAGACCCAAACCCACTCGGCTAGATCCAAACCCACTCCGCTAGACCCAAACCCACTCGGTTAGACCCAAACCCACTCGGCTAGACCCAAACCCACTCGGCTAGACCCAACGCCACTCGGCTAGACCCAAACGCATTCGGCTAGACCCAAACCCACTCGGCTAGTCCCAAACCCACTCGGCTAGACACATACCCACTCCGCTAGACCCAAACCCACTCGGCTAGACACAAACCCACTCCGCTAGACCCAAACCCACTCGGCTAGACCCAAACCCACTCGGCTAGACCCAAACCCACTCGGCTAGACCCAAACCCAATCGGCTAGGCCCAAACCCACTCGGCTAGACCCAAACCCACTCGGCTAGATCCCAACCCACTCCGCTAGACCCAAACCCAATCGGTTAGACCCAAACCCACTCGGCTAGACCCAAACCCACTCGGCTAGACCCAACCCCACTCGGCTAGACCCAAACGCACTCTGCTAGACCCAAACCCACTCGGCTAGACCCAAACCCACACGGCTAGACCCAAACCCACTCCGCTAGACCCACACCCACTCGGCTAGACCCAAACCCACTCAGCTAGACCCAAACCCACTCGGCTAGACCCAAACCCACTCGGCTAGACCCAAACCCACTCGGCTGGACGCAAACCCACTCCGCTAGACCCAAACCCACTCCGCTAGACCCAAACCCACTCCGCTAGACCCAAACCCACTCCGCTAGAACCAAACCCAGTCCGCTAGACCCAACCCCACTCCGCTAGACCCGAACCCACTCCGCTTGACCCAAACCCACTCCGCTAGACCCAAACCCACTCGGCTAGACCCAAACCCTCTCGGCTAGACCCAAACCCACTCGGCTAGACCCAAACCCACTCGGCTAGACCCAACCCCACTCGACTAGACCTAAACCCACTCGCCTAGACCCAAACCCACTCGGCTAGCCCCAAACCCACTCGGCTAGGCCCAAACCCACTCGGCTAGGCCCAAACCCACTCGGCTAGACCCAAACCCACTCGGCTAGACCCAAACCCACTCGGCTAGACCCAAACCCACTCGGCTAGACCCAAACCCACTCGGTTAGACCCAAACCCACTCGGCTAGACCCAAACCCACTCGGCTAGACCCAACCCCACTCGGCTAGACCCAAACGCACTCGGCTAGACCCAAACCCACTCGGCTAGACCCAAACCCACTCGGCTAGACACATACCCACTCCGCTAGACCCAAACCCACTCGGCTAGACACAAACCCACTCGGCTAGCCCCAAACCCACTCGTCTAGGCCCAAACCCACTCGGCTAGACCCAAACCCACTCGGCTAGACCCAAACCCACTCGGCTAGACCCAAACCCACTCGGCTAGACCCAAACCCAATCGGCTAGGCCCAAACCCACTCGGCTAGACCCAAACCCACTCGGCTAGATCCAAACCCACTCCGCTAGACCCAAACCCACTCGGTTAGACCCAAACCCACTCGGCTAGTCCCAAACCCACTCGGCTAGACCCAACCCCAATCGGCTAGACCCAAACCCACTCGGCTAGACACAAGCCCACTCGGCTAGACCCAAACCCACTCGGTTAGGCCCAAACCCACTCGGCTAGACCCAAACCCACTCGGCTAGACCCAAACCCACTCGGCTAGACCCAAACCCACTCGGCTAGACCCAAACCCACTCAACTAGACCTAAACCCACTCGGCTAGACCCAAACCCACTCGGCTAGCCCCAAACCCACTCGGCTAGGTCCAAACCCACTCGGCTAGACCCAAACCCAATCGGCTAGACCCAAACCCACTCGGCTAGACCCAAACAAACTCGGCTAGACCCAAACCCAATCGGCTAGGCCCAAACCCACTCGGCTGGACCCAAACCCACTCGGCTAGATCCAAACCCACTCCGCTAGACCCAAACCCACTCGGTTAGACCCAAACCCACTCGGCTAGACCCAAACCCACTCGGCTAGACCCAACGCCACTCGGCTAGACCCAAACGCACTCGGCTAGACCCAAACCCACTCGGCTAGACCCAAACCCACTCGGCTAGACACATACCCACTCCGCTAGACCCAAACCCACTCGGCTAGACACAAACCCACTCCGCTGGACCCAAACCCACTCGGCTAGACCCAAACCCACTCGGCTAGACCCAAACAAACTCGGCTAGACCCAAACCCAATCGGCTAGGCCCAAACCCACTCGGCTAGACCCAAACCCACTCGGCTAGATCCAAACCCACTCCGCTAGACCCAAACCCACTCGGTTAGACCCAAACCCACTCGGCTAGACCCAAACCCACTCGGCTAGACCCAACGCCACTCGGCTAGACCCAAACGCACTCGGCTAGACCCAAACCCACTTGGCTAGACCCAAACCCACTCGGCTAGACACATACCCACTCCGCTAGACCCAAACCCACTCGGCTAGACACAAACCCACTCCGCTGGACCCAAACCCACTCGGCTGGACCCAAACCCACTCGGCTAGACCCAAACCCACTCGGCTAAACCCAAACCCACTCGGCTAGACCCAAACCCACTCCGCTAGACCCAAACCCACTCCGCTAGACGCAAACCCACTCGGCTAGACCCAAACCCACTCGGCTAGATCCAAACCCACTCCGCTAGACCCAAACCCACTCGGCTAGCCCAAACCCACTCGGCTAGACCCAAACCCACTCGGCTAGCCCCAAACCCACTCGGCTAGGCCCAAACACACTCGGCTAGACCCAAACCCACTCGGCTAGACCCAAACCCAATCGGCTAGGCCCAAACCCACTCGGCTAGACCCAAACCCACTCGGCTGGATCCCAACCCACTCCGCTGGACCCAAACCCACTCAGTTAGACCCAAACCCACTCGGCTAGACCCAAACCCACTCGTCTAGACCCAACCGCACTCGGCTAGACCCAAACGCACTCGGCTAGACCCAAACCCACTCGGCTAGACCCAAACCCACTCGGCTAGACGCAAACCCACTCGGCTAGACCCAAACCCACTCGGCTAGACCCAAACCCAATCGGCTAGGCCCAAACCCACTCGGCTAGACCCAAACCCACTCGGCTAGATCCCAACCCACTCCGCTAGACCCAAACCCACTCGGTTAGACCCAAACCCACTTGGCTAGACCCAAACCCACTCGGCTAGACCCAACCCCACTCGGCTAGACCCAAACGCACTCGGCTAGACCCAAACCCACTCGGCTAAACCCAAACCCACACGGCTAGACCCAAACCCACTCCGCTAGACCCACACCCACTCGGCTAGACCCAAACCCACTCAGCTAGACCCAAACCCACTCGGCTAGACCCAAACCCACTCGGCTAGACCCAAACCCACTCGGCTGGACGCAAACCCACTCCGCTAGACCCAAACCCACTCGGCTAGCCCCAAACCCACTCGGCTAGGCCCAAACCCACTCGGCTAGGCCCAAACCCACTCGGCTAGACCCAAACCCACTCGGCTAGACCCAAACCCACTCGGCTAGACCCAAACCCACTCGGCTAGACCCAAACCCACTCGGTTAGACCCAAACCCACTCGGCTAGACCCAAACCCACTCGGCTAAACCCAACCCCACTCGGCTAGACCCAAACGCACTCGGCTAGACCCAAACCCACTCGGCTAGACCCAAACCCACTCGGCTAGACACATACCCACTCCGCTAGACCCAAACCCACTCGGCTAGACACAAACCCACTCGGCTAGTCCCAAACCCACTCGGCTAGACCCAACCCCAATCGGCTAGACCCAAACCCACTCGGCTAGACACAAGCCCACTCGGCTAGACCCAAACCCACTCGGTTAGGCCCAAACCCACTCGGCTAGACCCAAACCCACTCGGCTAGACCCAAACCCACTCGGCTAGACCCAAACCCACTCGGCTAGACCCAAACCCACTCAACTAGACCTAAACCCACTCGGCTAGACCCAAACCCACTCGGCTAGCCCCAAACCCACTCGGCTAGGCCCAAACCCACTCGGCTAGACCCAAACCCACTCGGCTAGACCCAAACCCACTCGGCTAGACCCAAACAAACTCGGCTAGACCCAAACCCAATCAGCTAGGCCCAAACCCACTCGGCTGGACCCAAACCCACTCGGCTAGATCCAAACCCACTCCGCTAGACCCAAACCCACTCGGTTAGACCCAAACCCACTCGGCTAGACCCAAACCCACTCGGCTAGACCCAACGCCACTCGGCTAGACCCAAACGCACTCGGCTAGACCCAAACCCACTCGGCTAGACCCAAACCCACTCGGCTAGACACATACCCACTCCGCTAGACCCAAACCCACTCGGCTAGACACAAACCCACTCCGCTGGACCCAAACCCACTCGGCTAGACCCAAACCCACTCGGCTAGACCCAAACAAACTCGGCTAGACCCAAACCCAATCGGCTAGGCCCAAACCCACTCGGCTGGACCCAAACCCACTCGGCTAGATCCAAACCCACTCCGCTAGACCCAAACCCACTCGGTTAGACCCAAACCCACTCGGCTAGACCCAAACCCACTCGGCTAGACCCAACGCCACTCGGCTAGACCCAAACGCACTCGGCTAGACCCAAACCCACTTGGCTAGACCCAAACCCACTCGGCTAGACACATACCCACTCCGCTAGACCCAAACCCACTCGGCTAGACACAAACCCACTCCGCTGGACCCAAACCCACTCGGCTAGACCCAAACCCACTCGGCTAGACCCAAACCCACTCGGCTAAACCCAAACCCACTCGGCTAGACCCAAACCCACTCCGCTAGACCCAAACCCACTCCGCTAGACGCAAACCCACTCGGCTAGACCCAAACCCACTCGGCTAGATCCAAACCCACTCCGCTAGACCCAAACCCACTCGGCTAGCCCAAACCCACTCGGCTAGACCCAAACCCACTCGGCTAGCCCCAAACCCACTCGGCTAGGCCCAAACACACTCGGCTAGACCCAAACCCACTCGGCTAGACCCAAACCCACTCGGCTAGACCCAAACCCACTCGGCTAGACCCAAACCCAATCGGCTAGGCCCAAACCCACTCGGCTAGACCCAAACCCACTCGGCTAGATCCCAACCCACTCCGCTGGACCCAAACCCACTCGGTTAGACCCAAACCCACTCGGCTAGACCCAAACCCACTCGGCTAGACCCAACCGCACTCGGCTAGACCCAAACGCACTCGGCTAGACCCAAACCCACTCGGCTAGACCCAAACCCACTCGGCTAGACGCAAACCCACTCGGCTAGACCCAAACCCACACGGCTAGACCCAAACCCACTCCGCTAGACCCACACCCACTCGGCTAGACCCAAACCCACTCAGCTAGACCCAAACCCACTCGGCTAGACCCAAACCCACTCGGCTAGACCCAAACCCACTCGGCTGGACGCAAACCCACTCCGCTAGACCCAAACCCACTCCGCTAGACCCAAACAAACTCCGCTAGACCCAAACCCACTCCGCTAGAGCCAAACCCAGTCCGCTAGACCCAACCCCACTCC
Source organism: Raja brachyura (assembly GCA_963514005.1). The sequence continues at coordinate 1,243,131 of CAUPSL010000002.1, forward strand.
GCTAGACCCGAACCCACTCCGCTTGACCCAAACCCACTCCGCTAGACCCAAACCCACTCGGCTAGACCCAAACCCTCTCGGCTAGACCCAAACCCACTCGGCTAGACCCAAACCCACTCGGCTAGACCCAACCCCACTCGACTAGACCTAAACCCACTCGCCTAGACCCAAACCCACTCGGCTAGCCCCAAACCCACTCGGCTAGGCCCAAACCCACTCGGCTAGGCCCAAACCCACTCGGCTAGACCCAAACCCACTCGGCTAGACCCAAACCCACTCGGCTAGACCCAAACCCACTCGGCTAGACCCAAACCCAATCGGCTAGGCCCAAACCCACTCGGCTAGACCCAAACCCACTCGGCTAGACCCAAACCCACTCGGCTAGATGCAAACCCACTCCGCTAGACCCAAACCAACTCCGCTAGACCCAAACCCACTCCGCTAGACCCAAACCCACTCCGCTAGAACCAAACCCAGTCCGCTAGACCCAACCCCACTCCGCTAGACCCAAACCCACTCCGCTTGACCCAAACCCACTCCGCTAGACCCAAACCCACTCGGCTAGACCCAAACCCTCTCGGCTAGACCCAAACCCACTCGGCTAGACCCAAACCCACTCGGCTAGACCCAACCCCACTTGACTAGACCCAAACACAATTGGATAGGCCCAAACCCACTCGGCTAGACCCAAACCCACTCGGCTAGATCCAAACCCACTCCGCTAGACCCAAACCCCCCACTCGGTTAGACCCAAACCCACTCGGCTAGACCCAAACCCACTCGGCTAGACCCAACCCCACTCGGCTAGAACCAAACGCACTCGGCTAGACCCAAACCCACTCGGCTAGACCCAAACCCACTCGGCTAGACGCAAACCCACTCAGCTAGACCCAAACCCACTCGGCTAGACCCAAACCCACTCCGCTAGACCCACACCCACTCGGCTAGACCCAAACCCACTCGGCTAGACCCAAACCCACTCGGCTAGACGCAAACCCACTCAGCTAGACGCAAACCCACTCCGCTAGACCCAAACCCACTCCGCTAGACCCAAACCCACTCCGCTAGACCCAAACCCACTCCGCTAGAACCAAACCCAGTCCGCTAAACCCAACCCCACTCCGCTAGACCCAAACCCACTCCGCTTGACCCAAACCCACTCCGCTAGACCCAAACCCACTCGGCTAGACCCAATCCCTCTCGGCTAGACCCAAACCCACTCAGCTAGACCCAAACCCACTCGGCTAGACCCAACCCCACTCGACTAGACCTAAACCCACTCGCCTAAACCCAAACCCACTCGGCTAGCCCCAAACCCACTCGGCTGGACGCAAACCCACTCCGCTAGACCCAAACCCACTCCGCTAGACCCAAACAAACTCCGCTAGACCCAAACCCACTCCGCTAGAGCCAAACCCAGTCCGCTAGACCCAACCCCACTCCGCTAGACCCGAACCCACTCCGCTTGACCCAAACCCACTCCGCTAGACCCAAACCCACTGGGCTAGACCCAAACCCTCTCGGCTAGACCCAAACCCACTCGGCTAGACCCAAACCCACTCGGCTAGACCCAACCCCACTCGACTAGACCTAAACCCACTCGCCTAGACCCAAACCCACTCGGCTAGCCCCAAACCCACTCGGCTAGGCCCAAACCCACTCGGCTAGGCCCAAACCCACTCGGCTAGACCCAAACCCACTCGGCTAGACCCAAACCCACTCGGCTAGACCCAAACCCACTCGGCTAGACCCAAACCCAATCGGCTAGGCCCAAACCCACTCGGCTAGACCCAAACCCACTCGGCTAGACCCAAACCCACTCGGCTAGATCCAAACCGCCTCCGCTAGACCCAAACCCACTCGGCTAGACCCAAACCCACTCAGCTAGACCCAAACCCACTCGGCTAGACCCAAACCCAATCGGCTAGACCCAAACCCACTCGGCTAGACGCAAACCCACTCCGCTAGACCCAAACCAACTCCGCTAGACCCAAACCCACTCCGCTAGACCCAAACCCACTCCGCTAGAACCAAACCCAGTCCGCTAGACCCAACCCCACTCCGCTAGACCCAAACCCACTCCGCTTGACCCAAACCCACTCCGCTAGACCCAAACCCACTCGGCTAGACCCAAACCCTCTCGGCTAGACCCAAACCCACTCGGCTAGACCCAAACCCACTCGGCTAGACCCAACCCCACTTGACTAGACCCAAACACAATTGGATAGGCCCAAACCCACTCGGCTAGACCCAAACCCACTCGGCTAGATCCAAACCCACTCCGCTAGACCCAAACCCCCCACTCGGTTAGACCCAAACCCACTCGGCTAGACCCAAACCCACTCGGCTAGACCCAACCCCACTCGGCTAGAACCAAACGCACTCGGCTAGACCCAAACCCACTCGGCTAGACCCAAACCCACTCGGCTAGACGCAAACCCACTCAGCTAGACCCAAACCCACTCGGCTAGACCCAAACCCACTCCGCTAGACCCACACCCACTCGGCTAGAACCAAACCCACTCGGCTAGACCCAAACCCACTCGGCTAGACGCAAACCCACTCAGCTAGACGCAAACCCACTCCGCTAGACCCAAACCCACTCCGCTAGACCCAAACCCACTCCGCTAGACCCAAACCCACTCCGCTAGAACCAAACCCAGTCCGCTAAACCCAACCCCACTCCGCTAGACCCAAACCCACTCCGCTTGACCCAAACCCACTCCGCTAGACCCAAACCCACTCGGCTAGACCCAATCCCTCTCGGCTAGACCCAAACCCACTCAGCTAGACCCAAACCCACTCGGCTAGACCCAACCCCACTCGACTAGACCTAAACCCACTCGCCTAAACCCAAACCCACTCGGCTAGCCCCAAACCCACTCGGCTAGGCCCAAACCCACTCGGCTAGACCCAAACCCACTCGGCTAGACCCAAACCCACTCGGCTAGACCCAAACCCACTCGGCTAGACCCAAACCCAATCGGCTAGGCCCAAACCCACTCGGCCAGACCCAAACCCACTCGGCTACACCCAAACCCACTCGGCTAGATCCAAACCCACTCCGCTAGACCCAAACCCACTCGGCTTGACCCAAACCCATTCGGCTAGACCCAAACCCACTCGGCTAGACCCAAACCCACTCCGCTAGAACCAAACCCACTCCGCTAGACCCAAACCCACTCGGCTAGACCCAAGCCCACTCGGCTAGAGCCAAACCCACTCGGTTAGGCCCAAACCCACTCGGCTAGACCCAAACCCACTCGGCTAGACCCAAACCCACTCGGCTAGACCCAAACCCACTCGGCTAGACCCAACCCCACTCGACTAGACCTAAACCCACTCGGCTAGACCCAAACCCAATCGGCTAGCCCCAAACCCACTCGGCTAGGCCCAAACCCACTCGGCTAGGCCCCAACCCACTCGGCTAGACCCAAACCCACTCGGCTAGACCCAAACCCACTCGGCTAGGCCCAAACCCACTCGGCTAAACCCAAACCCACTCGGCTAGACCCAAACCCACTCCGCTAGACCCAAACCCACTCCGCTAGACGCAAACCCACTCGGCCAGACCCAAACCCACTCGGCTAGATCCAAACCCACTCCGCTAGACCCAAACCCACTCGGCTAGCCCAAACCCACTCGGCTAGACCCAAACCCACTCGGCTCGCCCCAAACCCACTCGGCTAGGCCCAAACACACTCGGCTAGACCCAAACCCACTCGGCTAGACCCAAACCCACTCGGCTAGACCCAAACCCACTCGGCTAGACCCAAACCCATTCGGCTAGGCCCAAACCCACTCGGCTAGACCCAAACCCACTCGGCTAGATCCCAACCCACTCCGCTAGACCCAAACCCACTCGGTTAGACCCAAACCCACTCGGCTAGACCCAAACCCACTCGGCTAGACCCAACCCCACTCGGCTAGACCCAAACGCACTCGGCTAGACCCAAACCCACTCGGCTAGACCCAAACCCACTCGGCTAGACGCAAACCCACTCGGCTAGACCCAAACCCACACGGCTAGACCCAAACCCACTCCGCTAGACCCACACCCACTCGGCTAGACCCAAACCCACTCAGCTAGACCCAAACCCACTCGGCTAGACCCAAACCCACTCGGCTAGACCCAAACCCACTCGGCTGGACGCAAACCCACTCCGCTAGACCCAAACCCACTCCGCTAGACCCAAACCCACTCCGCTAGACCCAAACCCACTCCGCTAGAACCAAACCCAGTCCGCTAGACCCAACCCCACTCCGCTAGACCCGAACCCACTCCGCTTGACCCAAACCCACTCGGCTAGACCCAAACCCACTCGGCTAGATCCAAACCCACTCCGCTAGACCCAAACCCACTCGGTTAGACCCAAACCCACTCGGCTAGTCCCAAACCCACTCGGCTAGACCCAACGCCACTCGGCTAGACCCAAACGCACTCGGCTAGACCCAAACCCACTCGGCTAGACCCAAACCCACTCGGCTAGACACATACCCACTCCGCTAGACCCAAACCCACTCGGCTAGACACAAACCCACTCCGTTGGACCCAAACCCACGCGGCTAGACCCAAACCCACTCGGCTAGACCCAAACAAACTCGGCTAGACCCAAACCCAATCGGCTAGGCCCAAACCCACTCGGCTGGACCCAAACCCACTCGGCTAGATCCAAACCCACTCCGCTAGACCCAAACCCACTCGGTTAGACCCAAACCCACTCGGCTAGACCCAAACCCACTCGGCTAGACCCAACGCCACTCGGCTAGACCCAAACGCACTCGGCTAGACCCAAACCCACTTGGCTAGACCCAAACCCACTCGGCTAGACACATACCCACTCCGCTAGACCCAAACCCACTCGGCTAGACACAAACCCACTCCGCTGGACCCAAACCCACTCGGCTAGACCCAAACCCACTCGGCTAGAAACCCACTCGGCTAAACCCAAACCCACTCGGCTAGACCCAAACCCACTCCGCTAGACCCAAACCCACTCCGCTAGACGCAAACCCACTCGGCTAGACCCAAACCCACTCGGCTAGATCCAAACCCACTCCGCTAGACCCAAACCCACTCGGCTAGCCCAAACCCACTCGGCTAGACCCAAACCCACTCGGCTAGACCCAAACCCACTCGGCTAGACCCAAACCCACTCGGTTAGACCCAAACCCACTCGGCTAGACACAAACCCACTCGGCTAAACCCAACCCCACTCGGCTAGACCCAAACGCACTCGGCTAGACCCAAACCCACTCGGCTAGACCCAAACCCACTCGGCTAGACACATACCCACTCCGCTAGACCCAAACCCACTCGGCTAGACACAAACCCACTCGGCTAGCCCCAAACCCACTCGTCTAGGCCCAAACCCACTCGGCTAGACCCAAACCCACTCGGCTAGACGCAAACCCACTCGGCTAGACCCAAACCCACTCGGCTAGACCCAAACCCAATCGGCTAGGCCCAAACCCACTCGACTAGACCTAAACCCACTCGCCTAGACCCAAACCCTCTCGGCTAGACCCAAACCCACTCGGCTAGACCCAAACCCACTCGGCTAGACCCAACCCCACTCGACTAGACCTAAACCCACTCGCCTAGACCCAAACCCACTCGGCTAGCCCCAAACCCACTCGGCTAGGCCCAAACCCACTCGGCTAGGCCCAAACCCACTCGGCTAGACCCAAACCCACTCGGCTAGACCCAAACCCACTCGGCTAGACCCAAACCCACTCGGCTAGACCCAAACCCACTCGGTTAGACCCAAACCCACTCGGCTGGACCCAAACCCACTCGGCTAAACCCAACCCCACTCGGCTAGACCCAAACGCACTCGGCTAGACCCAAACCCACTCGGCTAGACCCAAACCCACTCGGCTAGACACATACCCACTCCGCTAGACCCAAACCCACTCGGCTAGACACAAACCCACTCGGCTAGCCCCAAACCCACTCGTCTAGGCCCAAACCCACTCGGCTAGACCCAAACCCACTCGGCTAGACCCAAACCCACTCGGCTAGACCCAAACCCACTCGGCTAGACCCAAACCCAATCGGCTAGGCCCAAACCCACTCGGCTAGACCCAAACCCACTCGGCTAGATCCAAACCCACTCCGCTAGACCCAAACCCACTCGGTTAGACCCAAACCCACTCGGCTAGTCCCAAACCCACTCGGCTAGACCCAACGCCACTCGGCTAGACCCAAACGCACTCGGCTAGACCCAAACCCACTCGGCTAGACCCAAACCCACTCGGCTAGACACATACCCACTCCGCTAGACCCAAACCCACTCGGCTAGACACAAACCCACTCCGTTGGACCCAAACCCACTCGGCTAGACCCAAACCCACTCGGCTAGACCCAAACAAACTCGGCTAGACCCAAACCCAATCGGCTAGGCCCAAACCCACTCGGCTGGACCCAAACCCACTCGGCTAGATCCAAACCCACTCCGCTAGACCCAAACCCACTCGGTTAGACCCAAACCCACTCGGCTAGACCCAAACCCACTCGGCTAGACCCAACGCCACTCGGCTAGACCCAAACGCACTCGGCTAGACCCAAACCCACTTGGCTAGACCCAAACCCACTCGGCTAGACACATACCCACTCCGCTAGACCCAAACCCACTCGGCTAGACACAAACCCACTCCGCTGGACCCAAACCCACTCGGCTAGACCCAAACCCACTCGGCTAGAAACCCACTCGGCTAAACCCAAACCCACTCGGCTAGACCCAAACCCACTCCGCTAGACCCAAACCCACTCCGCTAGACGCAAACCCACTCGGCTAGACCCAAACCCACTCGGCTAGATCCAAACCCACTCCGCTAGACCCAAACCCACTCGGCTAGCCCAAACCCACTCGGCTAGACCCAAACCCACTCGGCTAGACCCAAACCCACTCGGCTAGACCCAAACCCACTCGGTTAGACCCAAACCCACTCGGCTAGACACAAACCCACTCGGCTAGACCCAAACCCACTCGGCTAGACCCAAACCCAATCGGCTAGGCCCAAACCCACTCGGCTAGACCCAAACCCACTCCGCTAGATCCCAACCCACTCCGCTGGACCCAAACCCACTCGGTTAGACCCAAACCCACTCGGCTAGACCCAAACCCACTCGGCTAGACCCAACCGCACTCGGCTAGACCCAAACGCACTCGGCTAGACCCAAACCCACTCGGCTAGACCCAAACCCACTCGGCTAGACGCAAACCCACTCGGCTAGACCCAAACCCACACGGCTAGACCCAAACCCACTCCGCTAGACCCACACCCACTCGGCTAGACCCAAACCTACTCAGCTAGACCCAAACCCACTCGGCTAGACCCAAACCCACTCGGCTATACCCAAATCCACTCGGCTGGACGCAAACCCACTCCGCTAGACCCAAACCCACTCCGCTAGACCCAAACCCACTCCGCTAGACCCAAACCCACTCCGCTAGAGCCAAACCCAGTCCGCTAGACCCAACCCCACTCCGCTAGACCCAAACCCACTCCGCTTGACCCAAACCCACTCCGCTAGACCCAAACCCACTCGGCTAGACCCAAACCCTCTCGGCTAGACCCAAACCCACTCGGCTAGACCCAAACCCACTCGGCTAGACCCAACCCCACTCGACTAGACCGAAACCCACTCGCCTAGACCCAAACCCACTCGGCTAGCCCCAAACCCACTCGGTTAGGCCCAAACCCACTCGGCTAGGCCCAAACCCACTCGGCTAGACCCAAACCCACTCGGCTAGACCCAAACCCACTCGGCTAGACCCAAACCCACTCGGCTAGACCCAAACCCAATCGGCTAGGCCCAAACCCACTCGGCTAGACCCAAACCCACTCGGCTAGACCCAAACCCACTCGGCTAGATCCAAACCCCCTCCGCTAGACCCAAACCGACTCGGCTAGACCCAAACCCACTCAGCTAGACCCAAACCCACTCGGCTAGACCCAAACCCAATCGGCTAGACCCAAACCCACTCGGCTAGACGCAAACCCACTCCGCTAGACCCAAACCAACTCCGCTAGACCCAAACCCACTCCGCTAGACCCAAACCCACTCCGCTAGAACCAAACCCAGTCCGCTAGACCCAACCCCACTCCGCTAGACCCAAACCCACTCCGCTTGACCCAAACCCACTCCGCTAGACCCAAACCCACTCGGCTAGACCCAAACCCTCTCGGCTAGACCCAAACCCACTCGGCTAGACCCAAACCCACTCGGCTAGACCCAACCCCACTTGACTAGACTCAAACACAATTGGATAGGCCCAAACCCACTCGGCTAGACCCAAACCCACTCGGCTAGATCCAAACCCACTCCGCTAGACCCAAACCCACTCGGTTAGACCCAAACCCACTCGGCTAGACCCAAACCCACTCGGCTAGACCCAACCCCACTCGGCTAGAACCAAACGCACTCGGCTAGACTAAAAACCCACTCGGCTAGACCCAAACCCACTCGGCTAGACGCAAACCCACTCGGCTAGACCCAAACCCACTCGGCTAGACCCAAACCCACTCCGCTAGACCCACACCCACTCGGCTAGACCCAAACCCACTCGGCTATACCCAAACCCACTCGGCTAGACGCAAACCCACTCAGCTAGACGCAAACCCACTCCGCTAGACCCAAACCCACTCCGCTAGACCCAAACCCACTCCGCTAGACCCAAACCCACTCCGCTAGAACCAAACCCAGTCCGCTAAACCCAACCCCACTCCGCTAGACCCAAACCCACTCCGCTTGACCCAAACCCACTCCGCTAGACCCAAACCCACTCGGCTAGACCCAATCCCTCTCGGCTAGACCCAAACCCACTCAGCTAGACCCAAACCCACTCGGCTAGACCCAACCCCACTCGACTAGACCTAAACCCACTCGCCTAAACCCAAACCCACTCGGCTAGCCCCAAACCCACTCGGCTAGGCCCAAACCCACTCGGCTAGACCCAAACCCACTCGGCTAGACCCAAACCCACTCGGCTAGACCCAAACCCACTCGGCTAGACCCAAACCCAATCGGCTAGGCCCAAACCCACTCGGCCAGACCCAAACCCACTCGGCTACACCCAAACCCACTCGGCTAGATCCAAACCCACTCCGCTAGACCCAAACCCACTCGGCTTGACCCAAACCCATTCGGCTAGACCCAAACCCACTCGGCTAGACCCAAACCCACTCCGCTAGACCCAAACCCACTCCGCTAGACCCAAACCCACTCGGCTAGACCCAAGCCCACTCGGCTGGAGCCAAACCCACTCGGTTAGGCCCAAACCCACTCGGCTAGACCCAAACCCACTCGGCTAGACCCAAACCCACTCGGCTAGACCCAAACCACTCGGCTAGACCCAACCCCACTCGACTAGACCTAAACCCACTCGGCTAGACCCAAACCCAATCGGCTAGCCCCAAACCCACTCGGCTAGGCCCAAACCCACTCGGCTAGGCCCAAACCCACTCGGCTAGACCCAAACCCACTCGGCTAGACCCAAACCCACTCGGCTAGGCCCAAACCCACTCGGCTAAACCCAAACCCACTCGGATAGACCCAAACCCACTCCGCTAGACCCAAACCCACTCCGCTAGACGCAAACCCACTCGGCCAGACCCAAACCCACTCGGCTAGATCCAAACCCACTCCGCTAGACCCAAACCCACTCGGCTAGCCCAAACCCACTCGGCTAGACCCAAACCCACTCGGCTCGCCCCAAACCCACTCGGCTAGGCCCAAACACACTCGGCTAGACCCAAACCCACTCGGCTAGACCCAAACCCACTCGGCTAGACCCAAACCCACTCGGCTAGACCCAAACCCATTCGGCTAGGCCCAAACCCACTCGGCTAGACCCAAACCCACTCGGCTAGATCCCAACCCACTCCGCTAGACCCAAACCCACTCGGTTAGACCCAAACCCACTCGGCTAGACCCAAACCCACTCGGCTAGACCCAACCCCACTCGGCTAGACCCAAACGCACTCGGCTAGACCCAAACCCACTCGGCTAGACCCAAACCCACTCGGCTAGACGCAAACCCACTCGGCTAGACCCAAACCCACACGGCTAGACCCAAACCCACTCCGCTAGACCCACACCCACTCGGCTAGACCCAAACCCACTCAGCTAGACCCAAACCCACTCGGCTAGACCCAAACCCACTCGGCTAGACCCAAACCCACTCGGCTGGACGCAAACCCACTCCGCTAGACCCAAACCCACTCCGCTAGACCCAAACCCACTCCGCTAGACCCAAACCCACTCCGCTAGAACCAAACCCAGTCCGCTAGACCCAACCCCACTCCGCTAGACCCGAACCCACTCCGCTTGACCCAAACCCACTCCGCTAGACCCAAACCCACTCGGCTAGACCCAAACCCTCTCGGCTAGAGCCAAACCCACTCGGCTAGACCCAAACCCACTCGGCTAGACCCAACCCCACTCGACTAGACCTAAACCCACTCGCCTAGACCCAAACCCACTCGGCTAGCCCCAAACCCACTCGGCTAGGCCCAAACCCACTCGGCTAGGCCCAAACCCACTCGGCTAGGCCCAAACCCACTCGGCTAAACCCAAACCCACTCGGATAGACCCAAACCCACTCCGCTAGACCCAAACCCACTCCGCTAGACGCAAACCCACTCGGCCAGACCCAAACCCACTCGGCTAGATCCAAACCCACTCCGCTAGACCCAAACCCACTCGGCTAGCCCAAACCCACTCGGCTAGACCCAAACCCACTCGGCTCGCCCCAAACCCACTCGGCTAGGCCCAAACACACTCGGCTAGACCCAAACCCACTCGGCTAGACCCAAACCCACTCGGCTAGACCCAAACCCACTCGGCTAGACCCAAACCCATTCGGCTAGGCCCAAACCCACTCGGCTAGACCCAAACCCACTCGGCTAGATCCCAACCCACTCCGCTAGACCCAAACCCACTCGGTTAGACCCAAACCCACTCGGCTAGACCCAAACCCACTCGGCTAGACCCAACCCCACTCGGCTAGACCCAAACGCACTCGGCTAGACCCAAACCCACTCGGCTAGACCCAAACCCACTCGGCTAGACGCAAACCCACTCGGCTAGACCCAAACCCACACGGCTAGACCCAAACCCACTCCGCTAGACCCACACCCACTCGGCTAGACCCAAACCCACTCAGCTAGACCCAAACCCACTCGGCTAGACCCAAACCCACTCGGCTAGACCCAAACCCACTCGGCTGGACGCAAACCCACTCCGCTAGACCCAAACCCACTCCGCTAGACCCAAACCCACTCCGCTAGACCCAAACCCACTCCGCTAGAACCAAACCCAGTCCGCTAGACCCAACCCCACTCCGCTAGACCCGAACCCACTCCGCTTGACCCAAACCCACTCCGCTAGACCCAAACCCACTCGGCTAGACCCAAACCCTCTCGGCTAGAGCCAAACCCACTCGGCTAGACCCAAACCCACTCGGCTAGACCCAACCCCACTCGACTAGACCCAAACCCACTCGCCTAGACCCAAACCCACTCGGCTAGCCCCAAACCCACTCGGCTAGGCCCAAACCCACTCGGCTAGGCCCAAACCCACTCGGCTAGGCCCAAACCCACTCGGCTAGACCCAAACCCACTCGGCTAGACCCAAACCCACTCGGCTAGCCCCAAACCCACTCGGCTAGGCCCAAACCCACTCGGCTAGGCCCAAACCCACTCGGCTAGGCCCAAACCCACTCGGCTAGACCCAAACCCACTCGGCTAGACCCAAACCCACTCGGCTAGACCCAAACCCACTCGGTTAGACCCAAACCCACTCGGCTAGACCCAAACCCACTCGGCTAAACCCAACCCCACTCGGCTAGACCCAAACGCACTCGGCTAGACCCAAACCCACTCGGCTAGACCCAAACCCACTCGGCTAGACACATACCCACTCCGCTAGACCCAAACCTACTCGGCTAGACACAAACCCACTCGGCTAGCCCCAAACCCACTCGTCTAGGCCCAAACCCACTCGGCTAGACCCAAACCCACTCGGCTAGACCCAAACCCACTCGGCTAGACCCAAACCCACTCGGCTAGACCCAAACCCAATCGGCTAGGCCCAAACCCACTCGACTAGACCTAAACCCACTCGCCTAAACCCAAACCCACTGGGCTAGCCCCAAACCCACTCGGCTAGGCCCAAACCCACTCGGCTAGACCCAAACCCACTCGGCTAGACCCAAACCCACTCGGCTAGACCCAAACCCACTCGGCTAGACCCAAACCCAATCGGCTAGGCCCAAACCCACTCGGCCAGACCCAAACCCACTCGGCTACACCCAAACCCACTCGGCTAGATCCAAACCCACTCCGCTAGACCCAAACCCACTCGGCTTGACCCAAACCCATTCGGCTAGACCCAAACCCACTCGGCTAGACCCAAACCCACTCCGCTAGACCCAAACCCACTCCGCTAGACCCAAACCCACTCGGCTAGACCCAAGCCCACTCGGCTAGAGCCAAACCCACTTGGTTAGGCCCAAACCGAGTCGGCTAGACCCAATCCCTCTCGGCTAGACCCAAACCCACTCAGCTAGACCCAAACCCACTCGGCTAGACCCAACCCCACTCGACTAGACCTAAACCCACTCGCCTAAACCCAAACCCACTCGGCTAGCCCCAAACCCACTCGGCTAGGCCCAAACCCACTCGGCTAGACCCAAACCCACTCGGCTAGACCCAAACCCACTCGGCTAGACCCAAACCCACTCGGCTAGACCCAAACCCAATCGGCTAGGCCCAAACCCACTCGGCCAGACCCAAACCCACTCGGCTACACCCAAACCCACTCGGCTAGATCCAAACCCACTCCGCTAGACCCAAACCCACTCGGCTTGACCCAAACCCATTCGGCTAGACCCAAACCCACTCGGCTAGACCCAAACCCACTCCGCTAGACCCAAACCCACTCCGCTAGACCCAAACCCACTCGGCTAGACCCAAGCCCACTCGGCTGGAGCCAAACCCACTCGGTTAGGCCCAAACCCACTCGGCTAGACCCAAACCCACTCGGCTAGACCCAAACCCACTCGGCTAGACCCAAACCACTCGGCTAGACCCAACCCCACTCGACTAGACCTAAACCCACTCGGCTAGACCCAAACCCAATCGGCTAGCCCCAAACCCACTCGGCTAGGCCCAAACCCACTCGGCTAGGCCCAAACCCACTCGGCTAGACCCAAACCCACTCGGCTAGACCCAAACCCACTCGGCTAGGCCCAAACCCACTCGGCTAAACCCAAACCCACTCGGATAGACCCAAACCCACTCCGCTAGACCCAAACCCACTCCGCTAGACGCAAACCCACTCGGCCAGACCCAAACCCACTCGGCTAGATCCAAACCCACTCCGCTAGACCCAAACCCACTCGGCTAGCCCAAACCCACTCGGCTAGACCCAAACCCTCTCGGCTAGAGCCAAACCCACTCGGCTAGACCCAAACCCACTCGGCTAGACCCAACCCCACTCGACTAGACCTAAACCCACTCGCCTAGACCCAAACCCACTCGGCTAGCCCCAAACCCACTCGGCTAGGCCCAAACCCACTCGGCTAGGCCCAAACCCACTCGGCTAGGCCCAAACCCACTCGGCTAGACCCAAACCCACTCGGCTAGACCCAAACCCACTCGGCTAGACCCAAACCCACTCGGTTAGACCCAAACCCACTCGGCTAGACCCAAACCCACTCGGCTAAACCCAACCCCACTCGGCTAGACCCAAACGCACTCGGCTAGACCCAAACCCACTCGGCTAGACCCAAACCCACTCGGCTAGACACATACCCACTCCGCTAGACCCAAACCTACTCGGCTAGACACAAACCCACTCGGCTAGCCCCAAACCCACTCGTCTAGGCCCAAACCCACTCGGCTAGACCCAAACCCACTCGGCTAGACCCAAACCCACTCGGCTAGACCCAAACCCACTCGGCTAGACCCAAACCCAATCGGCTAGGCCCAAACCCACTCGACTAGACCTAAACCCACTCGCCTAAACCCAAACCCACTGGGCTAGCCCCAAACCCACTCGGCTAGGCCCAAACCCACTCGGCTAGACCCAAACCCACTCGGCTAGACCCAAACCCACTCGGCTAGACCCAAACCCACTCGGCTAGACCCAAACCCAATCGGCTAGGCCCAAACCCACTCGGCCAGACCCAAACCCACTCGGCTACACCCAAACCCACTCGGCTAGATCCAAACCCACTCCGCTAGACCCAAACCCACTCGGCTTGACCCAAACCCATTCGGCTAGACCCAAACCCACTCGGCTAGACCCAAACCCACTCCGCTAGACCCAAACCCACTCCGCTAGACCCAAACCCACTCGGCTAGACCCAAGCCCACTCGGCTAGAGCCAAACCCACTTGGTTAGGCCCAAACCGAGTCGGCTAGACCCAAACCCACTCGGCTAGACCCAAACCCACTCGGCTAGACCCAAACCCACTCGGCTAGACCCAACCCCACTCGACTAGACCTAAACCCACTCGGCTAGACCCAAACCCAATCGGCTAGCCCCAAACCCACTCGGCTAGGCCCAAACCCACTCGGCTAGGCCCAAACCCACTCGGCTAGACCCAAACCCACTCGGCTAGACCCAAACCCACTCGGCTAGGCCCAAACCCACTCGGCTAAACCCAAACCCACTCGGCTAGACCCAAACCCACTCCGCTAGACCCAAACCCACTCCGCTAGACGCAAACCCACTCGGCCAGACCCAAACCCACTCGGCTAGATCCAAACCCACTCGGCTAGACCCAAACCCACTCGGCTAGCCCAAACCCACTCGGCTAGACCCAAACCCACTCGGCTAGACCCAAACCCACTCCGCTAGACCCAAACCCACTCCGCTAGACCCAAACCCACTCGGCTAGACCCAAGCCCACTCGGCTGGAGCCAAACCCACTCGGTTAGGCCCAAACCCACTCGGCTAGACCCAAACCCACTCGGCTAGACCCAAACCCACTCGGCTAGACCCAAACCACTCGGCTAGACCCAACCCCACTCGACTAGACCTAAACCCACTCGGCTAGACCCAAACCCAATCGGCTAGCCCCAAACCCACTCGGCTAGGCCCAAACCCACTCGGCTAGGCCCAAACCCACTCGGCTAGACCCAAACCCACTCGGCTAGACCCAAACCCACTCGGCTAGGCCCAAACCCACTCGGCTAAACCCAAACCCACTCGGATAGACCCAAACCCACTCCGCTAGACCCAAACCCACTCCGCTAGACGCAAACCCACTCGGCCAGACCCAAACCCACTCGGCTAGATCCAAACCCACTCCGCTAGACCCAAACCCACTCGGCTAGCCCAAACCCACTCGGCTAGACCCAAACCCACTCGGCTCGCCCCAAACCCACTCGGCTAGGCCCAAACACACTCGGCTAGACCCAAACCCACTCGGCTAGACCCAAACCCACTCGGCTAGACCCAAACCCACTCGGCTAGACCCAAACCCATTCGGCTAGGCCCAAACCCACTCGGCTAGACCCAAACCCACTCGGCTAGATCCCAACCCACTCCGCTAGACCCAAACCCACTCGGTTAGACCCAAACCCACTCGGCTAGACCCAAACCCACTCGGCTAGACCCAACCCCACTCGGCTAGACCCAAACGCACTCGGCTAGACCCAAACCCACTCGGCTAGACCCAAACCCACTCGGCTAGACGCAAACCCACTCGGCTAGACCCAAACCCACACGGCTAGACCCAAACCCACTCCGCTAGACCCACACCCACTCGGCTAGACCCAAACCCACTCAGCTAGACCCAAACCCACTCGGCTAGACCCAAACCCACTCGGCTAGACCCAAACCCACTCGGCTGGACGCAAACCCACTCCGCTAGACCCAAACCCACTCCGCTAGACCCAAACCCACTCCGCTAGACCCAAACCCACTCCGCTAGAACCAAACCCAGTCCGCTAGACCCAACCCCACTCCGCTAGACCCGAACCCACTCCGCTTGACCCAAACCCACTCCGCTAGACCCAAACCCACTCGGCTAGACCCAAACCCTCTCGGCTAGAGCCAAACCCACTCGGCTAGACCCAAACCCACTCGGCTAGACCCAACCCCACTCGACTAGACCTAAACCCACTCGCCTAGACCCAAACCCACTCGGCTAGCCCCAAACCCACTCGGCTAGGCCCAAACCCACTCGGCTAGGCCCAAACCCACTCGGCTAGGCCCAAACCCACTCGGCTAGACCCAAACCCACTCGGCTAGACCCAAACCCACTCGGCTAGACCCAAACCCACTCGGTTAGACCCAAACCCACTCGGCTAGACCCAAACCCACTCGGCTAAACCCAACCCCACTCGGCTAGACCCAAACGCACTCGGCTAGACCCAAACCCACTCGGCTAGACCCAAACCCACTCGGCTAGACACATACCCACTCCGCTAGACCCAAACCCACTCGGCTAGACACAAACCCACTCGGCTAGCCCCAAACCCACTCGTCTAGGCCCAAACCCACTCGGCTAGACCCAAACCCACTCGGCTAGACCCAAACCCACTCGGCTAGACCCAAACCCACTCGGCTAGACCCAAACCCAATCGGCTAGGCCCAAACCCACTCGACTAGACCTAAACCCACTCGCCTAAACCCAAACCCACTGGGCTAGCCCCAAACCCACTCGGCTAGGCCCAAACCCACTCGGCTAGACCCAAACCCACTCGGCTAGACCCAAACCCACTCGGCTAGACCCAAACCCACTCGGCTAGACCCAAACCCAATCGGCTAGGCCCAAACCCACTCAGCCAGACCCAAACCCACTCGGCTACACCCAAACCCACTCGGCTAGATCCAAACCCACTCCGCTAGACCCAAACCCACTCGGCTTGACCCAAACCCATTCGGCTAGACCCAAACCCACTCGGCTAGACCCAAACCCACTCCGCTAGACCCAAACCCACTCCGCTAGACCCAAACCCACTCGGCTAGACCCAAGCCCACTCGGCTAGAGCCAAACCCACTTGGTTAGGCCCAAACCGAGTCGGCTAGACCCAAACCCACTCGGCTAGACCCAAACCCACTCGGCTAGACCCAAACCCACTCGGCTAGACCCAACCCCACTCGACTAGACCTAAACCCACTCGGCTAGACCCAAACCCAATCGGCTAGCCCCAAACCCACTCGGCTAGGCCCAAACCCACTCGGCTAGGCCCAAACCCACTCGGCTAGACCCAAACCCACTCGGCTAGACCCAAACCCACTCGGCTAGGCCCAAACCCACTCAGCTAAACCCAAACCCACTCGGCTAGACCCAAACCCACTCCGCTAGACCCAAACCCACTCCGCTAGACGCAAACCCACTCGGCCAGACCCAAACCCACTCGGCTAGATCCAAACCCACTCGGCTAGACCCAAACCCACTCGGCTAGCCCAAACCCACTCGGCTAGACCCAAACCCACTCGGCTAGACCCAAACCCACTCGGCTAGACCCAAACCCAATCGGCTAGGCCCAAACCCACTCGACTAGACCTAAACCCACTCGCCTAAACCCAAACCCACTGGGCTAGCCCCAAACCCACTCGGCTAGGCCCAAACCCACTCGGCTAGACCCAAACCCACTCGGCTAGACCCAAACCCACTCGGCTAGACCCAAACCCACTCGGCTAGACCCAAACCCAATCGGCTAGGCCCAAACCCACTCGGCCAGACCCAAACCCACTCGGCTACACCCAAACCCACTCGGCTAGATCCAAACCCACTCCGCTAGACCCAAACCCACTCGGCTTGACCCAAACCCATTCGGCTAGACCCAAACCCACTCGGCTAGACCCAAACCCACTCCGCTAGACCCAAACCCACTCCGCTAGACCCAAACCCACTCGGCTAGACCCAAGCCCACTCGGCTAGAGCCAAACCCACTTGGTTAGGCCCAAACCGACTCGGCTAGACCCAAACCCACTCGGCTAGACCCAAACCCACTCGGCTAGACCCAAACCCACTCGGCTAGACCCAACCCCACTCGACTAGACCTAAACCCACTCGGCTAGACCCAAACCCAATCGGCTAGCCCCAAACCCACTCGGCTAGGCCCAAACCCACTCGGCTAGGCCCAAACCCACTCGGCTACACCCAAACCCACTCGGCTAGATCCAAACCCACTCCGCTAGACCCAAACCCACTCGGCTTGACCCAAACCCATTCGGCTAGACCCAAACCCACTCGGCTAGACCCAAACCCACTCCGCTAGACCCAAACCCACTCCGCTAGACCCAAACCCACTCGGCTAGACCCAAGCCCACTCGGCTAGAGCCAAACCCACTTGGTTAGGCCCAAACCGACTCGGCTAGACCCAAACCCACTCGGCTAGACCCAAACCCACTCGGCTAGACCCAAACCCACTCGGCTAGACCCAACCCCACTCGACTAGACCTAAACCCACTCGGCTAGACCCAAACCCAATCGTCTAGCCCCAAACCCACTCGGCTAGGCCCAAACCCACTCGGCTAGGCCCAAACCCACTCGGCTAGACCCAAACCCACTCGGCTAGACCCAAACCCACTCGGCTAGGCCCAAACCCACTCGGCTAAACCCAAACCCACTCGGCTAGACCCAAACCCACTCCGCTAGACCCAAACCCACTCCGCTAGACGCAAACCCACTCGGCCAGACCCAAACCCACTCGGCTAGATCCAAACCCACTCCGCTAGACCCAAACCCACTCGGCTAGCCCAAACCCACTCGGCTAGACCCAAACCCACTCGGCTCGCCCCAAACCCACTCGGCTAGGCCCAAACACACTCGGCTAGACCCAAACCCACTCGGCTAGACCCAAACCCACTCGGCTAGACCCAAACCCACTCGGCTAGACCCAAACCCATTCGGCTAGGCCCAAACCCACTCGGCTAGACCCAAACCCACTCGGCTAGATCCCAACCCACTCCGCTAGACCCAAACCCACTCGGTTAGACCCAAACCCACTCGGCTAGACCCAAACCCACTCGGCTAGACCCAACCCCACTCGGCTAGACCCAAACGCACTCGGCTAGACCCAAACCCACTCGGCTAGACCCAAACCCACTCGGCTAGACGCAAACCCACTCGGCTAGACCCAAACCCACACGGCTAGACCCAAACCCACTCCGCTAGACCCACACCCACTCGGCTAGACCCAAACCCACTCAGCTAGACCCAAACCCACTCGGCTAGACCCAAACCCACTCGGCTAGACCCAAACCCACTCGGCTGGACGCAAACCCACTCCGCTAGACCCAAACCCACTCCGCTAGACCCAAACCCACTCCGCTAGACCCAAACCCACTCCGCTAGAACCAAACCCAGTCCGCTTGACCCAACCCCACTCCGCTAGACCCGAACCCACTCCGCTTGACCCAAACCCACTCCGCTAGACCCAAACCCACTCGGCTAGACCCAAACCCTCTCGGCTAGACCCAAACCCACTCGGCTAGACCCAAACCCACTCGGCTAGACCCAACCCCACTCGACTAGACCGAAACCCACTCGCCTAGACCCAAACCCACTCGGCTAGCCCCAAACCCACTCGGCTAGGCCCAAACCCACTCGGCTAGGCCCAAACCCACTCGGCTAGGCCCAAACCCACTCGGCTAGACCCAAACCCACTCGGCTAGACCCAAACCCACTCGGCTAGACCCAAACCCACTCGGCTAGACCCAAACCCACTCGGCTAGACCCAAACCCACTCGGCTAGACCCAAACCCAATCGGCTAGGCCCAAACCCACTCGGCTAGACACAAACCCACTCGGCTAGATCCAAACCCACTCCGCTAGACCCAAACCCACTCGGTTAGACCCAAACCCACTCGGCTAGTCCCAAACCCACTCGGCTAGACCCAACCCCAATCGGCTAGACCCAAACCCACTCGGCTAGACACAAGCCCACTCGGCTAGACCCAAACCCACTCGGTTAGGCCCAAACCCACTCGGCTAGACCCAAACCCACTCGGCTAGACCCAAACCCACTCGGCTAGACCCAAACCCACTCGGCTAGACCCAAACCCACTCAACTAGACCTAAACCCACTCGGCTAGACCCAAACCCACTCGGCTAGCCCCAAACCCACTCGGCTAGGCCCAAACCCACTCGGCTAGACCCAAACCCACTCGGCTAGACCCAAACCCACTCGGCTAGACCCAAACAAACTCGGCTAGACCCAAACCCAATCGGCTAGGCCCAAACCCACTCGGCTGGACCCAAACCCACTCGGCTAGATCCAAACCCACTCCGCTAGACCCAAACCCACTCGGTTAGACCCAAACCCACTCGGCTAGACGCAAACCCACTCGGCTAGACCCAAACCCACTCGGCTAATCCCAAACCCACTCGGCTAGACCCAAACCCACTCCGCTAGACCCAAACCCACTCCGCTAGACGCAAACCCACTCGGCCAGACCCAAACCCACTCGGCTAGATCCAAACCCACTCCGCTAGACCCAAACCCACTCGGCTAGCCCAAACCCACTCGGCTAGACCCAAACCCACTCGGCTAGCCCCAAACCCACTCGGCTAGGCCCAAACACACTCGGCTAGACCCAAACCCACTCGGCTAGACCCAAACCCACTCGGCTAGACCCAAACCCACTCGGCTAGACCCAAACCCAATCGGCTAGGCCCAAACCAACTCGGCTAGACCCAAACCCACTCGGCCAGATCCCAACCCACTCCGCTAGACCCAAACCCACTCGGTTAGACCCAAACCCAATCGGCTAGGCCCAAACCCACTCGGCTAGACCCAAACCCACTCGGCTAGACCCAAACCCACTCGGCTAGATCCAAACCCCCTCCGCTAGACCCAAACCGACTCGGCTAGACCCAAACCCACTCGGCTAGACCCAAACCCACTCGGCTAGACCCAAACCCAATCGGCTAGACCCAAACCCACTCGGCTAGACGCAAACCCACTCCGCTAGACCCAAACCAACTCCGCTAGACCCAAACCCACTCCGCTAGACCCAAACCCACTCCGCTAGAACCAAACCCAGTCCGCTAGACCCAACCCCACTCCGCTAGACCCAAACCCACTCCGCTTGACCCAAACCCACTCCGCTAGACCCAAACCCACTCGGCTAGACCCAAACCCTCTCGGCTAGACCCAAACCCACTCTGCTAGACCCAAACCCACTCGGCTAGACCCAACCCCACTTGACTAGACCCAAACACAATTGGATAGGCCCAAACCCACTCGGCTAGACCCAAACCCACTCGGCTAGATCCAAACCCACTCCGCTAGACCCAAACCCACTCGGTTAGACCCAAACCCACTCGGCTAGACCCAAACCCACTCGGCTAGACCCAACCCCACTCGGCTAGAACCAAACGCACTCGGCTAGACTAAAAACCCACTCGGCTAGACCCAAACCCACTCGGCTAGACGCAAACCCACTCGGCTAGACCCAAACCCACTCGGCTAGACCCAAACCCACTCCGCTAGACCCACACCCACTCGGCTAGACCCAAACCCACTCGGCTAGACCCAAACCCACTCGGCTAGACGCAAACCCACTCGGCTAGACGCAAACCCACTCCGCTAGACCCAAACCCACTCCGCTAGACCCAAACCCACTCCGCTAGACCCAAACCCACTCCGCTAGAACCAAACCCAGTCCGCTAAACCCAACCCCACTCCGCTAGACCGAAACCCACTCCGCTTGACCCAAACCCACTCCGCTAGACCCAAACCCACTCGGCTAGACCCAATCCCTCTCGGCTAGACCCAAACCCACTCAGCTAGACCCAAACCCACTCGGCTAGACCCAACCCCACTCGACTAGACCTAAACCCACTCGCCTAAACCCAAACCCACTCGGCTAGCCCCAAACCCACTCGGCTAGGCCCAAACCCACTCGGCTAGACCCAAACCCACTCGGCTAGACCCAAACCCACTCGGCTAGACCCAAACCCACTCGGCTAGACCCAAACCCAATCGGCTAGGCCCAAACCCACTCGGCCAGGCCCAAACCCACTCGGCTACACCCAAACCCACTCGGCTAGATCCAAACCCACTCCGCTAGACCCAAACCCACTCGGCTTGACCCAAACCCATTCGGCTAGACCCAAACCCACTCGGCTAGACCCAAACCCACTCCGCTAGACCCAAACCCACTCCGCTAGACCCAAACCCACTCGGCTAGACCCAAGCCCACTCGGCTAGAGCCAAACCCACTCGGTTAGGCCCAAACCCACTCGGCTAGACCCAAACCCACTCGGCTAGACCCAAACCCACTCGGCTAGACCCAAACCACTCGGCTAGACCCAACCCCACTCGACTAGACCTAAACCCACTCGGCTAGACCCAAACCCAATCGGCTAGCCCCAAACCCACTCGGCTAGGCCCAAACCCACTCGGCTAGGCCCAAACCCACTCGGCTAGACCCAAACCCACTCGGCTAGACCCAAACCCACTCGGCTAGGCCCAAACCCACTCGGCTAAACCCAAACCCACTCGGATAGACCCAAACCCACTCCGCTAGACCCAAACCCACTCCGCTAGACGCAAACCCACTCGGCCAGACCCAAACCCACTCGGCTAGATCCAAACCCACTCCGCTAGACCCAAACCCACTCGGCTAGCCCAAACCCACTCGGCTAGACCCAAACCCACTCGGCTCGCCCCAAACCCACTCGGCTAGGCCCAAACACACTCGGCTAGACCCAAACCCACTCGGCTAGACCCAAACCCACTCGGCTAGACCCAAACCCACTCGGCTAGACCCAAACCCATTCGGCTAGGCCCAAACCCACTCGGCTAGACCCAAACCCACTCGGCTAGATCCCAACCCACTCCGCTAGACCCAAACCCACTCGGTTAGACCCAAACCCACTCGGCTAGACCCAAACCCACTCGGCTAGACCCAACCCCACTCGGCTAGACCCAAACGCACTCGGCTAGACCCAAACCCACTCGGCTAGACCCAAACCCACTCGGCTAGACGCAAACCCACTCGGCTAGACCCAAACCCACACGGCTAGACCCAAACCCACTCCGCTAGACCCACACCCACTCGGCTAGACCCAAACCCACTCAGCTAGACCCAAACCCACTCGGCTAGACCCAAACCCACTCGGCTAGACCCAAACCCACTCGGCTGGACGCAAACCCACTCCGCTAGACCCAAACCCACTCCGCTAGACCCAAACCCACTCCGCTAGACCCAAACCCACTCCGCTAGAACCAAACCCAGTCCGCTAGACCCAACCCCACTCCGCTAGACCCGAACCCACTCCGCTTGACCCAAACCCACTCCGCTAGACCCAAACCCACTCGGCTAGACCCAAACCCTCTCGGCTAGACCCAAACCCACTCGGCTAGACCCAAACCCACTCGGCTAGACCCAACCCCACTCGACTAGACCTAAACCCACTCGCCTAGACCCAAACCCACTCGGCTAGCCCCAAACCCACTCGGCTAGGCCCAAACCCACTCGGCTAGGCCCAAACCCACTCGGCTAGACCCAAACCCACTCGGCTAGACCCAAACCCACTCGGCTAGACCCAAACCCACTCGGTTAGACCCAAACCCACTCGGCTAGACCCAAACCCACTCGGCTAAACCCAACCCCACTCGGCTAGACCCAAACGCACTCGGCTAGACCCAAACCCACTCGGCTAGACCCAAACCCACTCGGCTAGACACATACCCACTCCGCTAGACCCAAACCCACTCGGCTAGACACAAACCCACTCGGCTAGCCCCAAACCCACTCGTCTAGGCCCAAACCCACTCGGCTAGACCCAAACCCACTCGGCTAGACCCAAACCCACTCGGCTAGACCCAAACCCACTCGGCTAGACCCAAACCCAATCGGCTAGGCCCAAACCCACTCGACTAGACCTAAACCCACTCGCCTAAACCCAAACCCACTCGGCTAGCCCCAAACCCACTCGGCTAGGCCCAAACCCACTCGGCTAGACCCAAACCCACTCGGCTAGACCCAAACCCAATCGGCTAGGCCCAAACCCACTCGGCCAGACCCAAACCCACTCGGCTACACCCAAACCCACTCGGCTAGATCCAAACCCACTCCGCTAGACCCAAACCCACTCGGCTTGACCCAAACCCATTCGGCTAGACCCAAACCCACTCGGCTAGACCCAAACCCACTCCGCTAGACCCAAACCCACTCCGCTAGACCCAAACCCACTCGGCTAGACCCAAGCCCACTCGGCTAGAGCCAAACCCACTTGGTTAGGCCCAAACCGACTCGGCTAGACCCAAACCCACTCGGCTAGACCCAAACCCACTCGGCTAGACCCAAACCCACTCGGCTAGACCCAACCCCACTCGACTAGACCTAAACCCACTCGGCTAGACCCAAACCCAATCGGCTAGCCCCAAACCCACTCGGCTAGGCCCAAACCCACTCGGCTAGGCCCAAACCCACTCGGCTAGACCCAAACCCACTCGGCTAGACCCAAACCCACTCGGCTAGGCCCAAACCCACTCGGCTAAACCCAAACCCACTTGGCTAGACCCAAACCCACTCCGCTAGACCCAAACCCACTCCGCTAGATGCAAACCCACTCGGCCAGACCCAAACCCACTCGGCTAGATCCAAACCCACTCCGCTAGACCCAAACCCACTCGGCTAGCCCAAACCCACTCGGCTAGACCCAAACCCACTCGGCTCGCCCCAAACCCACTCGGCTAGGCCCAAACACACTCGGCTAGACCCAAACCCACTCGGCTAGACCAAACCCACTCGGCTAGACCCAAACCCACTCGGCTAGACCCAAACCCATTCGGCTAGGCCCAAACCCACTCGGCTAGACCCAAACCCACTCGGCTAGATCCCAACCCACTCCGCTAGACCCAAACCCACTCGGTTAGACCCAAACCCACTCGGCTAGACCCAAACCCACTCGGCTAGACCCAACCCCACTCGGCTAGACCCAAACGCACTCGGCTAGACCCAAACCCACTCGGCTAGACCCAAACCCACTTGGCTAGACGCAAACCCACTCGGCTAGACCCAAACCCACATGGCTAGACCCAAACCCACTCCGCTAGACCCACACCCACTCGGCTAGACCCAAACCCACTCAGCTAGACCCAAACCCACTCGGCTAGACCCAAACCCACTCGGCTAGACCCAAACCCACTCGGCTGGACGCAAACCCACTCCGCTAGACCCAAACCCACTCCGCTAGACCCAAACCCACTCCGCTAGACCCAAACCCACTCCGCTAGAACCAAACCCAGTCCGCTAGACCCAACCCCACTCCGCTAGACCCGAACCCACTCCGCTTGACCCAAACCCACTCCGCTAGACCCAAACCCACTCAGCTAGACCCAAACCCTCTCGGCTAGACCCAAACCCACTCGGCTAGACCCAAACCCACTCGGCTAGACCCAAACCCACTCGACTAGACCGAAACCCACTCGCCTAGACCCAAACCCACTCGGCTAGCCCCAAACCCACTCGGCTAGGCCCAAACCCACTCGGCTAGGCCCAAACCCACTCGGCTCGCCCCAAACCCACTCGGCTAGGCCCAAACACACTCGGCTAGACCCAAACCCACTCGGCTAGACCCAAACCCACTCGGCTAGACCCAAACCCACTCGGCTAGACCCAAACCCATTCGGCTAGGCCCAAACCCACTCGGCTAGACCCAAACCCACTCGGCTAGATCCCAACCCACTCCGCTAGACCCAAACCCACTCGGTTAGACGCAAACCCACTCGGCTAGACCCAAACCCACTCGGCTAGACCCAACCCCACTCGGCTAGACCCAAACGCACTCGGCTAGACCCAAACACACTCGGCTAGACCCAAACCCACTCGGCTAGACGCAAACCCACTCGGCTAGACCCAAACCCACACGGCTAGACCCAAACCCACTCCGCTAGACCCACACCCACTCGGCTAGACCCAAACCCACTCAGCTAGACCCAAACCCACTCGGCTAGACCCAAACCCACTCGGCTAGACCCAAACCCACTCGGCTGGACGCAAACCCACTCCGCTAGACCCAAACCCACTCCGCTAGACCCAAACCCACTCCGCTAGACCCAAACCCACTCCGCTAGAACCAAACCCAGTCCGCAAGACCCAACCCCACTCCGCTAGACCCGAACCCACTCCGCTTGACCCAAACCCACTCCGCTAGACCCAAACCCACTCGGCTAGACCCAAACCCTCTCGGCTAGACCCAAACCCACTCGGCTAGACCCAAACCCACTCGGCTAGACCCAACCCCACTCGACTAGACCTAAACCCACTCGCCTAGACCCAAACCCACTCGGCTAGCCCCAAACCCACTCGGCTAGGCCCAAACCCACTCGGCTAGGCCCAAACCCACTCGGCTAGACCCAAACCCACTCGGCTAGACCCAAACCCACTCGGCTAGACCCAAACCCACTCGGCTAGACCCAAACCCACTCGGTTAGACCCAAACCCACTCGGCTAGACCCAAACCCACTCGGCTAAACCCAACCCCACTCGGCTAGACCCAAACGCACTCGGCTAGACCCAAACCCACTCGGCTAGACCCAAACCCACTCGGCTAGACACATACCCACTCGGCTAGACCCAAACCCACTCGGCTAGACACATACCCACTCGGCTAGACCCAAACCCACTCGGCTAGGCCCAAACCCACTCGGCTAAACCCAAACCCACTCGGCTAGACCCAAACCCACTCCGCTAGACCCAAACCCACTCCGCTAGATTCAAACCCACTCGGCCAGACCCAAACCCACTCGGCTAGATCCAAACCCACTCCGCTAGACCCAAACCCACTCGGCTAGCCCAAACCCACTCGGCTAGACCCAAACCCACTCGGCTCGCCCCAAACCCACTCGGCTAGGCCCAAACACACTCGGCTAGACCCAAACCCACTCGGCTAGACCAAACCCACTCGGCTAGACCCAAACCCACTCGGCTAGACCCAAACCCATTCGGCTAGGCCCAAACCCACTCGGCTAGACCCAAACCCACTCGGCTAGATCCCAACCCACTCCGCTAGACCCAAACCCACTCGGTTAGACCCAAACCCACTCGGCTAGACCCAAACCCACTCGGCTAGACCCAACCCCACTCGGCTAGACCCAAACGCACTCGGCTAGACCCAAACCCACTCGGCTAGACCCAAACCCACTTGGCTAGACGCAAACCCACTCGGTTAGACCCAAACCCACATGGCTAGACCCAAACCCACTCCGCTAGACCCACACCCACTCGGCTAGACCCAAACCCACTCAGCTAGACCCAAACCCACTCGGCTAGACCCAAACCCACTCGGCTAGACCCAAACCCACTCGGCTGGACGCAAACCCACTCCGCTAGACCCAAACCCACTCCGCTAGACCCAAACCCACTCCGCTAGACCCAAACCCACTCCGCTAGAACCAAACCCAGTCCGCTAGACCCAACCCCACTCCGCTAGACCCGAACCCACTCCGCTTGACCCAAACCCACTCCGCTAGACCCAAACCCACTCGGCTAGACCCAAACCCTCTCGGCTAGACCCAAACCCACTCGGCTAGACCCAAACCCACTCGGCTAGACCCAAACCCACTCGACTAGACCGAAACCCACTCGCCTAGACCCAAACCCACTCGGCTAGCCCCAAACCCACTCGGCTAGGCCCAAACCCACTCGGCTAGGCCCAAACCCACTCGGCTCGCCCCAAACCCACTCGGCTAGGCCCAAACACACTCGGCTAGACCCAAACCCACTCGGCTAGACCCAAACCCACTCGGCTAGACCCAAACCCACTCGGCTAGACCCAAACCCATTCGGCTAGGCCCAAACCCACTCGGCTAGACCCAAACCCACTCGGCTAGATCCCAACCCACTCCGCTAGACCCAAACCCACTCGGTTAGACCCAAACCCACTCGGCTAGACCCAAACCCACTCGGCTAGACCCAACCCCACTCGGCTAGACCCAAACGCACTCGGCTAGACCCAAACCCACTCGGCTAGACCCAAACCCACTCGGCTAGACGCAAACCCACTCGGCTAGACCCAAACCCACACGGCTAGACCCAAACCCACTCCGCTAGACCCACACCCACTCGGCTAGACCCAAACCCACTCAGCTAGACCCAAACCCACTCGGCTAGACCCAAACCCACTCGGCTAGACCCAAACCCACTCGGCTGGACGCAAACCCACTCCGCTAGACCCAAACCCACTCCGCTAGACCCAAACCCACTCCGCTAGACCCAAACCCACTCCGCTAGAACCAAACCCAGTCCGCTAGACCCAACCCCACTCCGCTAGACCCGAACCCACTCCGCTTGACCCAAACCCACTCCGCTAGACCCAAACCCACTCGGCTAGACCCAAACCCTCTCGGCTAGACCCAAACCCACTCGGCTAGACCCAAACCCACTCGGCTAGACCCAACCCCACTCGACTAGACCTAAACCCACTCGCCTAGACCCAAACCCACTCGGCTAGCCCCAAACCCACTCGGCTAGGCCCAAACCCACTCGGCTAGGCCCAAACCCACTCGGCTAGACCCAAACCCACTCGGCTAGACCCAAACCCACTCGGCTAGACCCAAACCCACTCGGCTAGACCCAAACCCACTCGGTTAGACCCAAACCCACTCGGCTAGACCCAAAGCCACTCGGCTAAACCCAACCCCACTCGGCTAGACCCAAACGCACTCGGCTAGACCCAAACCCACTCGGCTAGACCCAAACCCACTCGGCTAGACACATACCCACTCCGCTAGACCCAAACCCACTCGGCTAGACACAAACCCACTCGGCTAGCCCCAAACCCACTCGTCTAGGCCCAAACCCACTCGGCTAGACCCAAACCCACTCGGCTAGACCCAAACCCACTCGGCTAGACCCAAACCCACTCGGCTAGACCCAAACCCAATCGGCTAGGCCCAAACCCACTCGACTAGACCTAAACCCACTCGCCTAAACCCAAACCCACTCGGCTAGCCCCAAACCCACTCGGCTAGGCCCAAACCCACTCGGCTAGACCCAAACCCACTCGGCTAGACCCAAACCCACTCGGCTAGACCCAAACCCACTCGGCTAGACCCAAACCCAATCGGCTAGGCCCAAACCCACTCGGCCAGACCCAAACCCACTCGGCTACACCCAAACCCACTCGGCTAGATCCAAACCCACTCCGCTAGACCCAAACCCACTCGGCTTGACCCAAACCCATTCGGCTAGACCCAAACCCACTCGGCTAGACCCAAACCCACTCCGCTAGACCCAAACCCACTCCGCTAGACCCAAACCCACTCGGCTAGACCCAAGCCCACTCGGCTAGAGCCAAACCCACTTGGTTAGGCCCAAACCGACTCGGCTAGACCCAAACCCACTCGGCTAGACCCAAACCCACTCGGCTAGACCCAAACCCACTCGGCTAGACCCAACCCCACTCGACTAGACCTAAACCCACTCGGCTAGACCCAAACCCAATCGGCTAGCCCCAAACCCACTCGGCTAGGCCCAAACCCACTCGGCTAGGCCCAAACCCACTCGGCTAGACCCAAACCCACTCGGCTAGACCCAAACCCACTCGGCTAGGCCCAAACCCACTCGGCTAAACCCAAACCCACTCGGCTAGACCCAAACCCACTCCGCTAGACCCAAACCCACTCCGCTAGATGCAAACCCACTCGGCCAGACCCAAACCCACTCGGCTAGATCCAAACCCACTCCGCTAGACCCAAACCCACTCGGCTAGCCCAAACCCACTCGGCTAGACCCAAACCCACTCGGCTCGCCCCAAACCCACTCGGCTAGGCCCAAACACACTCGGCTAGACCCAAACCCACTCGGCTAGACCAAACCCACTCGGCTAGACCCAAACCCACTTGGCTAGACCCAAACCCATTCGGCTAGGCCCAAACCCACTCGGCTAGACCCAAACCCACTCGGCTAGATCCCAACCCACTCCGCTAGACCCAAACCCACTCGGTTAGACCCAAACCCACTCGGCTAGACCCAAACCCACTCGGCTAGACCCAACCCCACTCGGCTAGACCCAAACGCACTCGGCTAGACCCAAACCCACTCGGCTAGACCCAAACCCTCTCGGCTAGACGCAAACCCACTCGGCTAGACCCAAACCCACATGGCTAGACCCAAACCCACTCCGCTAGACCCACACCCACTCGGCTAGACCCAAACCCACTCAGCTAGACCCAAACCCACTCGGCTAGACCCAAACCCACTCGGCTAGACCCAAACCCACTCGGCTGGACGCAAACCCACTCCGCTAGACCCAAACCCACTCCGCTAGACCCAAACCCACTCCGCTAGACCCAAACCCACTCCGCTAGAACCAAACCCAGTCCGCTAGACCCAACCCCACTCCGCTAGACCCGAACCCACTCCGCTTGACCCAAACCCACTCCGCTAGACCCAAACCCACTCGGCTAGACCCAAACCCTCTCGGCTAGACCCAAACCCACTCGGCTAGACCCAAACCCACTCGGCTAGACCCAACCCCACTCGACTAGACCGAAACCCACTCGCCTAGACCCAAACCCACTCGGCTAGCCCCAAACCCACTCGGCTAGGCCCAAACCCACTCGGCTAGGCCCAAACCCACTCGGCTAGACACAAACCCACTCGGCTAGACCCAAACCCACTCGGATAGACCCAAACCCACTCGGCTAGACCCAAACCCACTCGGTTAGACCCAAACCCACTCCGCTAGACCCAAACCCACTCGGCTAAACCCAACCCCACTCGGCTAGACCCAAACGCACTCGGCTAGACCCAAACCCACTCGGCTAGACCCAAACCCACTCGGCTAGACACATACCCACTCCGCTAGACCCAAAGCCACTCGGCTAGACACAAACCCACTCGGCTAGCCCCAAACCCACTCGTCTAGGCCCAAACCCATTCGGCTAGACCCAAACCCACTCGGCTAGACCCAAACCCACTCGGCTAGACCCAAACCCACTCGGCTAGACCCAAACCCAATCGGCTAGGCCCAAACCCACTCGGCTAGACACAAACCCACTCGGCTAGATCCAAACCCACTCCGCTAGACCCAAACCCACTCGGTTAGACCCAAACCCACTCGGCTAGTCCCAAACCCACTCGGCTAGACCCAACCCCAATCGGCTAGACCCAAACCCACTCGGCTAGACACAAGCCCAATCGGCTAGACCCAAACCCACTCGGTTAGGCCCAAACCCACTCGGCTAGACCCAAACCCACTCGGCTAGACCCAAACCCACTCGGCTAGACCCAAACCCACTCTGCTAGACCCAAACCCACTCAACTAGACCTAAACCCACTCGGCTAGACCCAAATCCACTCGGCTAGCCCCAAACCCACTCGGCTAGGCCCAAACCCACTCGGCTAGACCCAAACCCACTCGGCTAGACCCAAACCCACTCGGCTAGACCCAAACAAACTCGGCTAGACCCAAACCCAATCGGCTAGGCCCAAACCCACTCGGTTGGACCCAAACCCACTCGGCTAGATCCAAACCCACTCCGCTAGACCCAAACCCACTCGGTTAGACCCAAACCCACTCGGCTAGATGCAAACCCACTCGGCTAGACCCAAACCCACTCGGCTAAACCCAAACCCACTCGGCTAGACCCAAACCCACTCCGCTAGACCCAAACCCACTCCGCTAGACGCAAACCCACTCGGCCAGACCCAAACCCACTCGGCTAGATCCAAACCCACTCCGCTAGACCCAAACCCACTCGGCTAGCCCAAACCCACTCGGCTAGACCCAAACCCACTCGGCTAGCCCCAAACCCACTCGGCTAGGCCCAAACACACTCGGCTAGACCCAAACCCACTCGGCTAGACCCAAACCCACTCGGCTAGACCCAAACCCACTCGGCTAGACCCAAACCCAATCGGCTAGGCCCAAACCAACTCGGCTAGACCCAAACCCACTCGGCTAGATCCCAACCCACTCCGCTAGACCCAAACCCACTCGGTTAGACCCAAACCCACTCGGCTAGACCCAAACCCACTCGGCTAGACCCAAACCCACTCGGCTAGACCCAAACCCACTCGGCTAGACGCAAACCCACTCGGCTAGACCCAAACCCACACGGCTAGACCCAAACCCACTCCGCTAGACCCACACCCACTCGGCTAGACCCAAACCCACTCCGCTAGACCCAAACCCACTCCGCTAGACCCAAACCCAGTCCGCTAGACCCAACCCCACTCCGCTAGACCCGAACCCACTCCGCTTGACCCCAACCCACTCCGCTAGACCCAAACCCACTCGTGTAGACCCAAACCCACTCGGCTACACCCAACCCCACTCGACTAGACCTAAACCCACTCGCCTAGACCCAAACCCACTCGGCTAGCCCCAAACCCACTCGGCTAGGCCCAAACCCACTCGGCTAGGCCCAAACCCACTCGGCTAGACCCAAACCCACTCGGCTAGACCCAAACCCACTCGGCTAGACCCAAACCCACTCGGCTAGCCCCAAACCCACTCGGTTAGACCCAAACCCACTCGGCTAGACCCAAACCCACTCGGCTAAACCCAACCCCACTCGGCTAGACCCAAACGCACTCGGCTAGACCCAAACCCACTCGGCTAGACCCAAACCCACTCGGCTAGACACATACCCACTCCGCTAGACCCAAACCCACTCGGCTAGACACAAACCCACTCGGCTAGCCCCAAACCCACTCGTCTAGGCCCAAACCCACTCGGCTAGACCCAAACCCACTCGGCTAGACCCAAACCCACTCGGCTAGACCCAAACCCACTCGGCTAGACCCAAACCCAATCGGCTAGGCCCAAACCCACTCGGCTAGACCCAAACCCACTCGGCTAGATCCAAACCCACTCCGCTAGACCCAAACCCACTCGGTTAGACCCAAAGCCACTCGGCTAGTCCCAAACCCACTCGGCTAGACCCAACCCCAATCGGCTAGACCCAAACCCACTCGGCTAGACACAAGCCCACTCGTCTAGACCCAAACCCACTCGGTTAGGCCCAAACCCACTCGGCTAGACCCAAACCCACTCGGCTAGACCCAAACCCACTCGGCTAGCCCCAAACCCACTCGGCTAGGCCCAAACACACTCGGCTAGACCCAAACCCACTCGGCTAGACCCAAACCCACTCGGCTAGACCCAAACCCACTCGGCTAGACCCAAACCCAATCGGCTAGGCCCAAACCCACTCGGCTAGACCCAAACCCACTCGGCTAGATCCCAACCCACTCCGCTAGACCCAAACCCACTCGGTTAGACCCAAACCCACTCGGCTAGACCCAAACCCACTCGGCTAGACCCAACCCCACTCGGCTAGACCCAAACGCAATCGGCTAGACCCAAACCCACTCGGCTAGACCCAAACCCACTCGGCTAGACGCAAACCCACTCGGCTAGACCCAAACCCACACGGCTAGACCCAAACCCACTCCGCTAGACCCACACCCACTCGGCTAGACCCAAACCCACTCCGCTAGACCCAAACCCACTCCGCTAGACCCAAACCCAGTCCGCTGGACCCAACCCCACTCCGCTAGACCCGAACCCACTCCGCTTGACCCCAACCCACTCCGCTAGACCCAAACCCACTCGTGTAGACCCAAACCCACTCGGCTAGACCCAACCCCACTCGACTAGACCTAAACCCACTCGCCTAGACCCAAACCCACTCGGCTAGCCCCAAACCCACTCGGCTAGGCCCAAACCCACTCGGCTAGGCCCAAACCCACTCGGCTAGACCCAAACCCACTCGGCTAGACCCAAACCCACTCGGCTAGACCCAAACCCACTCGGCTAGACCCAAACCCACTCGGTTAGACCCAAACCCACTCGGCTAGACCCAAACCCACTCGGCTAAACCCAACCCCACTCGGCTAGACCCAAACGCACTCGGCTAGACCCAAACCCACTCGGCTAGACCCAAACCCACTCGGCTAGACACATACCCACTCCGCTAGACCCAAACCCACTCGGCTAGACACAAACCCACTCGGCTAGCCCCAAACCCACTCGTCTAGGCCCAAACCCACTCGGCTAGACCCAAACCCACTCGGCTAGACCCAAACCCACTCGGCTAGACCCAAACCCACTCGGCTAGACCCAAACCCAATCGGCTAGGCCCAAACCCACTCGGCTAGACCCAAACCCACTCGGCTAGATCCAAACCCACTCCGCTAGACCCAAACCCACTCGGTTAGACCCAAACCCACTCGGCTAGTCCCAAACCCACTCGGCTAGACCCAACCCCAATCGGCTAGACCCAAACCCACTCGGCTAGACACAAGCCCACTCGGCTAGACCCAAACCCACTCGGTTAGGCCCAAACCCACTCGGCTAGACCCAAACCCACTCGGCTAGACCCAAACCCACTCGGCTAGACCCAAACCCACTCGGCTAGACCCAAACCCACTCAACTAGACCTAAACCCACTCGGCTAGACCCAAACCCACTCGGCTAGCCCCAAACCCACTCGGCTAGGCCCAAACCCACTCGGCTAAACCCAAACCCACTCGGCTAGACCCAAACCCACTCGGCTAGACCCAAACAAACTCGGCTAGACCCAAACCCAATCGGCTAGGCCCAAACCCACTCGGCTGGACCCAAACCCACTCGGCTAGATCCAAACCCACTCCGCTAGACCCAAACCCACTCGGTTAGACCCAAACCCACTCGGCTAGACCCAAACCCACTCGGCTAGACCCAACGCCACTCGGCTAGACCCAAACGCACTCGGCTAGACCCAAACCCACTCGGCTAGACCCAAACCCACTCGGCTAGACACATACCCACTCCGCTAGACCCAAACCCACTCGGCTAGACACAAACCCACTCGGCTAGACCCAAACCCACTCGGCTAGACCCAAACCCACTCGGCTAGACCCAAACCCAATCGGCTAGGCCCAAACCCACTCGGCTAGACCCAAACCCACTCGGCTAGATCCCAACCCACTCCGCTGGACCCAAACCCACTCGGTTAGACCCAAACCCACTCGGCTAGACCCAAACCCACTCGGCTAGACCCAACCCCACTCGACTAGACCCAAACGCACTCGGCTAGACCCAAACCCACTCGGCTAGACCCAAACCCACTCGGCTAGACGCAAACCCACTCGGCTAGACCCAAACCCACACGGCTAGACCCACACCCACTCGGCTAGACCCAAACCCACTCAGCTAGACCCAAACCCACTCGGCTAGACCCAAACCCACTCGGCTAGACCCAAACCCACTCCGCTAGACCCAAACCCACTCGGCTAGACCCAAACCCACTCGGCTAAACCCAACCCCACTCGGCTAGACCCAAACGCACTCGGCTAGACCCAAACCCACTCGGCTAGACCCAAACCCACTCGGCTAGACACATACCCACTCCGCTAGACCCAAACCCACTCGGCTAGACACAAACCCACTCGGCTAGCCCCAAACCCACTCGTCTAGGCCCAAACCCACTCGGCTAGACCCAAACCCACTCGGCTAGACCCAAACCCACTCGGCTAGACCCAAACCCACTCGGCTAGACCCAAACCCAATCGGCTAGGCCCAAACCCACTCGGCTAGACCCAAACCCACTCGGCTAGATCCAAACCCACTCCGCTAGACCCAAACCCACTCGGTTAGACCCAAACCCACTCGGCTAGTCCCAAACCCACTCGGCTAGACCCAACCCCAATCGGCTAGACCCAAACCCACTCGGCTAGACACAAGCCCACTCGGCTAGACCCAAACCCACTCGGTTAGGCCCAAACCCACTCGGCTAGACCCAAACCCACTCGGCTAGACCCAAACCCACTCGGCTAGACCCAAACCCACTCGGCTAGACCCAAACCCACTCAACTAGACCTAAACCCACTCGGCTAGACCCAAACCCACTCGGCTAGCCCCAAACCCACTCGGCTAGGCCCAAACCCACTCGGCTAAACCCAAACCCACTCGGCTAGACCCAAACCCACTCGGCTAGACCCAAACAAACTCGGCTAGACCCAAACCCAATCGGCTAGGCCCAAACCCACTCGGCTGGACCCAAACCCACTCGGCTAGATCCAAACCCACTCCGCTAGACCCAAACCCACTCGGTTAGACCCAAACCCACTCGGCTAGACCCAAACCCACTCGGCTAGACCCAACGCCACTCGGCTAGACCCAAACGCACTCGGCTAGACCCAAACCCACTCGGCTAGACCCAAACCCACTCGGCTAGACACATACCCACTCCGCTAGACCCAAACCCACTCGGCTAGACACAAACCCACTCGGCTAGACCCAAACCCACTCGGCTAGACCCAAACCCACTCGGCTAGACCCAAACCCAATCGGCTAGGCCCAAACCCACTCGGCTAGACCCAAACCCACTCGGCTAGATCCCAACCCACTCCGCTGGACCCAAACCCACTCGGTTAGACCCAAACCCACTCGGCTAGACCCAAACCCACTCGGCTAGACCCAACCCCACTCGACTAGACCCAAACGCACTCGGCTAGACCCAAACCCACTCGGCTAGACCCAAACCCACTCGGCTAGACGCAAACCCACTCGGCTAGACCCAAACCCACACGGCTAGACCCACACCCACTCGGCTAGACCCAAACCCACTCAGCTAGACCCAAACCCACTCGGCTAGACCCAAACCCACTCGGCTAGACCCAAACCCACTCGGCTGGACGCAAACCCACTCCGCTAGACCCAAACCCACTCCGCTAGACCCAAACCCACTCCGCTAGACCCAAACCCACTCCGCTAGAACCAAACCCAGTCCGCTAGACCCAACCCCACTCCGCTAGACCCGAACCCACTCCGCTTGACCCAAACCCACTCCGCTAGACCCAAACCCACTCGGCTAGACCCAAACCCTCTCGGCTAGACCCAAACCCACTCGGCTAGACCCAAACCCACTCGGCTAGACCCAACCCCACTCGGCTAGACCTAAACCCACTCGCCTAGACCCAAACCCACTCGGCTAGCCCCAAACCCACTCGGCTAGGCCCAAACCCACTCGGCTAGGCCCAAACCCACTCGGCTAGACCCAAACCCACTCGGCTAGACCCAAACCCACTCGGCTAGACCCTAACCCGCTCGGCTAGACCCAAACCCAATCGGCTAGGCCCAAACCCACTCGGCTAGACCCAAACCCACTCGGCTAGACCCAAACCCACTCCGCTAGACCCAAACCAACTCCGCTAGACCCAAACCCACTCCGCTAGACCCAAACCCACTCCGCTAGAACCAAACCCAGTCCGCTAGACCCAACCCCACTCCGCTAGACCCAAACCCACTCCGCTTGACCCAAACCCACTCCGCTAGACCCAAACCCACTCGGCTAGACCCAAACCCTCTCGGCTAGACCCAAACCCACTCGGCTAGACCCAAACCCACTCGGCTAGACCCAACCCCACTCGACTAGACCCAAACACAATTGGATAGGCCCAAACCCACTCGGCTAGACCCAAACCCACTCGGCTAGACCCTAACCCGCTCGGCTAGACCCAAACCCAATCGGCTAGGCCCAAACCCACTCGGCTAGACCCAAACCCACTCGGCTAGACCCAAACCCACTCCGCTAGACCCAAACCAACTCCGCTAGACCCAAACCCACTCCGCTAGACCCAAACCCACTCCGCTAGAACCAAACCCAGTCCGCTAGACCCAACCCCACTCCGCTAGACCCAAACCCACTCCGCTTGACCCAAACCCACTCCGCTAGACCCAAACCCACTCGGCTAGACCCAAACCCTCTCGGCTAGACCCAAACCCACTCGGCTAGACCCAAACCCACTCGGCTAGACCCAACCCCACTCGACTAGACCCAAACACAATTGGATAGGCCCAAACCCACTCGGCTAGACCCAAACCCACTCGGCTAGATCCAAACCCACTCCGCTAGACCCAAACCCACTCGGTTAGACCCAAACCCACTCGGCTAGACCCAAACCCACTCGGCTAGACCCAACCCCACTCGGCTAGAACCAAACGCACTCGGCTAGACCCAAACC
Organism: Raja brachyura; assembly: GCA_963514005.1. The sequence goes on from CAUPSL010000002.1 coordinate 1,281,082, forward strand.
CACTCGGCTAGACCCAAACCCACTCGGCTAGACGCAAACCCACTCGGCTAGACCCAAACCCACTCGGCTAGACCCAAACCCACTCCGCTAGACCCACACCCACTCGGCTAGACCCAAACCCACTCGGCTAGACCCAAACCCACTCGGCTAGACGCAAACCCACTCAGCTAGACGCAAACCCACTCCGCTAGACCCAAACCCACTCCGCTAGACCCAAACCCACTCCGCTAGACCCAAACCCACTCCGCTAGAACCAAACCCAGTCCGCTAAACCCAACCCCACTCCGCTAGACCCAAACCCACTCCGCTTGACCCAAACCCACTCCGCTAGACCCAAACCCACTCGGCTAGACCCAAACCCTCTCGGCTAGACCCAAACCCACTCAGCTAGACCCAAACCCACTCGGCTAGACCCAACCCCACTCGACTAGACCTAAACCCACTCGCCTAAACCCAAACCCACTCGGCTAGCCCCAAACCCACTCGGCTAGGCCCAAACCCACTCGGCTAGACCCAAACCCACTCGGCTAGACCCAAACCCACTCGGCTAGACCCAAACCCACTCGGCTAGACCCAAACCCAATCGGCTAGGCCCAAACCCACTCGGCCAGACCCAAACCCACTCGGATACACCCAAACCCACTCGGCTAGATCCAAACCCACTCCGCTAGACCCAAACCCACTCGGCTTGACCCAAACCCACTCGGCTAGACCCAAACACAATTGGATAGGCCCAAACCCACTCGGCTAGACCCAAACCCACTCGGCTAGATCCAAACCCACTCCGCTAGACCCAAACCCACTCGGTTAGACCCAAACCCACTCGGCTAGACCCAAACCCACTCGGCTAGACCCAACCCCACTCGGCTAGAACCAAACGCACTCGGCTAGACCCAAACCCACTGGGCTAGACCCAAACCCACTCGGCTAGACCCAAACCCACTCGGCTAGACCCAAACCCACTCCGCTAGACCCACACCCACTCGGCTAGACCCAAACCCACTCGGCTAGACCCAAACCCACTCGGCTAGACGCAAACCCACTCTGCTAGACGCAAACCCACTCCGCTAGACCCAAACCCACTCCGCTAGACCCAAACCCACTCCGCTAGACCCAAACCCACTCCGCTAGAACCAAACCCAGTCCGCTAAACCCAACCCCACTCCGCTAGACCCAAACCCACTCCGCTTGACCCAAACCCACTCCGCTAGACCCAAACCCACTCGGCTAGACCCAAACCCTCTCGGCTAGACCCAAACCCACTCAGCTAGACCCAAACCCACTCGGCTAGACCCAACCCCACTCGACTAGACCTAAACCCACTCGCCTAAACCCAACCCCACTCGACTAGACCCAAACACAATTGGATAGGCCCAAACCCACTCGGCTAGACCCAAACCCACTCGGCTAGACCCTAACCCGCTCGGCTAGACCCAAACCCAATCGGCTAGGCCCAAACCCACTCGGCTAGACCCAAACCCACTCGGCTAGACCCAAACCCACTCCGCTAGACCCAAACCAACTCCGCTAGACCCAAACCCACTCCGCTAGACCCAAACCCACTCCGCTAGAACCAAACCCAGTCCGCTAGACCCAACCCCACTCCGCTAGACCCAAACCCACTCCGCTTGACCCAAACCCACTCCGCTAGACCCAAACCCACTCGGCTAGACCCAAACCCTCTCGGCTAGACCCAAACCCACTCGGCTAGACCCAAACCCACTCGGCTAGACCCAACCCCACTCGACTAGACCCAAACACAATTGGATAGGCCCAAACCCACTCGGCTAGACCCAAACCCACTCGGCTAGATCCAAACCCACTCCGCTAGACCCAAACCCACTCGGTTAGACCCAAACCCACTCGGCTAGACCCAAACCCACTCGGCTAGACCCAACCCCACTCGGCTAGAACCAAACGCACTCGGCTAGACCCAAACCCACTCGGCTAGACCCAAACCCACTCGGCTAGACGCAAACCCACTCGGCTAGACCCAAACCCACTCGGCTAGACCCAAACCCACTCCGCTAGACCCACACCCACTCGGCTAGACCCAAACCCACTCGGCTAGACCCAAACCCACTCGGCTAGACGCAAACCCACTCAGCTAGACGCAAACCCACTCCGCTAGACCCAAACCCACTCCGCTAGACCCAAACCCACTCCGCTAGACCCAAACCCACTCCGCTAGAACCAAACCCAGTCCGCTAAACCCAACCCCACTCCGCTAGACCCAAACCCACTCCGCTTGACCCAAACCCACTCCGCTAGACCCAAACCCACTCGGCTAGACCCAAACCCTCTCGGCTAGACCCAAACCCACTCAGCTAGACCCAAACCCACTCGGCTAGACCCAACCCCACTCGACTAGACCTAAACCCACTCGCCTAAACCCAAACCCACTCGGCTAGCCCCAAACCCACTCGGCTAGGCCCAAACCCACTCGGCTAGACCCAAACCCACTCGGCTAGACCCAAACCCACTCGGCTAGACCCAAACCCACTCGGCTAGACCCAAACCCAATCGGCTAGGCCCAAACCCACTCGGCCAGACCCAAACCCACTCGGATACACCCAAACCCACTCGGCTAGATCCAAACCCACTCCGCTAGACCCAAACCCACTCGGCTTGACCCAAACCCACTCGGCTAGACCCAAACACAATTGGATAGGCCCAAACCCACTCGGCTAGACCCAAACCCACTCGGCTAGATCCAAACCCACTCCGCTAGACCCAAACCCACTCGGTTAGACCCAAACCCACTCGGCTAGACCCAAACCCACTCGGCTAGACCCAACCCCACTCGGCTAGAACCAAACGCACTCGGCTAGACCCAAACCCACTGGGCTAGACCCAAACCCACTCGGCTAGACCCAAACCCACTCGGCTAGACCCAAACCCACTCCGCTAGACCCACACCCACTCGGCTAGACCCAAACCCACTCGGCTAGACCCAAACCCACTCGGCTAGACGCAAACCCACTCTGCTAGACGCAAACCCACTCCGCTAGACCCAAACCCACTCCGCTAGACCCAAACCCACTCCGCTAGACCCAAACCCACTCCGCTAGAACCAAACCCAGTCCGCTAAACCCAACCCCACTCCGCTAGACCCAAACCCACTCCGCTTGACCCAAACCCACTCCGCTAGACCCAAACCCACTCGGCTAGACCCAAACCCTCTCGGCTAGACCCAAACCCACTCAGCTAGACCCAAACCCACTCGGCTAGACCCAACCCCACTCGACTAGACCTAAACCCACTCGCCTAAACCCAAACCCACTCGGCTAGCCCCAAACCCACTCGGCTAGGCCCAAACCCACTCGGCTAGACCCAAACCCACTCGGCTAGACCCAAACCCACTCGGCTAGACCCAAACCCACTCGGCTAGACCCAAACCCAATCGGCTAGGCCCAAACCCACTCGGCCAGACCCAAACCCACTCGGATACACCCAAACCCACTCGGCTAGATCCAAACCCACTCCGCTAGACCCAAACCCACTCGGCTTGACCCAAACCCACTCGGCTAGACCCAAACACAATTGGATAGGCCCAAACCCACTCGGCTAGACCCAAACCCACTCGGCTAGATCCAAACCCACTCCGCTAGACCCAAACCCACTCGGTTAGACCCAAACCCACTCGGCTAGACCCAAACCCACTCGGCTAGACCCAACCCCACTCGGCTAGAACCAAACGCACTCGGCTAGACCCAAACCCACTGGGCTAGACCCAAACCCACTCGGCTAGACGCAAACCCACTCGGCTAGACCCAAACCCACTCGGCTAAACCCAAACCCACTCCGCTAGACCCACACCCACTCGGCTAGACCCAAACCCACTCGGCTAGACCCAAACCCACTCGGCTAGACGCAAACCCACTCAGCTAGACGCAAACCCACTCCGCTAGACCCAAACCCACTCCGCTAGACCCAAACCCACTCCGCTAGACCCAAACCCACTCCGCTAGAACCAAACCCAGTCCGCTAAACCCAACCCCACTCCGCTAGACCCAAACCCACTCCGCTTGACCCAAACCCACTCCGCTAGACCCAAACCCATTCGGCTAGACCCAAACCCTCTCGGCTAGACCCAAACCCACTCGGCTAGACCCAAACCCACTCGGCTAGACCCAACCCCACTCGACTAGACCTAAACCCACTCGCCTAAACCCAAACCCACTCGGCTAGCCCCAAACCCACTCGGCTAGGCCCAAACCCACTCGGCTAGACCCAAACCCACTCGGCTAGACCCAAACCCACTCGGCTAGACCCAAACCCACTCGGCTAGACCCAAACCCAATCGGCCAGGCCCAAACCCACTCGGCCAGACCCAAACCCACTCGGCTAGACCCAAACCCACTCGGCTAGATCCAAACCCACTCCGCTAGACCCAAACCCACTCGGGTTGACCCAAACCCATTCGGCTAGACCCAAACCCACTCGGCTAGAACCAAACCTACTCCGCTAGACCCAAACCCACTCGGCTAGACCCAAACCCACTCGGCTAGACCCAAGCCCACTCGGCTAGAGCCAAACCCACTCGGTTAGGCCCAAACCCACTCGGATAGACCCAAACCCACGCGGCTAGACCCAAACCCACTCGGCTAGACCCAAACCCACTCGGCTAGACCCAACCCCACTCGACTAGACCTAAACCCACTCGGCTAGACCCAAACCCACTCGGCTAGCCCCAAACCCACTCGGCTAGGCCCAAACCCAATCAGCTAGACCCAAACCCACTCGGCTAGAACCAAACCCACTCGGCTAGACCCAAACCCACTCGGCTAGACCCAAACCCAATCGGCTAGGCCCAAACCCACTCCGCTAGACCCAAACCCACTCGGCTAGACCCAAACCCACTCGGCTAGACCCAAGCCCACTCGGCTAGGACCAAACCCACTCGGCTAGGCCCAAACCCACTCGGCTAGACCCAAACCCACTCGGCTAGACCCAAACCCACTCGGCTAGACCCAAACCCACTCGGCTAGACCCAAACCCACTTCGCTAGACCCACACCCACTCGGCTAGACCCACACCCACTCGGCTAGACCCAAACCCACTCGGCTAGGCCCAAACCCACTCGGCTAGACCCAAACCCACTCGGCTAGACCCAAACCCACACGGCTAGACCCAAACCCACTCGGCTAGACCCAAACCCAGTCCGCTAGACCCAACCCCACTCCGCTAGACCCAAACCCACTCGGCTAGACCCAAACCCACTCGGTTAGGCACAAACCCACTCGGCTAGCCCCAAACCCACTCGGCTAGACCCAAACCCACTCGGCTTGACCCAAACCCACTCGGCTAGACCCAACCCCACTCGACTAGACCTAAACCCACTCGGCTAGACCCAAACCCACTTGGCTAGCCCCAAACCCACTCGCCTAGGCCCAAACCCAATCGGCTAGGCCCAAACCCACTCGGCTAGACCCAAACCCACTCGGCTAGACCCAAACCCACTCGGCTAGACCCTAACCCGCTCGGCTAGACCCAAACCCAATCGGCTAGGCCCAAACCCACTCGGCTAGACCCAAACCCACTCGGCTAGACCCAAACCCACTCCGCTAGACCCAAACCAACTCCGCTAGACCCAAACCCACTCCGCTAGACCCAAACCCACTCCGCTAGAACCAAACCCAGTCCGCTAGACCCAACCCCACTCCGCTAGACCCAAACCCACTCCGCTTGACCCAAACCCACTCCGCTAGACCCAAACCCACTCGGCTAGACCCAAACCCTCTCGGCTAGACCCAAACCCACTCGGCTAGACCCAAACCCACTCGGCTAGACCCAACCCCACTCGACTAGACCCAAACACAATTGGATAGGCCCAAACCCACTCGGCTAGACCCAAACCCACTCGGCTAGATCCAAACCCACTCCGCTAGACCCAAACCCACTCGGTTAGACCCAAACCCACTCGGCTAGACCCAAACCCACTCGGCTAGACCCAACCCCACTCGGCTAGAACCAAACGCACTCGGCTAGACCCAAACCCACTCGGCTAGACCCAAACCCACTCGGCTAGACGCAAACCCACTCGGCTAGACCCAAACCCACTCGGCTAGACCCAAACCCACTCCGCTAGACCCACACCCACTCGGCTAGACCCAAACCCACTCGGCTAGACCCAAACCCACTCGGCTAGACGCAAACCCACTCAGCTAGACGCAAACCCACTCCGCTAGACCCAAACCCACTCCGCTAGACCCAAACCCACTCCGCTAGACCCAAACCCACTCCGCTAGAACCAAACCCAGTCCGCTAAACCCAACCCCACTCCGCTAGACCCAAACCCACTCCGCTTGACCCAAACCCACTCCGCTAGACCCAAACCCACTCGGCTAGACCCAAACCCTCTCGGCTAGACCCAAACCCACTCAGCTAGACCCAAACCCACTCGGCTAGACCCAACCCCACTCGACTAGACCTAAACCCACTCGCCTAAACCCAAACCCACTCGGCTAGCCCCAAACCCACTCGGCTAGGCCCAAACCCACTCGGCTAGACCCAAACCCACTCGGCTAGACCCAAACCCACTCGGCTAGACCCAAACCCACTCGGCTAGACCCAAACCCAATCGGCTAGGCCCAAACCCACTCGGCCAGACCCAAACCCACTCGGATACACCCAAACCCACTCGGCTAGATCCAAACCCACTCCGCTAGACCCAAACCCACTCGGCTTGACCCAAACCCACTCGGCTAGACCCAAACACAATTGGATAGGCCCAAACCCACTCGGCTAGACCCAAACCCACTCGGCTAGATCCAAACCCACTCCGCTAGACCCAAACCCACTCGGTTAGACCCAAACCCACTCGGCTAGACCCAAACCCACTCGGCTAGACCCAACCCCACTCGGCTAGAACCAAACGCACTCGGCTAGACCCAAACCCACTGGGCTAGACCCAAACCCACTCGGCTAGACGCAAACCCACTCGGCTAGACCCAAACCCACTCGGCTAGACCCAAACCCACTCCGCTAGACCCACACCCACTCGGCTAGACTCAAACCCACTCGGCTAGACCCAAACCCACTCGGCTAGACGCAAACCCACTCAGCTAGACGCAAACCCACTCCGCTAGACCCAAACCCACTCCGCTAGACCCAAACCCACTCCGCTAGACCCAAACCCACTCCGCTAGAACCAAACCCAGTCCGCTAAACCCAACCCCACTCCGCTAGACCCAAACCCACTCCGCTTGACCCAAACCCACTCCGCTAGACCCAAACCCACTCGGCTAGACCCAAACCCTCTCGGCTAGACCCAAACCCACTCAGCTAGACCCAAACCCACTCGGCTAGACCCAACCCCACTCGACTAGACCTAAACCCACTCGCCTAAACCCAAACCCACTCGGCTAGCCCCAAACCCACTCGGCTAGGCCCAAACCCACTCGGCTAGACCCAAACCCACTCGGCTAGACCCAAACCCACTCGGCTAGACCCAAACCCACTCGGCTAGACCCAAACCCAATCGGCTAGGCCCAAACCCACTCGGCCAGACCCAAACCCACTCGGATACACCCAAACCCACTCGGCTAGATCCAAACCCACTCCGCTAGACCCAAACCCACTCGGCTTGACCCAAACCCACTCGGCTAGACCCAAACACAATTGGATAGGCCCAAACCCACTCGGCTAGACCCAAACCCACTCGGCTAGATCCAAACCCACTCCGCTAGACCCAAACCCACTCGGTTAGACCCAAACCCACTCGGCTAGACCCAAACCCACTCGGCTAGACCCAACCCCACTCGGCTAGAACCAAACGCACTCGGCTAGACCCAAACCCACTGGGCTAGACCCAAACCCACTCGGCTAGACGCAAACCCACTCGGCTAGACCCAAACCCACTCGGCTAGACCCAAACCCACTCCGCTAGACCCACACCCACTCGGCTAGACCCAAACCCACTCGGCTAGACCCAAACCCACTCGGCTAGACGCAAACCCACTCAGCTAGACGCAAACCCACTCCGCTAGACCCAAACCCACTCCGCTAGACCCAAACCCACTCCGCTAGACCCAAACCCACTCCGCTAGAACCAAACCCAGTCCGCTAAACCCAACCCCACTCCGCTAGACCCAAACCCACTCCGCTTGACCCAAACCCACTCCGCTAGACCCAAACCCATTCGGCTAGACCCAAACCCTCTCGGCTAGACCCAAACCCACTCGGCTAGACCCAAACCCACTCGGCTAGACCCAACCCCACTCGACTAGACCTAAACCCACTCGCCTAAACCCAAACCCACTCGGCTAGCCCCAAACCCACTCGGCTAGGCCCAAACCCACTCGGCTAGACCCAAACCCACTCGGCTAGACCCAAACCCACTCGGCTAGACCCAAACCCACTCGGCTAGACCCAAACCCAATCGGCCAGGCCCAAACCCACTCGGCCAGACCCAAACCCACTCGGCTAGACCCAAACCCACTCGGCTAGATCCAAACCCACTCCGCTAGACCCAAACCCACTCGGGTTGACCCAAACCCATTCGGCTAGACCCAAACCCACTCGGCTAGAACCAAACCTACTCCGCTAGACCCAAACCCACTCGGCTAGACCCAAACCCACTCGGCTAGACCCAAGCCCACTCGGCTAGAGCCAAACCCACTCGGTTAGGCCCAAACCCACTCGGATAGACCCAAACCCACGCGGCTAGACCCAAACCCACTCGGCTAGACCCAAACCCACTCGGCTAGACCCAACCCCACTCGACTAGACCTAAACCCACTCGGCTAGACCCAAACCCACTCGGCTAGCCCCAAACCCACTCGGCTAGGCCCAAACCCAATCGGCTAGACCCAAACCCACTCGGCTAGAACCAAACCCACTCGGCTAGACCCAAACCCACTCGGCTAGACCCAAACCCAATCGGCTAGGCCCAAACCCACTCCGCTAGACCCAAACCCACTCGGCTAGACCCAAACCCACTCGGCTAGACCCAAGCCCACTCGGCTAGGACCAAACCCACTCGGCTAGGCCCAAACCCACTCGGCTAGACCCAAACCCACTCGGCTAGACCCAAACCCACTCGGCTAGACCCAAACCCACTCGGCTAGACCCAAACCCACTTCGCTAGACCCACACCCACTCGGCTAGACCCACACCCACTCGGCTAGACCCAAACCCACTCGGCTAGGCCCAAACCCACTCGGCTAGACCCAAACCCACTCGGCTAGACCCAAACCCACACGGCTAGACCCAAACCCACTCGGCTAGACCCAAACCCAGTCCGCTAGACCCAACCCCACTCCGCTAGACCCAAACCCACTCGGCTAGACCCAAACCCACTCGGTTAGGCACAAACCCACTCGGCTAGCCCCAAACCCACTCGGCTAGACCCAAACCCACTCGGCTTGACCCAAACCCACTCGGCTAGACCCAACCCCACTCGACTAGACCTAAACCCACTCGGCTAGACCCAAACCCACTTGGCTAGCCCCAAACCCACTCGCCTAGGCCCAAACCCAATCGGCTAGACCCAAACCCACTCGGCTAGAACCAAACCCACTCGGCTAGCCCCAAACCCACTCGGCTAGACCCAAACCCACTCGGCTAGACCCAAACACAATTGGATAGGCCCAAACCCACTCGGCTAGACCCAAACCCACTCGGCTAGATCCAAACCCACTCCGCTAGACCCAAACCCACTCGGTTAGACCCAAACCCACTCGGCTAGACCCAAACCCACTCGGCTAGACCCAACCCCACTCGGCTAGAACCAAACGCACTCGGCTAGACCCAAACCCACTTGGCTAGACCCAAACCCACTCGGCTAGACGCAAACCCACTCGGCTAGACCCAAACCCACTCGGCTAGACCCAAACCCACTCCGCTAGACCCACACCCACTCGGCTAGACCCAAACCCACTCGGCTAGACCCAAACCCACTCGGCTAGACGCAAACCCACTCAGCTAGACGCAAACCCACACCGCTAGACCCAAACCCACTCCGCTAGACCCAAACCCACTCCGCTAGACCGAAGCCCACTCCGCTAGAACCAAACCCAGTCCGCTAAACCCAACCCCACTCCGCTAGACCCAAACCCACTCCGCTTGACCCAAACCCACTCCGCTAGACCCAAACCCACTCGGCTAGACCCAAACCCTCTCGGCTAGACCCAAACCCACTCGGCTAGACCCAAACCCACTCGGCTAGACCCAACCCCACTCGACTAGACCTAAACCCACTCGCCTAAACCCAAACCCACTCGGCTAGCCCCAAACCCACTCGGCTAGGCCCAAACCCACTCGGCTAGACCCAAACCCACTCGGCTAGACCCAAACCCACTCGGCTAGACCCAAACCCACTCGGCTAGACCCAAACCCAATCGGCCAGGCCCAAACCCATTCGGCCAGACCCAAACCCACTCGGCTAGACCCAAACCCACTCGGCTAGATCCAAACCCACTCCGCTAGACCCAAACCCACTCGGGTTGACCCAAACCCATTCGGCTAGACCCAAACCCACTCGGCTAGAACCAAACCTACTCCGCTAGACCCAAACCCACTCGGCTAGACCCAAACCCACTCGGCTAGACCCAAGCCCACTCGGCTAGAGCCAAACCCACTCGGTTAGGCCCAAACCCACTCGGATAGACCCAAACCCACGCGGCTAGACCCAAACCCACTCGGCTAGACCCAAACCCACTCGGCTAGACCCAACCCCACTCGACTAGACCTAAACCCACTCGGCTAGACCCAAACCCACTCGGCTAGCCCCAAACCCACTCGGCTAGGCCCAAACCCAATCGGCTAGACCCAAACCCACTCGGCTAGAACCAAACCCACTCGGCTAGACCCAAACCCACTCGGCTAGACCCAAACCCAATCGGCTAGGCCCAAACCCACTCCGCTAGACCCAAACCCACTCGGCTTGACCCAAACCCACTCGGCTAGACCCAAGCCCACTCGGCTAGGACCAAACCCACTCGGCTAGGCCCAAACCCACTCGGCTAGACCCAAACCCACTCGGCTAGACCCAAACCCACTCGGCTAGACCCAAACCCACTCGGCTAGACCCAAACCCACTTCGCTAGACCCACACCCACTCGGCTAGACCCACACCCACTCGGCTAGACCCAAACCCACTCGGCTAGACCCAAACCCACTCGGCTAGACCCAAACCCACTCGGCTAGACGCAAACCCACTCCGCTAGACGCAAACCCACTCCGCTAGACCCAAACCCACTCCACTAGACCCAAACCCACTCGGCTGACCCAAACCCACTCCGCTAGACCCAAACCCACTCGGCTAGACCCAAACCCACTCGGTTAGACCCAAACCCACTCGGCTAGAGCCAAACCCACTCGGCTAGACCCAACCCCACTCGGCTAGACCCAAACCCACTCGGCTAGACCCAAACCCACTCGGCTAGACCCAAACCCACTCCGCTAGACCCAAACCCACTCCGCTAGACGCAAACCCACTCGGCTAGACCCAAACCCACTCGGCTAGACCCAAACCCACTCCGCTAGACCCACACCCACTCGGCTAGACCCAAACCCACTCGGCTAGACCCAAACCCACTCGGCTAGACCCAATCCCACTCCGCTAGACCCAAACCCACTCCGCTAGACGCAAACCCACTCGGCTAGACCCAAACCCACTCGGCTAGACCCAAACCCACTCGGCTAGGCCCAAACCCACTAGGCTAGACCCAAACCCACTCGGCCAGACCCAACCCAACTCGGCTAGACCCAAACGCACTCGGCTAGACCCAAACCCACTCGGCTAGACCCAAACCCACTCGGCTAGACGCAAACCCACTCGGCTAGACCCAAACCCACTCGGCTAGACCCAAACCCACTCCGCTAGACGCAAACCCACTCGGCTAGACCCAAATCCACTCGGCTAGACCCAAACCCACTCCGCTAGACCCACACACACTCGGCTAGACCCAAACCCACTCGGCTAGACCCAAACCCACTCGGCTAGACCGAAACCCACTCGGCTAGACCCAAACCCACTCGGCTAGACGCAAACCCACTCCGCTAGACCCAAACCCACTCCGCTAGACCCAAACCCACTCCGCTAGACCCAAACCCACTCCGCTAGAACCAAACCCAGTCCGCTAGACCCAACCCCACTCCGCTAGACCCAAACCCACTCCGCTTGACCCAAACCCACTCGGCTAGCCCCAAACCCACTCGGCTAGGCCCAAACCCACTCGGCTAGACCCAAACCCACTCGGCTAGACGCAAACCCACTCGGCTAGACCCAAACCCACTCGGCTAGACCCAAACCCAATCGGCTAGGCCCAAACCCACTCGGCTAGACCCAAACCCACTCGGCTAGATCCAAACCCACTCCGCTAGACCCAAACCCACTCGGTTAGACCCAAACCCACTCGGCTAGACCCAAACGCACTCGGCTAGACCCAACCCCACTCGGCTAGACCCAAACGCACTCGGCTAGACCCAAACCCACTCGACTAGGCCCAAACCCACTCGGCTAGGCCCAAACCCACTCGGCTAGACCCAAACCCACTCGGCTAGACCCAAACCCACTCGGCTAGACCCAAACCCAATTGGCTAGGCCCAAACCCACTCGGCTAGACCCAAACCCACTCGGCTAGCCCCAAACCCACTCGGCTAGGCCCAAACCCACTCGCCTAGGCCCAAACCCACTCGGCTAGACCCAAACCCACTCGGCTAGACCCAAACCCACTCGGCTAGACCCAAACCCACTCGGCTAGACCCAAACACAATTGGATAGGCCCAAACCCACTCGGCTAGACCCAAACCCACTCGGCTAGATCCAAACCCACTCCGCTAGACCCAAACCCACTCGGTTAGACCCAAACCCACTCGGCTAGACCCAAACCCACTCGGCTAGACCCAACCCCACTCGGCTAGAACCAAACGCACTCGGCTAGACCCAAACCCACTTGGCTGGACCCAAACCCACTCGGCTTGACGCAAACCCACTCGGCTAGACCCAAACCCACTCGGCTAGACCCAAACCCACTCCGCTAGACCCACACCCACTCGGCTAGACCCAAACCCACTCGGCTAGACCCAAACCCACTCGGCTAGACGGAAACCCACTCAGCTAGACGCAAACCCACTCCGCTAGACCCAAACCCACTCCGCTAGACCCAAACCCACTCCGCTAGAACCAAACCCAGTCCGCTAAACCCAACCCCACTCCGCTAGACCCAAACCCACTCCGCTTGACCCAAACCCACTCCGCTAGACCCAAACCCACTCGGCTAGACCCAAACCCTCTCGGCTAGACCCAAACCCACTCGGCTAGACCCAAACCCACTCGGCTAGACCCAACCCCACTCGACTAGACCTAAACCCACTCGCCTAAACCCAAACCCACTCGGCTAGCCCCAAACCCACTCGGCTAGGCCCAAACCCACTCGGCTAGACCCAAACCCACTCGGCTAGACCCAAACCCACTCGGCTAGACCCAAACCCACTCGGCTAGACCCAAACCCACTCGGCTAGACCCAAACCCACTCGGCTGGACCCAACCACACTCGACTAGACCTAAACCCACTCGGCTAGACCCAAACCCACTCGGCTAGCCCCAAACCCACTCGGCTAGGCCCAAACCCAATCGGCTAGACCCAAACCCACTCGGCTAGAACCAAACCCACTCGGCTAGACCCAAACCCACTCGGCTAGACCCAAACCCAATCGGCTAGGCCCAAACCCACTCCGCTAGACCCAAACCCACTCGGCTAGACCCAAACCCACTCGGCTAGACCCAAGCCCACTCGGCTAGGACCAAACCCACTCGGCTAGGCCCAAACCCACTCGGCTATACCCAAACCCACTCGGCTAGACCCAAACCCACTCGGCTAGACCCAAACCCACTCGGCTAGACCCAAACCCACTCCGCTAGACCCACACCCACTCGGCTAGACCCACACCCACTCGGCTAGACCCAAACCCACTCGGCTAGACCCAAACCCACTCGGCTAGACCCAAACCCACTCGGCTAGACGCAAACCCACTCCGCTAGACGCAAACCCACTCCGCTAGACCCAAACCCACTCCACTAGACCCAAACCCACTCGGCTGACCCAAACCCACTCCGCTAGACCCAAACTCACTCGGCTAGACCCAAACCCACTCGGTTAGACCCAAACCCACTCGGCTAGAGCCAAACCCACTCGGCTAGACCCAACCCCACTCGGCTAGACCCAAACGCACTCGGCTAGACCCAAACCCACTCGGCTAGACCCAAACCCACTCCGCTAGACCCAAACCCACTCCGCTAGACGCAAACCCACTCGGCTAGACCGAAACCCACTCGGCTAGACCCAAACCCACTCCGCTAGACCCACACCCACTCGGCTAGACCCAAACCCACTCGGCTAGACCCAAACCCACTCGGCTAGACCCAATCCCACTCCGCTAGACCCAAACCCACTCCGCTAGACGCAAACCCACTCGGCTAGACCCAAACCCACTCGGCTAGACCCAAACCCACTCGGCTAGGCCCAAACCCACTCGGCCAGACCCAAACCCACTCGGCCAGACCCAAACCCACTCGGCTAGACCCAAACGCACTCGGCTAGACCCAAAGCCACTCGGCTAGACCCAAACCCACTCGGCTAGACGCAAACCCACTCGGCTAGACCCAAACCCACTCGGCTAGACCCAAACCCACTCCGCTAGACGCAAACCCACTCGGCTAGACCCAAATCCACTCGGCTAGACCCAAACCCACTCCGCTAGACCCACACCCACTCGGCTAGACCCAAACCCACTCGGCTAGACCCAAACCCACTCGGCTAGACCCAAACCCACTCGGCTAGACCCAAACCCACTCGGCTAGACGCAAACCCACTCCGCTAGACCCAAACCCACTCCGCTAGACCCAAACCCACTCCGCTAGACCCAAACCCACTCCGCTTGACCCAAACCCACTCGGCTAGCCCCAAACCCACTCGGCTAGGCCCAAACCCACTCGGCTAGACCCAAACCCACTCGGCTAGACGCAAACCCACTCGGCTAGACCCAAACCCACTCGGCTAGACCCAAACCCAATCGGCTAGGCCCAAACCCACTAGGCTAGACCCAAACCCACTCGGCTAGATCCAAACCCACTCCGCTAGACCCAAACCCACTCGGTTAGACCCAAACCCACTCGGCTAGACCCAAACGCACTCGGCTAGACCCAACCCCACTCGGCTAGACCCAAACGCACTCGGCTAGACCCAAACCCACTCGACTAGACCCAAACCCACTCGGCTAGACGCAAACCCACTCGGCTAGACCCAAACCCACTCGGCTAGACCCAAACCCACTCCGCTAGACCCACACCCACTCGGCTAGACCCAAACCCACTCGGCTAGACCCAAACCCACTCGGCTAGACCCAAACCCACTCGGCTAGACGCAAACCCACTCGGCTAGATGCAAACCCACTCCGCTAGACCAAACCCACTCCGCTAGACCCAAACCCACTCCGCTAGACCCAAACCCACTCCGCTAGAACCAAACCCAGTCCGCTAGACCCAACCCCACTCCGCTAGACCCAAACCCACTCCGCTAGACCCAAACCCACTCCGTTAGACCCAAACCCACTCGGCTAGACCCAAACCCTCTCGGCTAGACCCAAACCCACTCGGGTAGACCCAAACCCACTCGGCTAGACCAAACCCCACTCGACTAGACCTAACCCCACTCGCGTAGACCCAAACCCACTCGGCTAGCCCCAAACCCACTCGGCTAGGCCCAAACCCACTCGGCTAGGCCCAAACCCACTCGGCTAGCCCAAACCCACTCGGCTAGACCCAAACCCACTCGGCTAGACCCAAACCCAATCGGCTAGGCCCAAACCCACTCGGCTAGGCCTAAACCCACTCGGCTAGACCCAAACCCACTCTGCTAGACCCAACCCCACTCGGCTAGACCTAAACCCACTCGGCTAGACCCAAACCCACTCGGCTAGCCCCAAACCCACTCGGCTAGGCCCAAACCCACTCGGCTAGGCCCAAACCCACTCGGCTAGACCCAAACCCACTCGGCTAGACCCAAACCCACTCGGCTAGACCCAAACCCAATTGGCTAGGCCCAAACCCACTCGGCTAGACCCAAACCCACTCGGCTAGCCCCAAACCCACTCGGCTAGGCCCAAACCCACTCGCCTAGGCCCAAACCCACTCGGCTAGACCCAAACCCACTCGGCTAGACCCAAACCCACTCGGATAGACGCAAACCCACTCGGCTAGATGCAAACCCACTCCGCTAGACCCAAACCCACTCCGCTAGACCCAAACCCACTCCGCTAGACCCAAACCCACTCCGCTAGAACCAAACCCAGTCCGCTAGACCCAACCCCACTCCGCTAGACCCAAACCCACTCCGCTAGACCCAAACCCACTCCGTTAGACCCAAACCCACTCGGCTAGACCCAAACCCTCTCGGCTAGACCCAAACCCACTCAGCTAGACCCAAACCCACTCGGCTAGACCCAACCCCACTCGTCTAGACCTAAACCCACTCGCCTAGACCCAAACCCACTCGGCTAGCCCCAAACCCACTCGGCTAGGCCCAAACCCACTCGGCTAGGCCCAAACCCACTCGGCTAGCCCAAACCCACTCGGCTAGACCCAAACCCACTCGGCTAGACCCAAACCCAATCGGCTAGGCCCAAACCCACTCGGCTAGGCCCAAACCCACTTGGCTAGACCCAAACCCACTCGGCTAGACCCAACCCCACTCGGCTGGACCTAAACCCACTCGGCTAGACCCAAACCCACTCGGCTAGCCCCAAACCCACTCGGCTAGGCCCAAACCCACTCGGCTAGGCCCAAACCCACTCGGCTAGACCCAAACCCACTCGGCTAGACCCAAACCCACTCGGCTAGACCCAAACCCAATTGGCTAGGCCCAAACCCACTCGGCTAGACCCAAACCCACTCGGCTAGCCCCAAACCCACTCGGCTAGGCCCAAACCCACTCGCCTAGGCCCAAACCCACTCGGCTAGACCCAAACCCACTCGGCTAGACCCAAACCCACTCGGCTAGGCCCAAACCCAATCGGCTAGACCCAAACCCACTCGGCTAGACCCAAACCCAGTCGGCTAGACGCAAACCCACTCGGTTAGACCCAAACCCACTCGGCTAGACCCAAACCCACTCGGCTAGACGAAACGCCACTCGGCTAGACCCAAACGCACTCGGCTAGACCCAAACCCACTCGGCTAGACCCAAACCCACTCGGCTAGACACATACCCACTCCGCTAGACCCAAACCCACTCGGCTAGACACAAACCCACTCCGCTAGACCCAAACCCACTCGGCTAGACCCAAACCCACTCGGCTAGACCCAAACCCACTCGGCTAGCCCAAACCCACTCGGCTAGGCCCAAACCCACTCGGGTAGACCCAAACCCACTCGGCTAGACCCAAACCCACTCGGCTAGACCCAAACCCACTCGGCTACACCCAAACCCACTCGGCTAGACCCAAACCCACTCCGCTAGACCCAAACCCACTCCGCTAGACACAAACCCACTCGGCTAGACCCAAACCCACTCGGCTAGATCCAAACCCACTCCGCTAGACCCAAACCCACTCGGCTAGCCCAAACCCACTCGGCTAGACCCAAACCCACTCGGCTAGCCCCAAACCCACTCGGCTAGGCCCAAACCCACTCGGCTAGACCCAAACCCACTCGGCTAGACCCAAACCCACTCGGCTAGACCCAAACCCACTCGGCTAGACCCAAACCCAATCGGTTAGACCCAAACCCACTCCGCTAGACCCAAACCCACTCCGCTAGACCCAAACCCACTCCGCTAGACCCAAACCCACTCCGCTAGAACCAAACCCAGTCCGCTAGACCCAACCCCACTCCGCTAGACCCGAACCCACTCCGCTTGACCCAAACCCACTCCGCTAGACCCAAACCCACTCGGCTAGACCCAAACCCTCTCGGCTAGACCCAAACCCACTCGGCTAGACCCAAACCCACTCGGCTAGACCCAACCCCACTCGACTAGACCTAAACCCACTCGCCTAGACCCAAACCCACTCGGCTAGCCCCAAACCCACTCGGCTAGGCCCAAACCCACTCGGCTAGGCCCAAACCCACTCGGCTAGACCCAAACCCACTCGGCTAGACCCAAACCCACTCGGCTAGACCCAAACCCACTCGGCTAGACCCAAACCCAATCTGCTAGGCCCAAACCCACTCGGCTAGACCCAAACCCTCTCGGCTAGACACAAACCCACTCGGCTAGATGCCAACCCACTCCGCTAGACCCAAACCCACTCCGCTAGACCCAAACCCACTCCGCTAGACCCAAACCCACTCCGCTAGAACCAAACCCAGTCCGCTAGACCCAACCCCACTCGGCTAGACGCAAACCCACTCCGCTAGACCCAAACCCACTCCGCTAGACCCAAACCCACTCCGCTAGACCCAAACCCACTCCGCTAGAACCAATCCCACTCGGCTAGACCCAACCCCACTCCGCTAGACCCAAACCCACTCGGCTAGGCCCAAACCCACTCGGCTAGACCCAAACCCACTCGGCTAGACCCAAACCCACTCGGCTAGACCCAAACCCACTCGGCTAGACCCAAACCCAATCGGTTAGACCCAAACCCACTCCGCTAGACCCAAACCCACTCCGCTAGACCCAAACCCACTCCGCTAGACCCAAACCCACTCCGCTAGAACCAAACCCAGTCCGCTAGACCCAACCCCACTCCGCTAGACCCGAACCCACTCCGCTTGACCCAAACCCACTCCGCTAGACCCAAACCCACTCGGCTAGACCCAAACCCTCTCGGCTAGACCCAAACCCACTCGGCTAGACCCAAACCCACTCGGCTAGACCCAACCCCACTCGACTAGACCTAAACCCACTCGCCTAGACCCAAACCCACTCGGCTAGCCCCAAACCCACTCGGCTAGGCCCAAACCCACTCGGCTAGGCCCAAACCCACTCGGCTAGACCCAAACCCACTCGGCTAGACCCAAACCCACTCGGCTAGACCCAAACCCACTCGGCTAGACCCAAACCCAATCTGCTAGGCCCAAACCCACTCGGCTAGACCCAAACCCACTCGGCTAGACCCAAACCCACTCGGCTAGATGCAAACCCACTCCGCTAGACCCAAACCCACTCCGCTAGACCCAAACCCACTCCGCTAGACCCAAACCCACTCCGCTAGAACCAAACCCAGTCCGCTAGACCCAACCCCACTCGGCTAGACGCAAACCCACTCCGCTAGACCCAAACCCACTCCGCTAGACCCAAACCCACTCCGCTAGACCCAAACCCACTCCGCTAGAACCAAACCCAGTCCGCTAGACCCAACCCCACTCCGCTAGACCCAAACCCACTCCGCTTGACCCAAACCCACTCCGCTAGACCCAAACCCACTCGGCTAGACCCAATCCCACTCGGCTAGACCCAAACCCACTCGGTAGACCCAAACCCACTCGACTAGACCTAAACCCACTCGCCTAGACCCAAACCCACTCGGCTAGCCCCAAACCCACTCGGCTAGGCCCAAACCCACTCGGCTAGGCCCAAACCCACTCGGCTAGACCCAAACCCACTTGGCTAGATCCAAACCCACTCCGCTAGACCCAAACCCACTCGGCTTGACCCAAACCCATTCGGCTAGACCCAAACCCACTCGGCTAGACCCAAACCCACTCGGCTAAACCCAAACCCACTCGGCTAGACCCAAACCCACTCTGCTAGACCCAAACCCACTCCGCTAGACGCAAACCCACTCGGCTAGACCCAAACCCACTCGGCTAGATCCAAACCCACTCCGCTAGACCGAAACCCACTCGGCTAGCCCAAACCCACTCGGCTAGACCCAAACCCACTCGGCTAGCCGCAAACCCACTCGGCTAGACCCAAACCCACTCGGCTAGCCCCAAACCCACTCGGCTAGACCCAAACCCACTCGGCTAGACCCAAACCCACTCGGCTAGACCCAAACACAATTGGATAGGCCCAAACCCACTCGGCTAGACCCAAACCCACTCGGCTGGATCCAAACCCACTCCGCTAGACCCAAACCCACTCGGTTAGACCCAAACCCACTCGGCTAGACCCAAACCCACTCGGCTAGACCGAACCCCACTCGGCTAGAACCAAACGCACTCGGCTAGACCCAAACCCACTCGGCTAGACCCAAACCCACTCGGCTAGACGCAAACCCACTCGGCTAGACGCAAACCCACTCGGCTGGACCCAAACCCACTCCGCTGGACCCACACCCACTCGGCTAGACCCAAACGCACTCGGCTAGACCCAAACCCACTCGGCTAGACCCAAACCCACTCGGCTATACGCAAACCCACTCCGCTAGACCCAAACCCACTCCGCTAGACCCAAACCCACTCCGCTAGACCCAAACCCACTCCGCTAGAACCAAACCCAGTCCGCTAAACCCAACCCCATTCCGCTAGACCCAAACCCACTCCGCTTGACCCAAACCCACTCCGCTAAACCCAAACCCACTCGGCTAGACCCAAACCCTCTCGGCTAGACCCAAACCCACTCGGCTAGACCCAAACCCAGTCGGCTAGACCCAACCCCACTCGACTAGACCTAAACCCACTCGCCTAAACCCAAACCCACTCGGCTAGCCCCAAACCCACTCGGCAAGGCCCAAACCCACTCGGCTAGGCCCAAACCCACTCGGCAAGACCCAAACGCACTCGGCTAGACCCAAACCCACTCGGCTAGACCCAAACCCAATCGGCTAGGCCCAAACCCACTCGGCCAGACCCAAACCCACTCGGCTAGACCCAAACCCACTCGGCTAGACCCAAACCCACTCGGCTAGACCCAAACACAATTGGATAGGCCCAAACCCACTCGGCTAGACCCATACCCACTCGGCTAGATCCAAACCCACTCCGCTAGACCCAAACCCACTCGGTTAGACCCAAACCCACTCGGCTAGACCCAAACCCACTCGGCTAGACCCAACCCCACTCGGCTAGAACCAAACGCACTCGGCTAGACCCAAACCCACTTGGCTAGACCCAAACCCACTCGGCTAGACGCAAACCCACTCGGCTAGACCCAAACCCACTCGGCTAGACCCAAACCCACTTGGCTAGATCCACACCCACTCGGCTAGACCCAAACCCACTCGGCTTGACCCAAACCCAATCGGCTAGACCCAAACCCACTCGGCTAGAACCAAACCCACTCGGCTAGACCCAAACCCACTCGGCTAAACCCAAACCCAATCAGCTAGGCCCAAACCCACTCCGCTAGACCCAAACCCACTCGGCTAGACCCAAACCCACTCGGCTAGACCCAAGCCCACTCGGCTAGGACCAAACCCACTCGGCTAGACGCAAACCCACTCCGCTAGACGCAAACCCACTCCGCTAGACCCAAACCCACTCCACTAGACCCAAACCCACTCGGCTGACCCAAACCCACTCCGCTATTCCCAAACCCACTCGGCTAGACCCAAACCCACTCGGTTAAACCCAAACCCACTCGGCTAGAGCCAAACCCACTCGGCTAGACCCAACCCCACTCGGCTAGACCCAAACGCACTCGGCTAGACCCAAACCCACTCGGCTAGACCCAAACCCACTCCGCTAGACCCAAACCCACTCCGCTAGACGCAAACCCACTCGGCTAGACCCAAACCCACTCGGCTAGACCCAAACCCACTCCGCTAGACCCACACCCACTCGGCTAGACCCAAACCCACTCGGCTAGACCCAAACCCACTCGGCTAGACCCAATCCCACTCCGCTAGACCCAAACCCACTCCGCTAGACGCAAACCCACTCGGCTAGACCCAAACCCACTCGGCTAGACCCAAACCCACTCGGCTAGGCCCAAACCCACTCGGCTAGACCCAAACCCACTCGGCCAGACCCAACCCCACTCGGCTAGACCCAAACGCACTCGGCTAGACCCAAACCCACTCGGCTAGACCCAAACCCACTCGGCTAGACGCAAACCCACTCGGCTAGACCCAAACCCACTCGGCTAGACCCAAACCCACTCCGCTAGACGCAAACCCACTCGGCTAGACCCAAATCCACTCGGCTAGACCCAAACCCACTCCGCTAGACCCACACCCACTCGGCTAGACCCAAACCCACTCGGCTAGACCCAAACCCACTCGGCTAGACCCAAACCCACTCGGCTGGACCCAAACCCACTCGGCTAGACCCAAACCCACTCGGCTAGACCCAAACCCACTCGGCTAGACCCAAACACAATTGGATAGGCCCAAACCCACTCGGCTAGACCCAAACCCACTCGGCTAGATCCAAACCCACTCCGCTAGACCCAAACCCACTCGGTTAGACCCAAACCCACTCGGCTAGACCCAAACCCACTCGGCTAGACCCAACCCCACTCGGCTAGAACCAAACGCACTCGGCTAGACCCAAACCCACTTGGCTAGACCCAAACCCACTCGGCTAGACGCAAACCCACTCGGCTAGACCCACACCCACTCGGCTAGACCCAAACCCACTCCGCTAGACCCACACCCACTCGGCTAGACCCAAACCCACTCGGCTAGACCCAAACCGACTCGGTTAGGCCCAAACCACTCGGCTAGACCCAAACCCACTCGGCTAGACCCAAACCCACTCGGCTAGACCAAAACCCACTCGGCTAGCCCCAAACCCACTCGGCTAAACCCAAACCCACTCGGCTAGACCCAAACCCAATTGGCTAGGCCCAAACCCACTCCGCTAGACCCAAACCCACTCGGCTAGACCCAAACCCACTCGGCTAGACCCAAGCCCACTCGGCTAGAACCAAACCCACTCGGCTAGGCCCAAACCCACTCGGCTAGACCCAAACCCACTCGGCTAGACCCAAACCCACACGGCTAGACCCAAACCCACTCGGCTAGACCCAAACCCAGTCCGCTAGACCCAAACCCACTCCGCTAGACCCAAACCCACTCGGCTAGACCCAAACCCACTCGGTTAGGCCCAAACCCACTCGGCTAGCCCCAAACCCACTCGGCTAGACCCAAACCCACTCGGCTTGACCCAAACCCACTCGGCTAGACCCAACCCCACTCGACTAGACCTAAACCCACTCGGCTAGACCCAAACCCACTCGGCTAGCCCCAAACCCACTCGGCTAGGCCCAAACCCAATCGGCTAGACCCAAACCCACTCGGCTAGAACCAAACCCACTCGGCTAGACCCAAACCCACTTGGCTAAACCCAAACCCAATCGGCTAGGCCCAAACCCACTCCGCTAGACCCAAACCCACTCGGCTAGACCCAAACCCACTCGGCTAGACCCAAGCCCACTCGGCTAGGACCAAACCCACTCGGCTAGACGCAAACCCACTCCGCTAGACGCAAACCCACTCCACTAGACCCAAACCCACTCCACTAGACCCAAACCCACTCGGCTGACCCAAACCCACTCCGCTAGACCCAAACCCACTCGGCTAGACCCAAACCCACTCGGTTAGACCCAAACCCACTCGGCTAGAGCCAAACCCACTCGGCTAGACCCAACCCCACTCGGCTAGACCCAAACGCACTCGGCTAGACCCAAACCCACTCGGCTAGACCCAAACCCACTCCGCTAGACCCAAACCCACTCCGCTAGACGCAAACCCACTCGGCTAGACCCAAACCCACTCGGCTAGACCCAAACCCACTCCGCTAGACCCACACCCACTCGGCTAGACCCAAACCCACTCGGCTAGACCCAAACCCACTCGGCTAGACCCAATCCCACTCCGCTAGACCCAAACCCACTCCGCTAGATGCAAACCCACTCGGCTAGACCCAAACCCACTCGGCTAGACCCAAACCCACTCGGCTAGGCCCAAACCCACTCGGCTAGACCCAAACCCACTCGGCCAGACCCAACCCCACTCGGCTAGACCCAAACGCACTCGGCTAGACCCAAACCCACTCGGCTAGACCCAAACCCACTCGGCTATACGCAAACCCACTCGGCTAGACCCAAACCCACTCGGCTAGACCCAAACCCACTCCGCTAGACGCAAACCCACTCGGCTAGACCCAAATCCACTCGGCTAGACCCAAACCCACTCCGCTAGACCCACACCCACTCGGCTAGACCCAAACCCACTCGGCTAGACCCAAACCCACTCGGCTAGACCCAAACCCACTCGGCTAGACCCAAACCCAATCGGCTAGGCCCAAACCCACTCGGCTAGGCCCAAACCCACTCGGCTAGACCCAAACCCACTCGGCTAGACCCAACCCCACTCGGCTAGACCTAAACCCACTCGGCTAGACCAAAACCCACTCGGCTAGCCCCAAACCCACTCGGCTAGGCCCAAACCCACTCGGCTAGGCCCAAACCCACTCGGCTAGACCCAAACCCACTCGGCTAGACCCAAACCCACTCGGCTAGACCCAAACCCAATTGGCTAGGCCCAAACCCACTCGGCTAGACCCAAACCTACTCGGCTAGCCCCAAACCCACTCGGCTAGGCCCAAACCCACTCGCCTAGGCCCAAACCCACTCGGCTAGACCCAAACCCACTCGGCTAGACCCAAACCCACTCGGCTAGACCCAAACCCAATCGGCTAGGCCCAAACCCACTCGGCTAGAACCAAACCCACTCGGCTAGACCCAAACCCACTCGGCTAGATCCAAACCCACTCCGCTAGACCCAAACCCACTCGGCTAGACCCAAACCCACTCGGCTAGACCCAAACCCAATCGGCTAGGCCCAAACCCACTCGGCTAGACCCAAACCCACTCGGCTAGATCCAAACCCACTCCGCTAGACCCAAACCCACTCGGTTAGACCCAAACCCACTCGGCTAGACCCAAACCCACTCGGCTAGACCCAACGCCACTCGGCTAGACCCAAACGCACTCGGCTAGACCCAAACCCACTCGGCTAGACCCAAACCCACTCGGCTAGACACATACCCACTCCGCTAGACCCAAACCCACTCGGCTAGATACAAACCCACTCCGCTAGACCCAAACCCACTCGGCTAGACCCAAACCCACTCGGCTAGTCCCAAACCCACTCGGCTAGCCCAAACCCACTCGGCTAGTCCCAAACCCACTCGGGTAGACCCAAACCCACTCGGCTAGACCCAAACCCACTCGGCTAGACCCAAACCCACTTGGCTAAACCCAAACCCACTCGGCTAGACCCAAACCCACTCCGCTAGACCCAAACCCACTCCGCTAGACGCAAACCCACTCGGCTAGACCCAAACCCACTGGGCTAGATCCAAACATACTCCGCTAGACCCAAACCCACTCGGCTAGACCCAAACCACTCGGCTAGACCCAAACCCACTCGGCTAGACCCAAACCCACTCCGCTAGACACAAATCTACTCGCCTAGACCCAAACCCACTCGGCGAGACCCAAACCCACTCGGCTAGACCCAAACACACTCGGCTAGACCCAAACCCACTCGGCTAGACCCAAACCCACTCGGCTAGACCCAAACCCACTCGGCTAGACCCAAACCCACTCCGCAAGACCCAAACCCACTCGGCTAGACACAAACTCACTCGGCTAGACCCAAACCCACTCGGCTAGACACATACCCACTCCGCTAAACCCAAACCCACTCGGCTTGACACAAACCCACTCCGCTAGACCCAAACCCACTCGGCTAGACCCAAACCCACTCGGCTAGAGCCAAACCCACTCGGCTAGCCCAAACCCACTCGGCTAGACGCAAACCCACTCCGCTAGACCCAAACCAACTCGGCTAGACACAAACCCACTCTGCTAGACCCAAACCCACTCGGCTAGACCCAAACATACTCGGCTAGACCCAAACCCACTCGGCTAGCCCAAACCCACTCGGCTATGCCCAAACCCACTCGGCTAGGCCCAAACCCACTCGGCTAGACCCAAACCCACTCGGCTAGCCCAAACCCACTCGGCTAGTCCCAAACCCACTCGGGTAGACCCAAACCCACTCGGCTAGACCCAAACCCACTCGGCTAGACCCAAACCCACTCGGCTAAACCCAAACCCACTCGGCTAGACCCAAACCCACTCCGCTAGACCCAAACCCACTCCGCTAGACGCAAACCCACTCGGCTAGACCCAAACCCACTGGGCTAGATCCAAACATACTCCGCTAGACCCAAACCCACTCGGCTAGACCCAAACCACTCGGCTAGACCCAAACCCACTCGGCTAGACCCAAACCCACTCCGCTAGACACAAATCTACTCGCCTAGACCCAAACCCACTCGGCGAGACCCAAACCCACTCGGCTAGACCCAAACACACTCGGCTAGACCCAAACCCACTCGGCTAGACCCAAACCCACTCGGCTAGACCCAAACCCACTCGGCTAGACCCAAACCCGCTCGGCTAGACCCAAACTCTCTCGGCTAGACCCAACCCCACTCGGCTAGACCCAAACGCACTCGGCTTACCCAAACCCACTCGGCTAGACCCAAACACACTCGGCTAGACACATACCCACTCCGCTAGACCCAAACCCACTCGGCTAGACCCAAACCCACTCCGCTAGACCCAAACCCACTCGGCTAGACCCAACCCCACTCGGCTACACCCAAACCCACTCGGCTAGACCCAAACCCACTCGGCTAGACCCAAACCCACTCGGCTAGACCCAAACCCACTCCGCAAGACCCAAACCCACTCGGCTAGACACAAACTCACTCGGCTAGACCCAAACCCACTCGGCTAGACACATACCCACTCCGCTAAACCCAAACCCACTCGGCTTGACACAAACCCACTCCGCTAGACCCAAACCCACTCGGCTAGACCCAAACCCACTCGGCTAGAGCCAAACCCACTCGGCTAGCCCAAACCCACTCGGCTAGACGCAAACCCACTCCGCTAGACCCAAACCAACTCGGCTAGACACAAACCCACTCTGCTAGACCCAAACCCACTCGGCTAGACCCAAACATACTCGGCTAGACCCAAACCCACTCGGCTAGCCCAAACCCACTCGGCTATGCCCAAACCCACTCGGCTAGGCCCAAACCCACTCGGCTAGACCCAAATCCACTCGGCTAGACCCAAACCCACTCGGCTAAACACAAACCCACTCGGCTAGACCCAAACCCACTCCGCTAGACCCAAACCCACTCCGCTAGACGCAAACCCACTCGGCTAGACCCAAACCCACTCGGCTAGACCCAAACCCACTCCGCTAGACCCACACCCACTCCGCTAGACCCAAACCCACTCGGCTAGACCCAAACCCACTCGGCTAGACCCAAACCCACTCGGCTAGACCCAAACCCACTCGGCTAGACGCAAACCCAGTCCGCTAGACCCAAACCCACTCCGCTAGACGCAAACCCACTCGGCTAGACCCAAACCCACTCGGCAAGACCCAAACCCACTCCGCTAGACCCACACCCACTCGGCTAGACCCAAACCCACTCGGCTAGACGCAAACCCACTCCGCTAGACCTAAACCCACTCCGCTAGACCCAAACCCACTCCGCTAGACCCAAACCCACTCCGCTAGATCCAAACCCAGTCCGCTAGACCCAACCCCACTCCGCTAGACCCAAACCCACTCGGCTAGACCCAAACCCAATCGGTTAGGCCCAAACCCACTCGGCTAGACCCAAACCCACTCGGCTAGGCCCAAACCCACTCGGCTAGACCCAAACCCACTCGGCTAGAACCAAACCCACTCGGCTAGACCCAAACCCACTCGGCTAGCCCAAACCCAATCGGCTAGGCCCAAACCCACTCCGCTAGACCCAAACCCACTCCGCTAGACCCAAACCCACTCGGCTAGACCCAAGCCCACTCGGCTAGAACCAAAGCCACTCGGCTAGGCCGAAACCCACTCGGCTAGACCCAAACCCACTCGGCTAGACCCAAACCCACTCGGCTAGACCCAAACCCACTCGGCTAGACCCAAACCCACTTGGCGAGACCCAAACCCTCTCGGCTAGACCCAAACCCACTCGGCTAGACCCAAACAAACTCCGCTAGACCCAAACCCACTCGGCTAGACCCAAACCCACTCGGCTAGACACAAAACCCACTCGGCTAGACCCAAACCCACTCGGCTAGTCCCAAACCCACTCCGCTAGACCCAAACCCACTCGGCTAGACCCAAACCCACTCGGCTAGACCCAAGCCGACTCGGCTAGAAACAAACCCACTCGGCTCGGTCCAAACCCACTCGGCTAGACCCAAACCCACTCGGCTAGACCCAAACCCACTCGGCTAGACACAAACCCACTCTGCTAGACCCAAACACACTTGGCTAGACCCAAACCCACTCAGCTAGACCCAAACCCACTCGTCTAGACCCAAATCCACTCAGCTAGACCCTAACCCACTCGGCTAGACACAAAACCACTCGGCTAGACCCAAACCCACTCGGCTAGACCCAAACCCACTCAGCTAGACCTAAACCCACTCGGCTACACACAAACCCACTCGGCTAGACCCAAACCCACTCGGCTAGATCCAAACATACTCCGCTAGACCCAAACCCACTCGGCTAGACCCAAACCACTCGGCTAGACCCAAACCCACTCGGCTAGACCCAAACCCACTCCGCTAGACACAAATCCACTCGGCTAGACCCAAACCCACTCGGCGAGACCCAAACCCACTCGGCTAGACCCAAACACACTCGGCTAGACCCAAACCCACTCGGCTAGGCCCAAACCCACTGGGATAGACCCAAACCCACTCGGCTAGACTCAAACCCACTCGGCTAGACCCAAACCCACTCGGCTAGGCCCAAACCCGCTCGGCTAGACCCAAACTCTCTCTTCTAGACCCAACCCCACTCGGCTAGACCCAAACGCACTCGGCTTACCCAAACCCACTCGGCTAGACCCAAACCCACTCGGCTAGACACATACCCACTCCGCTAGCCCCAAACCCACTCGGCTAGACCCAAACCCACTCCGCTAGACCCAAACCCACTCGGCTAGACCCAACCCCACTCGGCTACACCCAAACCCACTCGGCTAGACCCAAACCCACTCGGCTAGACCCAAACCCACTCGGCTAGACCCAAACCCACTCCGCAAGACCCAAACCCACTCGGCTAGACACAAACTTACTCGGCTAGACCCAAACCCACTCGGCTAGACACATACCCACTCCGCTAAACCCAAACCCACTCGGCTAGACACAAACCCACTCCGCTAGACCCAAACCCACTCGGCTAGACCAAAACCCACTCGGCTAGACCCAAACCCACTCGGCTAGCCCAAACCCACTCGGCTAGACACAAACCCACTCCGCTAGACCCAAACCAACTCGGCTAGACACAAACCCACTCCGCTAGACCCAAACCCACTCCGCTAGACCCAAACCCACTCCGCTAGACCCAAACCCACTCCGCTAGACCCAAACCCACTCCGCTAGATCCAAACCCAGTCGGCTAGACCCAACCCCACTCCGCTGGACCCAAACCACTCCGCCTCACCCAAACCCACTCCGCTAGACCCAAACCCACTCGGCTAGACCCAAACCCACTCGGCTAGGCCCAAACCCACTCGGCTAGACCCAAACCCACTCGGCTAGACCCAACCCCACTCGACTAGACTTAAACCCACTCGGCTAGACCCAAACCCACTCGGCTAGCCCCAAACCCACTCGGCTAGGCCCAAACCCAATCGGCTAGGCCCAAACCCACTCCACTAGACCCAAACCCACTCGGCTAGACCCAAACCCACTCGGCTAGACCCAAGCCCACTCGGCTAGAACCAAAGCCACTCGGCTAGGCCCAAACCCACTCGGCTAGACCCAAACCCACTCGGCTAGACCCAAACCCACTCGGCTAGACCCAAACCCACTCGGCTAGACCCAAACCCACTCGGCTAGACCCAAACCCTCTCGGCTAGACCCAAACCCACTCGGCTAGACCCAAACACACTCCGCTAGACCCAAACCCACTCGGCTAGACCCAAACCCACTCGGCTAGACCCAAACACACTCGGCTAGACCCAAACCCACTCGGCTAGGCCCAAACCCACTGGGCTAGACCCAAACCCACTCGGCTAGACCCAAACCCACTCGGCTAGACAAAACCCACTCGGCTAGACCCAACCCCACTCGGCTAGACCCAAACGCACTCGGCTTACCCAAACCCACTCGGCTAGACCCAAACCCACTCGGCTAGACACATACCCACTCCGCTAGACCGAAACCCACTCGGCTAGACCCAAACCCACTCCGCTAGACCCAAACCCACTCGGCTAGACCCAACCCCACTCGGCTACACCCAAACCCACTCGGCTAGACCCAAACCCACTCGGCTAGACCCAAACCCACGCGGCTAGACCCAAACCCACTCCGCAAGACCCAAACCCACTCGGCTAGACACAAACTCACTCGGCTAGACCCAAACCCACTCGGCTAGACACATACCCACTCCGCTAAACCCAAACCCACTCGGCTAGACACAAACCCACTCCGCTAGACCCAAACCCACTCGGCTAGACCCAAACCCACTCGGCTAGACCCAAACCCACACGGCTAGCCCAAACCCACTCGGCTAGACACAAACCCACTCCGCTAGACCCAAACCAACTCGGCTAGACACAAACCCACTCCGCTAGACCCAAACCCACTCGGCTAGACCCAAACCCACTCGGCTAGACCCAAACCCACTCGGCTAGCCCAAACCCACTCGGCTAGGCCCAAACCCACTCGGCTAGGCCCAAACCCACTCGGCTAGACCCAAACCCACTCGGCTAGACCCAAACCCACTCGGCTAAACCCAAACCCACTCGGCTAGACCCAAACCCACTCCGCTAGACCCAAACCCACTCCGCTAGACGCAAACCCACTCGGCTAGACCCAAACCCACTCGGCTAGACCCAAACCCACTCCGCTAGACCCACACCCACTCGGCCAGACCCAAACCCACTCGGCTAGACCCAAACCCACTCGGCTAGACCCAAACCCACTCGGCTAGACCCAAACCCACTCGGCTAGACGCAAACCCACTCCGCTAGACCCAAACCCACTCCGCTAGACCCAAACCCACTCCGCTAGACCCAAACCCACTCCGCTAGATCCAAACCCAGTCGGCTAGACCCAACCCCACTCCGCTAGACCCAAACCCACTCCGCTTGACCCAAACCCACTCCGCTAGACCCAAACCCACTCGGCTAGATCCAAACCCACTCGGCTAGGCCCAAACCCACTCGGCTAGACCCAAACCCACTCGGCTAGACCCAACACCACTCGACTAGACCTAACCCACTCGGCTAGACCCAAACCCACTCGGCTAGCCCCAAACCCACTCGGCTAGACCCAAACCCACTCGGCTAGACCCAAACCCACTCGGCTAGACCCAAACCCACTCGGCTAGACCCAAACCCAATCGGCTAGGCCCAAACCCACTCGGCTAGACCCAAACCCACTCGGCTAGACCCAAACCCACTCGACTAGATCCAAACCCACTCCGCTAGACCCAAACCCACTCGGCTTGACCCAAACCCACTCGGCTAGACCCAAACCCACTCGGCTAAACCCAAACCCACTCCGTTAGACCCAAACCCATTCGGCTAGACCCAAACCTACTTGGCTAGACCCAAGCCCACTCGGCTAGACCCAAACCCACTCGGTTCGGCCCAAACCCACTCGGCTAGGCCCAAACCCACTCGGCTAGGCCCAAACCCACTCGGCTAGACCCAAACCCACTCGGCTAGACACAAACCCACTCGGCTAAACCCAAACCCACTCGGCTAGACCCAAACCCACTCCGCTAGACCCAAACCCACTCCGCTAGACGCAAACCCACTCGGCTAGACCCAAACCCACTCGGCTAGACCCAAACCCACTCCGCTAGACCCACACCCACTCGGCTAGACCCAAACCCACTCGGCTACACCCAAACCCACTCGGCTAGACCCAAACCCACTCGGCTAGACCCAAACCCACTCGGCTAGACGCAAACCCTCTCCGCTAGACCCAAACCCACTCCGCTAGACGCAAACCCACTCGGCTAGACCCAAACCCACTCGGCTAGACCCAAACCCACTCCGCTAGACCCACACCCACTCGGCTAGACCCAAACCCACTCGGCTAGACCCAAGCCCACTCGGCTAGACCCAAACCCACTCGGCTAGACGCAAACCCACTCGGCTAGACCCAAACCCACTCCGCTAGACCCAAACCCACTCCGCTAGACCCAAACACACTCCGCTAGATCCAAACCCAGTCCGCTTGACCCAACCCCACTCCGCTAGACCCAAACCCACTCGGCTAGACCCAAACCCAATCGGTTAGGCCCAAACCCACTCGGCTAGACCCAAACCCACTCGGCTAGACCCAAACCCACTCGGCTAGACCCAAACCCACTCGGCTAGGCCCAAACCCACTCCGCTAGACCCACACCCACTCGGCTAGACCCAAACCCACTCGGCTACACCCAAACCCACTCGGCTAGACCCAAACCCACTCGGCTAGACCCAAACCCACTCGGCTAGACGCAAACCCTCTCCGCTAGACCCAAACCCACTCCGCTAGACGCAAACCCACTCGGCTAGACCCAAACCCACTCGGCTAGACCCAAACCCACTCCGCTAGACCCACACCCACTCGGCTAGACCCAAACCCACTCGGCTAGACCCAAGCCCACTCGGCTAGACCCAAACCCACTCGGCTAGACGCAAACCCACTCGGCTAGACCCAAACCCACTCCGCTAGACCCAAACCCACTCCGCTAGACCCAAACACACTCCGCTAGATCCAAACCCAGTCCGCTTGACCCAACCCCACTCCGCTAGACCCAAACCCACTCGGCTAGACCCAAACCCAATCGGTTAGGCCCAAACCCACTCGGCTAGACCCAAACCCACTCGGCTAGACCCAAACCCACTCGGCTAGACCCAAACCCACTCGGCTAGGCCCAAACCCACTCGGCTAGACCCAAACCCACTCGGCTAGAACCAAACCCACTCGGCTAGACCCAAACCCACTCGGCTAGACCCAAACCCAATCGGCTAGGCCCAAACCCACTCCGCCAGACCCAAACCCACTCGGCTAGACCCAAACCCACTCGGCTAGACCCAAGCCCACTCGGCTAGACCCAAACCCACTCGGCTAGACGCAAACCCACTCGGCTAGACCCAAACCCACTCCGCTAGACCCAAACCCACTCCGCTAGACCCAAACACACTCCGCTAGATCCAAACCCAGTCCGCTTGACCCAACCCCACTCCGCTAGACCCAAACCCACTCGGCTAGACCCAAACCCAATCGGTTAGGCCCAAACTCACTCGGCTAGACCCAAACCCACTCGGCTAGACCCAAACCCACTCGGCTAGACCCAAACCCACTCGGCTAGGCCCAAACCCACTCGGCTAGACACAAACCCACTCGGCTAGAACCAAACCCACTCGGCTAGACCCAAACCCACTCGGCTAGACCCAAACCCAATCGGCTAGGCCCAAACCCACTCCGCTAGACCCAAACCCACTCGGCTAGACCCAAACCCACTCGGCTAGACCCAAGCCCAGTCGGCTAGAACCAAAGCCACTCGGCTAGGCCCAAACCCACTCGGCTAGACCCAAACCCACTCGGCTAGACCCAAACGCACTCGGCTAGACGCAAACCCACTCGGCTAGACCCAAACCCACTCGGCTAGACCCAAACCCTCTCGGCTAGACCCAAACCCACTTGGCTAGTCCCAAAATCACTCCGCTAGACCCAAACCCACTCGGCTAGACCCAAACCCACTCGGCTAGACCCAAGCCCACTCGGCTAGAAACAAACCCACTCGGCTAGGCCGAAACCCACTCGGCTAGACCCAAACCCACTCGGCTAGACCCAAACCCACTCGGCTAGACACAAACCCACTCTGCTAGACCCAAACACACTTGGCTAGACCCAAACCCACTCAGCTAGACCCAAACCCACTCGTCTAGACCCAAATCCACTCGGCTAGACCCTAACCCACTCGGCTAGACACAAAACCACTCGGCTACACACAAACACACTCGGCTAGACCCAAAGCCACTCGGCTAGATCCAAACATACTCCGCTAGACCCAAACCCACTCGGCTAGACCCAAACCACTCGGCTAGACCCAAACCCACTCGGCTAGACCCAAACCCACTCCGCTAGACACAAATCCACTCGGCTAGACCCAAACCCACTCGGCGAGACCCAAACCCACTCGGCTAGACCCAAACACACTCGGCTAGACCCTAACCCACTCGGCTAGGCCCAAACCCACTGGGCTAGACCCAAACCCACTCGGCTAGACCCAAACCCACTCGGCTAGACCCAAACCCACTCGGCTAGACCCAAACCCGCTCGGCTAGACCCAAACTCTCTCGGCTTGACCCAACCCCACTCGGCTAGACTCAAACGCACTCGGCTTACCCAAACCCACTCGGCTAGACCCAAACCCACTCGGCTAGACACATACCCACTCCGCTAGACCCAAACCCACTCGGCTAGACCCAAACCCACTCCGCTAGACCCAAACCCACTCGGCTAGACCCAACCCCACTCGGCTACACCCAAACCCACTCCGCTAGACCCAAACCCACTCGGCTAGACCCAAACCCACTCGGCTAGACCCAAACCCACTCCGCAAGACCCAAACCCACTCGGCTAGACACAAACTCACTCGGCTAGACCCAAACCCACTCGGCTAGACACATACCCACTCCGCTAAACCCAAACCCACTCGGCTAGACACAAACCCACTCCGCTAGACCCAAACCCACTCGGCTAGACCCAAACCCACTCGGCTAGACCCAAACCCACTCGGCTAGCCCAAACCCACTCGGCTAGACACAAACCCACTCCGCTAGACCCAAACCAACTCGGCTAGACACAAACCCACTCCGCTAGACCCAAACCCACTCGGCTAGACCCAAACCCACTCGGCTAGACCCAAACCCACTCGGCTAGCCCAAACCCACTCGGCTAGGCCCAAACCCACTCGGCTAGGCCCAAACCCACTCGGCTAGACCCAAACCCACTCGGCTAGACCCAAACCCACTCGGCTAAACCCAAACCCACTCGGCAAGACCCAAACCCACTCCGCTAGACCCAAACCCACTCCGCTAGACGCAAACCCACTCCGCTAGCCCAAACCCACTCGGCTAGGCCCAAACCCACACGGCTAGGCCCAAACCCACTCGGCTAGACCCAAACCCACTCGGCTAGACCCAAACCCACTCGGCTAAACCCAAACCCACTCGGCTAGACCCAAACCCACTCCGCTAGACCCAAACCCACTCCGCTAGACGCAAACCCACTCGGCTAGACCCAAACCCACTCCGCTAGACCCAAACCCACTCCGCTAGACCCACACCCACTCGGCTAGACCCAAACCCACTCGGCTAGACCCAAACCCACTGGGCTAGACCCAAACCCACTCGGCTAGACCCAAACCCACTCGGCTAGACGCAAACCCACTCCGCTAGACCCAAACCCACTCCGCTAGACCCAAACCCACTCCGCTAGACCCAAACCCACTCCGCTAGATCCAAACCCAGTCGGCTAGACCCAACCCCACTCCGCTAGACCCAAACCCACTCCGCTTGACCCAAACCCACTCCGCTAGACCCAAACCCACTCGGCTAGACCCAAACCCACTCCGCTAGGCCCAAACCCACTCGGCTAGACCCAAACCCACTCGGCTAGACCCAACCCCACTCGACTAGACCTAAACCCACTCGGCTAGACCCAAACCCACTCGGCTAGCCCCAAACCCACTCGGCTAGGCCCAAACCCAATCGGCTAGGCCCAAACCCACTCCGCTCGACCCAAACCCACTCGGCTAGACACAAACCCACTCGGCTAGACCCAAGCCCACTCGGCTAGAACCAAAGCCACTCGGCTAGGCCCAAACCCACTCGGCTAGACCCAAACCCACTCGGCTAGACCCAAACCCACTCGGCTAGACCCAAACCCACTCGGCTAGACCCAAACCCACTCGGCTAGACCCAAACCCTCTCGGCTAGACCCAAACCCACTCGGCTAGACCCAAACCCACTCAGCTAGACCTAAACCCACTCG
Source organism: Raja brachyura (assembly GCA_963514005.1). Next base: position 1,317,033 of record CAUPSL010000002.1, read on the forward strand.
GCTACACACAAACCCACTCGGCTAGACCCAAACGCACTCGGCTAGATCTAAACATACTCCGCTAGACCCAAACCCACTCGGCTAGACCCAAACCACTCGGCTAGACCCAAACCCACTCGGCTAGACCCAAACCCACTCCGCTAGACACAAATCCACTCGGCTAGACCCAAACCCACTCGGCGAGACCCAAACCCACTCGGCTAGACCCAAACTCTCTCGGCTAGACCCAACCCCACTCGGCTAGACCCAAACGCACTCGGCTTACCCAAACCCACTCGGCTAGACCCATACCCACTCGGCTAGACACATACCCACTCCGCTAGACCCAAACCCACTCGGCTAGACCCAAACCCACTCCGCTAGACCCAAACGCACTCGGCTAGACCCAACCCCACTCGGCTACACCCAAACCCACTCGGCTAGACCCAAACCCACTCGGCTAGACCCAAACCCACTCGGCTAGACCCAAACCCACTCCGCAAGACCCAAACCCACTCGGCTAGACACAAACTTACTCGGCTAGACCCAAACCCACTCGGCTAGACACATACCCACTCCGCTAAACCCAAACCCACTCGGCTAGACACAAACCCACTCCGCTAGACCCAAACCCACTCGGCTAGACCCAAACCCACTCGGCTAGACCCAAACCCACACGGCTAGCCGAAACCCACTCGGCTAGACACAAACCCACTCCGCTAGACCCAAACCAACTCGGCTAGACACAAACCCACTCTGCTAGACCCAAACCCACTCGGCTAGACCCAAACCCACTCCGCTAGACCCAAACCCACTCCGCTAGATCCAAACCCAGTCGGCTAGACCCAACCCCACTCCGCTAGACCCAAACCCACTCCGCTTGACCCAAACCCACTCCGCTAGACCCAAACCCACTCGGCTAGATCCAAACCCACTCGGCTAGGCCCAAACCCACTCGGCTAGACCCAAACCCACTCGGCTAGACCCAACCCCACTCGACTAGACCCAACCCACTCGGCTAGACCCAAACCCACTCGGCTAGCCCCAAACCCACTCGGCTAGGCCCAAACCCACTCGGCTAGACCCCAACCCACTCGGCTAGACCCAAACCCACTCGGCTAGACCCAAACCCACTCGGCTAGACCCAAACCCAATCGGCTAGGCCCAAACCCACTCGGCTAAACCCAAACCCACTCGGCTAGACCCAAACCCACTCGACTAGATCCAAACCCACTCGGCTAGACCCAAACCCACTCGGCTTGACCCAAACCCACTCGGCTAGACCCAAACCCACTCGGCTAAACCCAAACCCACTCCGCTAGACCCAAACCCATTCGGCTAGACCCAAACGTACTCGGCTAGACCCAAGCCCACTCGGTTCGGCCCAAACCCACTCGGCTAGGCCCAAACCCACTCGGCTAGGCCCAAACCCACTCGGCTAGACCCAAACCCACTCGGCTAGACCCAAACCCACTAGGCTAAACCCAAACCCACTCGGCTAGACCCAAACCCACTCCGCTAGACCCAAACCCACTCCGCTAGACGCAAACCCACTCGGCTAGACCCAAACCCACTTGGCTAGACCCAAACCCACTCGGCTAGACCCAAACCCACTCGGCTAGACGCAAACCCACTCGGCTAGACCCAAACCCACTCGGCTAGACCCAAACCCACTCGGCTAGGCCCAAACCCACTCGGCTAGACCCAAACCCACTCGGCTAGAACCAAACCCACTCGGCTAGACCCAAACCCACTCGGCTAGACCCAAACCCAATCGGCTAGGCCCAAACCCACTCCGCTAGACCCAAACCCACTCGGCTAGACCCAAACCCACTCGGCTAGACCCAAGCCCACTCGGCTAGAACCAAAGCCACTCGGCTAGGCCCAAACCCACTCGGCTAGACCCAAACCCACTCGGCTAGACCCAAACGCACTCGGCTAGACGCAAACCCACTCGGCTAGACCCAAACCCGCTCGGCTAGGCCCAAACTCTCTCGGCTAGACCCAAACCCACTCGGCTAGACCCAAACGCACTCGGCTTACCCAAACCCACTCGGCTAGACCCAAACCCACTCGGCAAGACACATACCCACTCCAATAGACCCAAACCCACTCGGCTAGACCCAAACCCACTCCGCTAGACCCAAACCCACTCGGCTAGACCCAACCCCACTCGGCTACACCCAAACCCAATCGGCTAGACCCAAACCCACTCGGCTAGACCCAAACCCACTCGGCTAGACCCAAACCCACTCCGCAAGACCCAAACCCACTTGGCTAGACACAAACCAACTCGGCTAGACACAAACCCACTCGGCTAGACACATACCCACTCCGCTAGACCCAAACCCACTCGGCTAGACCCAAACCCACTCCGCTAGACCCAAACCCACTCGGCTAGACCCAACCCCACTCGGCTACACCCAAACCCACTCGGCTAGACCCAAACCCACTCGGCTAGACCCAAACCCACTCGGCTAGACCCAAACCCACTCCGCAAGACCCAAACCCACTCGGCTAGACACAAACTCACTCGGCTAGACCCAAACCCACTCGGCTAGACACATACCCACTCCGCTAAACCCAAACCCACTCGGCTAGACACAAACCCACTCCGCTAGACCCAAACCCACTCGGCTAGAGCCAAACCCACTCGGCTAGACCCAAACCCACTCGGCTAGCCCAAACCCACTCGGCTAGACACAAACCCACTCCGCTAGACCCAAACCAACTCGGCTAGACACAAACCCACTCCGCTAGACCCAAACCCACTCGGCTAGACCCAAACCCACTCCGCTAGACCCAAACCCACTCGGCTAGACCCAACCCCACTCGGCTACACCGAAACCCACTCGGCTAGACCCAAACCCACTCGGCTAGACCCAAACCCACTCGGCTAGACCCAAACCCACTCCGCAAGACCCAAACCCACTCGGCTAGACACAAACCAACTCGGCTAGACCCAAACCCACTCGGCTAGACCCAAACCCTCTCGGCTAGACCCAAACCCACTCGGCTAGACCCAAACCCACTCGGCTACACACAAACCCACTCGGCTAGACCCAAACCCACTCGGCTAGATCCAAACATACTCTGCTAGACCCAAACCCACTCGGCTAGACCCAAACCACTCGGCTAGACCCAAACCCACTCGGCTAGACCCAAACCCACTCCGCTAGACACAAATCCACTCGGCTAGACCCAAACCCACTCGGCGAGACCCAAACCCACTCGGCTAGACACAAACACACTCGGCTAGACCCAAACCCACTCGGCTAGGCCCAAATCCACTGGGCTAGACCCAAACCCACTCGGCTAGACCCAAACCCACTCGGCTAGACCTAAACCCACTCGGCTAGACCCAAACCCGCTCGGCTAGACCCAAACTCTCTCGGCTAGACCCAACCCCACTCGGCTAGACCCAAACGCACTCGGCTTACCCAAACCCACTCGGCTAGACCCAAACCCACTCGGCTAGACCCAAACCCACTCCGCTAGACACAAATCCACTCGGCTAGACCCAAACCCACTCGGCGAGACCCAAACCCACTCGGCTAGACCCAAACACACTCGGCTAGACCCAAACCCACTCGGCTAGGCCCAAACCCACTGGGCTAGACCCAAACCCACTCGGCTAGACCCAAACCCACTTGGCTAGACCCAAACCCACTCGGCTAGACCCAAACCCGCTCGGCTAGACCCAAACTCTCTCGGCTAGACCCAACCCCACTCGGCTAGACCCAAACGCACTCGGCTTACCCAAACCCACTCGGCTAGACCCAAACCCACTCGGCTAGACACATACCCACTCCGCTAGACCCAAACCCACTCGGCTAGACCCAAACCCACTCCGCTGGACCCAAACCCACTCGGCTAGACCCAACCCCACTCGGCTACACCCAAACCCACTCGGCTAGACCCAAACCCACTCGGCTACACCCAAACCCACTCGGCTAGACCCAAACCCACTCCGCAAGACCCAAACCCACTTGGCTAGACACAAACCAACTCGGCTAGACACAAACCCACTCGGCTAGACACATACCCACTCCGCTAGACCCAAACCCACTCGGCTAGACCCAAACCCACTCCGCTAGACCCAAACCCACTCGGCTAGACCCAACCCCACTCGGCTACACCCAAACCCACTCGGCTAGACCCAAACCCACTCGGCTAGACCCAAACCCACTCGGCTAGACCCAAACCCACTCCGCAAGACCCAAACCCACTCGGCTAGACACAAACTCACTCGGCTAGACCCAAACCCACTCGGCTAGACACATACCCACTCCGCTAAACCCAAACCCACTCGGCTAGACACAAACCCACTCCGCTAGACCCAAACCCACTCGGCTAGAGCCAAACCCACTCGGCTAGACCCAAACCCACTCGGCTAGCCCAAACCCACACGGCTAGACACAAACCCACTCCGCTAGACCCAAACCCACTCGGCTAGACACATACCCACTCCGCTAGACCCAAACCCACTCGGCTAGACCCAAACCCACTCCGCTAGACCCAAACCCACTCGGCTAGACCCATCCCCACTCGGCTACACCCAAACCCACTCGGCTAGACCCAAACCCACTCGGCTAGACCCAAACCCACTCGGCTAGACCCAAACCCACTCCGCAAGACCCAAACCCACTCCGCTAGACCCAAACCCACTCGGCTAGACCCAAACCCACTCGGCTAAACCCAAACCCACTCGGCTAGCCCAAACCCACTCGGCTAGACACAAACCCACTCCGCTAGACCCAAACCAACTCGGCTAGACACAAACCCACTCCGCTAGACCCAAACCCACTCGGCTAGACCCAAACCCACTCGGCTAGACCCAAACCCACTCGGCTAGCCCAAACCCACTCGGCTAGGCCCAAACCCACTCGGCTAGGCCCAAACCCACTCGGCAAACCCAAACCCACTCGGCTAGACCCAAACCCACTCGGCTACACCCAAACCCACTCGGCTAGACCCAAACCCACTCCGCTAGACCCAAACCCACTCCGCTAGACGCAAACCCACTCGGCTAGACCCAAACCCACTCGGCTAGACCCAAACCCACTCCGCTAGAGCCACACCCACCCGGCTAGACCCAAACCCACTCGGGTAGACCCAAACCCACTCGGCTAGACCCAAACCCACTCGGCTAGACCCAACCCCACTCGACTAGACCTAAACCCACTCGGCTAGACCCAAACCCACTCGGCTCGCCCCAAACCCACTCGGCTAGGCCCAAACCCACTCGGCTAGACCAAAACCCACTCGGCTAGACCCAAACCCAATCGGCTAGACCCAAACCCACTCGGCTAGACCCAAACCCAATCGGCTAGGCCCAAACCCACTCGGCTAGACCCAAACCCACTCGGCTAGACCCAAACCCACTCGGCTAGATCCAAACCCACTCCGCTAGACCCAAACCCACTCGGCTTGACCCAAACCCACTCGGCTAGACCCAAACCCACTCGGCTAAACCCAAACCCACTCCGCTAGACCCAAACCCATTCGGCTAGACCCAAACCCACTCGGCTAAACCCAAACCCACTCGGCTAGACCCAAACCCACTCCGCTAGACCCAAACCCACTCCGCTAGACCCAAACCCACTCCGCTAGACCCAAACCCACTCGGCTAGACCCAAACCCACTCGGTTCGGCCCAAACCCACTCGGCTAGGCCCAAACCCACTCGGCTAGGCCCAAACCCACTCGGCTAGACCCAAACCCACTCGGCTAGACCCAAACCCACTCGGCTAAACCCAAACCCACTCGGCTAGACCCAAACCCACTCCGCTAGACCCAAACCCACTCCGCTAGATGCAAACCCGCTCGGCTAGACCCAAACCCACTCGGCTAGACCCAAACCCACTCCGCTAGACCCACACCCACTCGGCTAGACCCAAACCCACTCGGCTAGACCCAAACCCACTCGGCTAGACCCAAACCCACTCGGCTAGACCCAAACCCACTCGGCTAGACGCAAACCCACTCCGCTAGACCCAAACCCACTCCGCCAGACGCAAACCCACTCGGCTAGACCCAAACCCACTCGGCTAGACCCAAACCCACTCCGCTAGACCCACACCCACTCGGCTAGACCCAAACCCACTCGGCTAGACCCAAACCCACTCCGCTAGACCCAAACCCACTCGGCTAGACGCAAACCCACTCGGCTAGACCCAAACCCACTCCGCTAGACCCAAACCCACTCCGCTAGACCCAAACCCACTCCGCTAGATCCAAACCCAGTCCACTAGACCCAACCCCACTCCGCTAGACCCAAGCCCACTCGGCTAGAACCAAAGCCACTCGGATAGGCCCAAACCCACTCGGCTAGACCCAAACCCACTCGGCTAGACCCAAACGCACTCGGCTAGACCCAAACCCACTCGGCTAGACCGAAACCCACTCGGCTAGACACAAACCCTCTCGGCTAGACCCAAACCCACTCCGCTAGACCCACACCCACTCGGCTAGACCCAAACCCACTCGGCTAGACCCAAACCCACTCCGCTAGACCCACACCCACTCGGCTAGACCCAAACCCACTCGGCTAGACCCAAACCCACTCGGCTAGACCCAAACCCACTCGGCTAGACCCAAACCCACTCGGCTAGATGCAAACCCACTCCGCTAGACCCAAACCCACTCCGCCAGACGCAAACCCACTCGGCTAGACCCAAACCCACTCGGCTAGACCCAAACCCACTCCGCTAGACCCACACCCACTCGGCTAGACCCAAACCCACTCGGCTAGTCCCAAACCCACTCGGCTAGACCCAAACCCACTCGGCTAGACGCAAACCCACTCGGCTAGACCCAAACCCACTCCGCTAGACCCAAACCCACTCCGCTAGACCCAAACCCACTCCGCTAGATCCAAACCCAGCCCGCTAGACCCAACCCCACTCCGCTAGACCCAAACCCACTCGGCTAGACCCAAACCCAATCGGGTAGGCCCAAACCCACTCGGCTAGACCCAAACCCACTCGGCTAGACCCAAACCCACTCGGCTAGACCCAAACCCACTCGGCTAGGCCCAAACCCACTCGGCTAGACCCAAACCCACTCGGCTAGAACCAAACCCACTCGGCTAGACCCAAACCCACTCGGCTAGACCCAAACCCAATCGGCTAGGCCCAAACCCACTCCGCTAGACCCAAACCCACTCGGCTAGACCCAAACCCACTCGGCTAGACCCATGCCCACTCGGCTAGAACCAAAGCCACTCGGCTAGGCCCAAACCCACTCGGCTAGACCCAAACCCACTCGGCTAGACCCAAACGCACTCGGCTAGACCCAAACCCACTCGGCTAGATCCAAACATACTCCGCTAGACCCAAACCCACTCGGCTAGACCCAAACCACTCGGCTAGACCCAAACCCACTCGGCTAGACCCAAACCCACTCCGCTAGACACAAATCCACTCGGCTAGACCCAAACCCACTCGGCGAGACCCAAACCCACTCGGCTAGACACAAACACACTCGGCTAGACCCAAACCCACTCGGCTAGGCCCAAACCCACTGGGCTAGACCCAAACCCACTCGGCTAGACCCAAACCCACTCGGCTAGACCCAAACCCACTCGGCTAGACCCAAACCCGCTCGGCTAGACCCAAACTCTCTCGGCTAGACCCAACCCCACTCGGCTAGACCCAAACGCACTCGGCTTACCCAAACCCACTCGGCTAGACCCAAACCCACTCGGCTAGACCCAAACCCACTCCGCTAGACACAAATCCACTCGGCTAGACCCAAACCCACTCGGCTAGAACCAAACCCACTCGGCTAGACCCAAACCCACTCGGCTAGACCCAAACCCAATCGGCTAGGCCCAAACCCACTCCGCTAGACCCAAACCCACTCGGCTAGACCCAAACCCACTCGGCTAGACCCATGCCCACTCGGCTAGAACCAAAGCCACTCGGCTAGGCCCAAACCCACTCGGCTAGACCCAAACCCACTCGGCTAGACCCAAACGCACTCGGCTAGACCCAAACCCACTCGGCTAGATCCAAACATACTCCGCTAGACCCAAACCCACTCGGCTAGACCCAAACCACTCGGCTAGACCCAAACCCACTCGGCTAGACCCAAACCCACTCCGCTAGACACAAATCCACTCGGCTAGACCCAAACCCACTCGGCGAGACCCAAACCCACTCGGCTAGACACAAACACACTCGGCTAGACCCAAACCCACTCGGCTAGGCCCAAACCCACTGGGCTAGACCCAAACCCACTCGGCTAGACCCAAACCCACTCGGCTAGACCCAAACCCACTCGGCTAGACCCAAACCCGCTCGGCTAGACCCAAACTCTCTCGGCTAGACCCAACCCCACTCGGCTAGACCCAAACGCACTCGGCTTACCCAAACCCACTCGGCTAGACCCAAACCCACTCGGCTAGACCCAAACCCACTCCGCTAGACACAAATCCACTCGGCTAGACCCAAACCCACTCGGCGAGACCCAAACCCACTCGGCTAGACCCAAACACACTCGGCTAGACCCAAACCCACTCGGCTAGGCCCAAACCCACTGGGCTAGACCCAAACCCACTCGGCTAGACCCAAACCCACTTGGCTAGACCCAAACCCACTCGGCTAGACCCAAACCCGCTCGGCTAGACCCAAACTCTCTCGGCTAGACCCAACCCCACTCGGCTAGACCCAAACGCACTCGGCTTACCCAAACCCACTCGGCTAGACCCAAACCCACTCGGCTAGACACATACCCACTCCGCTAGACCCAAACCCACTCGGCTAGACCCAAACCCACTCCGCTAGACCCAAACCCACTCGGCTAGACCCAACCCCACTCGGCTACACCCAAACCCACTCGGCTAGACCCAAACCCACTCGGCTACACCCAAACCCACTCGGCTAGACCCAAACCCACTCCGCAAGACCCAAACCCACTTGGCTAGACACAAACCAACTCGGCTAGACACAAACCCACTCGGCTAGACACATACCCACTCCGCTAGACCCAAACCCACTCGGCTAGACCCAAACCCACTCCGCTAGACCCAAACCCACTCGGCTAGACCCAACCCCACTCGGCTACACCCAAACCCACTCGGCTAGACCCAAACCCACTCGGCTAGACCCAAACCCACTCGGCTAGACCCAAACCCACACCGCAAGACCCAAACCCACTCGGCTAGACACAAACTCACTCGGCTAGACCCAAACCCACTCGGCTAGACACATACCCACTCCGCTAAACCCAAACCCACTCGGCTAGACACAAACCCACTCCGCTAGACCCAAACCCACTCGGCTAGAGCCAAACCCACTCGGCTAGACCCAAACCCACTCGGCTAGCCCAAACCCACTCGGCTAGACACAAACCCACTCCGCTAGACCCAAACCAACTCGGCTAGACACAAACCCACTCCGCTAGACCCAAACCCACTCGGCTAGACCCAAACCCACACCGCTAGACCCAAACCCACTCGGCTAGACCCAACCCCACTCGGCTACACCCAAACCCACTCGGCTAGACCCAAACCCACTCGGCTAGACCCAAACCCACTCGGCTAGACCCAAACCCACTCCGCAAGACCCAAACCCACTCGGCTAGGCACAAACCAACTCGGCTAGACCCAAACCCACTCGGCTAGACACATACCCACTCCGCTAGACCCAAACCCACTCGGCTAGACCCAAACCCACTCCGCTAGACCCAAACCCACTCGGCTAGACCCATCCCCACTCGGCTACACCCAAACCCACTCGGCTAGACCCAAACCCACTCGGCTAGACCCAAACCCACTCGGCTAGACCCAAACCCACTCCGCAAGACCCAAACCCACTCCGCTAGACCCAAACCCACTCGGCTCGACCCAAACCCACTCGGCTAGACCCAACCCCACTCGGCTAGCCCAAACCCACTCGGCTAGACACAAACCCACTCCGCTAGACCCAAACCAACTCGGCTAGACACAAACCCACTCCGCTAGACCCAAACCCACTCGGCTAGACCCAAACCCACTCGGCTAGACCCAAACCCACTCGGCTAGCCCAAACCCACTCGGCTAGGCCCAAACCCACTCGGCTAGACCCAAACCCACTCGGCTAGAACCAAACCCACTCGGCTAGACCCAAACCCACTCGGCTAGACCCAAACCCAATCGGCTAGGCCCAAACCCACTCCGCTAGACCCAAACCCACTCGGCTAGACCCAAACCCACTCGGCTAGACCCATGCCCACTCGGCTAGAACCAAAGCCTCTCGGCTAGGCCCAAACCCACTCGGCTAGACCCAAACCCACTCGGCTAGACCCAAACGCACTCGGCTAGACCCAAACCCACTCGGCTAGATCCAAACATACTCCGCTAGACCCAAACCCACTCGGCTAGACCCAAACCACTCGGCTAGACCCAAACCCACTCGGCTAGACCCAAACCCACTCCGCTAGACACAAATCCACTCGGCTAGACCCAAACCCACTCGGCGAGACCCAAACCCACTCGGCTAGACACAAACACACTCGGCTAGACCCAAACCCACTCGGCTAGGCCCAAACCCACTGGGCTAGACCCAAACCCACTCGGCTAGACCCAAACCCACTCGGCTAGACCCAAACCCACTCGGCTAGACCCAAACCCGCTCGGCTAGACCCAAACTCTCTCGGCTAGACCCAACCCCACTCGGCTAGACCCAAACGCACTCGGCTTACCCAAACCCACTCGGCTAGACCCAAACCCACTCGGCTAGACCCAAACCCACTCCGCTAGACACAAATCCACTCGGCTAGACCCAAACCCACTCGGCTAGAACCAAACCCACTCGGCTAGACCCAAACCCACTCGGCTAGACCCAAACCCAATCGGCTAGGCCCAAACCCACTCCGCTAGACCCAAACCCACTCGGCTAGACCCAAACCCACTCGGCTAGACCCATGCCCACTCGGCTAGAACCAAAGCCACTCGGCTAGGCCCAAACCCACTCGGCTAGACCCAAACCCACTCGGCTAGACCCAAACGCACTCGGCTAGACCCAAACCCACTCGGCTAGATCCAAACATACTCCGCTAGACCCAAACCCACTCGGCTAGACCCAAACCACTCGGCTAGACCCAAACCCACTCGGCTAGACCCAAACCCACTCCGCTAGACACAAATCCACTCGGCTAGACCCAAACCCACTCGGCGAGACCCAAACCCACTCGGCTAGACACAAACACACTCGGCTAGACCCAAACCCACTCGGCTAGGCCCAAACCCACTGGGCTAGACCCAAACCCACTCGGCTAGACCCAAACCCACTCGGCTAGACCCAAACCCACTCGGCTAGACCCAAACCCGCTCGGCTAGACCCAAACTCTCTCGGCTTGACCCAACCCCACTCGGCTAGACCCAAACGCACTCGGCTTACCCAAACCCACTCGGCTAGACCCAAACCCACTCGGCTAGACCCAAACCCACTCCGCTAGACACAAATCCACTCGGCTAGACCCAAACCCACTCGGCGAGACCCAAACCCACTCGGCTAGACCCAAACACACTCGGCTAGACCCAAACCCACTCGGCTAGGCCCAAACCCACTGGGCTAGACCCAAACCCACTCGGCTAGACCCAAACCCACTTGGCTAGACCCAAACCCACTCGGCTAGACCCAAACCTGCTCGGCTAGACCCAAACTCTCTCGGCTAGACCCAACCCCACTCGGCTAGACCCAAACGCACTCGGCTTACCCAAACCCACTCGGCTAGACCCAAACCCACTCGGCTAGACACATACCCACTCCGCTAGACCCAAACCCACTCGGCTAGACCCAAACCCACTCCGCTAGACCCAAACCCACTCGGCTAGACCCAACCCCTCTCGGCTACACCCAAACCCACTCGGCTAGACCCAAACCCACTCGGCTACACCCAAACCCACTCGGCTAGACCCAAACCCACTCCGCAAGACCCAAACCCACTTGGCTAGACACAAACCAACTCGGCTAGACACAAACCCACTCGGCTAGACACATACCCACTCCGCTAGACCCAAACCCACTCGGCTAGACCCAAACCCACTCCGCTAGACCCAAACCCACTCGGCTAGACCCAACCCCACTCGGCTACACCCAAACCCACTCGGCTAGACCCAAACCCACTCGGCTAGACCCAAACCCACTCGGCTAGACCCAAACCCACACCGCAAGACCCAAACCCACTCGGCTAGACACAAACTCACTCGGCTAGACCCAAACCCACTCGGCTAGACACATACCCACTCCGCTAAACCCAAACCCACTCGGCTAGACACAAACCCACTCCGCTAGACCCAAACCCACTCGGCTAGAGCCAAACCCACTCGGCTAGACCCAAACCCACTCGGCTAGCCCAAACCCACTCGGCTAGACACAAACCCACTCCGCTAGACCCAAACCAACTCGGCTAGACACAAACCCACTCCGCTAGACCCAAACCCACTCGGCTAGACCCAAACCCACACCGCTAGACCCAAACCCACTCGGCTAGACCCAACCCCACTCGGCTACACCCAAACCCACTCGGCTAGACCCAAACCCACTCGGCTAGACCCAAACCCACTCGGCTAGACCCAAACCCACTCCGCAAGACCCAAACCCACTCGGCTAGGCACAAACCAACTCGGCTAGACCCAAACCCACTCGGCTAGACACATACCCACTCCGCTAGACCCAAACCCACTCGGCTAGACCCAAACACACTCCGCTAGACCCAAACCCACTCGGCTAGACCCATCCCCACTCGGCTACACCCAAACCCACTCGGCTAGACCCAAACCCACTCGGCTAGACCCAAACCCACTCGGCTAGACCCAAACCCACTCCGCAAGACCCAAACCCACTCCGCTAGACCCAAACCCACTCGGCTCGACCCAAACCCACTCGGCTAGACCCAAACCCACTCGGCTAGCCCAAACCCACTCGGCTAGACAAAAACCCACTCCGCTAGACCCAAACCAACTCGGCTAGACACAAACCCACTCCGCTAGACCCAAACCCACTCGGCTAGACCCAAACCCACTCGGCTAGACCCAAACCCACTCGGCTAGCCCAAACCCACTCGGCTAGGCCCAAACCCACTCGGCTAGACCCAAACCCACTCGGCTAGACCCAAACCCACTCGGCTAAACCCAAACCCACTCGGCTAGGCCCAAACCCACTCGGCTAGACCCAAACCCACTCGGCTAGACCCAAACCCACTCGGCTAAACCCAAACCCACTCGGCTAGACCCAAACCCACTCCGCTAGACCCAAACCCACTCCGCTAGACGCAAACCCACTCGGCTAGACCCAAACCCACTCGGCTAGACCCAAACCCACTCCGCTAGAGCCACACCCACTCGGCTAGACCCAAACCCACTCGGCTAGACCCAAACCCACTCGGCTAGACCCAAACCCACTCGGCTAGACCCAAACCCACTCGGCTAGACGCAAACCCACTCCGCTAGACCCAAACCCACTCCGCTAGTCCCAAACCCACTCCGCTAGACCCAAACCCACTCCGCTAGATCCAAACCCAGTCGGCTAGACCCAACACCACTCCGCTAGACCCAAACCCACTCCGCTTGACCCAAACCCACTCCGCTAGACCCAAACCCACACGGCTAGACCCAAACCCGCTCGGCTAGGCCCAAACCCACTCGGCTAGACCCAAACCCACTCGGCTAGACCCAACCCCACTCGACTAGACCTAAACCCACTCGGCTAGACCCAAACCCACTCGGCTCGCCCCAAACCCACTCGGCTAGGCCCAAAACCACTCGGCTAGACCCAAACCCACTCGGCTAGACCCAAACCCAATCGGCTAGACCCAAACCCACTCGGCTAGACCCAAACCCAATCGGCTAGGCCCAAACCCACTCGGCTAGACCCAAACCCACTCGGCTAGACCCAAACCCACTCGGCTAGATCCAAACCCACTCCGCTAGACCCAAACCCACTCGGCTAGACCCAAACCCACTCGGCTAGACCCAAACCCACTCGGCTAGACGCAAACCCACTCCGCTAGACCCAAACCCACTCCGCTAGTCCCAAACCCACTCCGCTAGACCCAAACCCACTCCGCTAGATCCAAACCCAGTCGGCTAGACCCAACACCACTCCGCTAGACCCAAACCCACTCCGCTTGACCCAAACCCACTGCGCTAGACCCAAACCCACACGGCTAGACCCAAACCCGCTCGGCTAGGCCCAAACCCACTCGGCTAGACCCAAACCCACTCGGCTAGACCCAACCCCACTCGACTAGACCTAAACCCACTCGGCTAGACCCAAACCCACTCGGCTCGCCCCAAACCCACTCGGCTAGGCCCAAACCCACTCGGCTAGACCCAAACCCACTCGGCTAGACCCAAACCCAATCGGCTAGACCCAAACCCACTCGGCTAGACCCAAACCCAATCGGCTAGGCCCAAACCCACTCGGCTAGACCCAAACCCACTCGGCTAGACCCAAACCCACTCGGCTAGATCCAAACCCACTCCGCTAGACCCAAACCCACTCGGCTTGACCCAAACCCACTCGGCTAGACCCAAACCCACTCGGCTAAACCCAAACCCACTCCGCTAGACCCAAACCCATTCGGCTAGACACAAACCTACTCGGCTAGACCCAAGCCCACTCGGCTAGACCCAACCCCACTCGACTAGACCTAAACCCACTCGGCTAGACCCAAACCCACTCGGCTCGCCCCAAACCCACTCGGCTAGGCCCAAACCCACTCGGCTAGACCCAAACCCACTCGGCTAGACCCAAACCCAATCGGCTAGACCCAAACCCACTCGGCTAGACCCAAACCCAATCGGCTAGGCCCAAACCCACTCGGCTAGACCCAAACCCACTCGGCTAGACCCAAACCCACTCGGCTAGATCCAAACCCACTCCGCTAGACCCAAACCCACTCGGCTTGACCCAAACCCACTCGGCTAGACCCAAACCCACTCGGCTAAACCCAAACCCACTCCGCTAGACCCAAACCCATTCGGCTAGACCCAAACCTACTCGGCTAGACCCAAGCCCACTCGGCTAGACCCAAACCCACTCGGTTCGGCCCAAACCCACTCGGCTAGGCCCAAACCCACTCGGCTAGGCCCAAACCCACTCGGCTAGACCCAAACCCACTCGGCTAGACCCAAACCCACTCGGCTAAACCCAAACCCACTCGGCTAGACCCAAACCCACTCCGCTAGACCCAAACCCACTCCGCTAGATGCAAACCCGCTCGGCTAGACCCAAACCCACTCGGCTAGTCCCAAACCCACTCCGCTAGACCCACACCCACTCGGCTAGACCCAAACCCACTCGGCTAGACCCAAACCCACTCGGCTAGACCCAAACCCACTCGGCTAGACCCAAACCCACTCGGCTAGATCCAAACCCACTCCGCTAGACCCAAACCCACTCGGCTAGACCCAAACCCACTCGGCTAGACCCAAACCCACTCGGCTAGACGCAAACCCACTCCGCTAGACCCAAACCCACTCGGCTAGACGCAAACCCACTCGGCTAGACCCAAACCCACTCCGCTAGACCCAAACCCACTCCGCTAGACCCAAACCCACTCCGCTAGATCCAAACCCAGTCCGCTAGACCCAACCCCACTCCGCTAGACCCAAGCCCACTCGGCTAGAACCAAAGCCACTCGGCTAGGCCCAAACCCACTCGGCTAGACCCAAACCCACTCGGCTAGACCCAAACGCACTCGGCTAGACCCAAACCCACTCGGCTAGACCGAAACCCACTCGGCTAGACCCAAACCCTCTCGGCTAGACCCAAACCCACTCCGCTAGACCCACACCCACTCGGCTAGACCCAAACCCACTCGGCTAGACCCAAACCCACTCCGCTAGACCCACACCCACTCGGCTAGACCCAAACCCACTCGGCTAGACCCAAACCCACTCGGCTAGACCCAAACCCACTCGGCTAGACCCAAACCCACTCGGCTAGACGCAAACCCACTCCGCTAGACCCAAACCCACTCCGCCAGACGCAAACCCACTCGGCTAGACCCAAACCCACTCGGCTAGACCCAAACCCACTCCGCTAGACCCACACCCACTCGGATAGACCCAAACCCACTCGGCTAGTCCCAAACCCACTCGGCTAGACCCAAACCCACTCGGCTAGACGCAAACCCACTCGGCTAGACCCAAACCCACTCCGCTAGACCCAAACCCACTCCGCTAGACCCAAACCCACTCCGCTAGATCCAAACCCAGTCCGCTAGACCCAACCCCACTCCGCTAGACCCAAACCCACTCGGCTAGACCCAAACCCAATCGGTTAGGCCCAAACCCACTCGGCTAGACCCAAACCCACTCGGCTAGACCCAAACCCACTCGGCTAGACCCAAACCCACTCGGCTAGGCCCAAACCCACTCGGCTAGATCCAAACCCACTCGGCTAGAACCAAACCCACTCGGCTAGACCCAAACCCACTCGGCTAGACCCAAACCCAATCGGCTAGGCCCAAACCCACTCCGCTAGACCCAAACCCACTCGGCTAGACCCAAACCCACTCGGCTAGACCCATGCCCACTCGGCTAGAACCAAAGCCACTCGGCTAGGCCCAAACCCACTCGGCTAGACCCAAACCCACTCGGCTAGACCCAAACGCACTCGGCTAGACCCAAACCCACTCGGCTAGACCCAAACCCACTCGGCTAGACCCAAACCCTCTCGGCTAGACCCAAACCCACTGGGCTAGACCCAAACCCACTCCGCTAGACCCAAACCCACTCGGCTAGACCCAAACCCACTCGGCTAGACACAAAACCCACTCGGCTAGACCCAAACCCACTCGGCTAGTCCCAAACCCACTCCGCTAGACCCAAACCCACTCGGCTAGACCCAAACCCACTCGGCTAGACCCGAGCCCACTCGGCTAGAAACAAATCCACTCGGCTAGGCCCAAACCCACTCGGCTAGACCCAAACCCACTCGGCTAGACCCAAACCCACTCAGCTAGACACAAACCCACTCTGCTCGACCCAAACACACTTGGCTGGACCCAAACCCACTCAGCTAGACCCAAACCCACTCGTCTAGACCCAAATCCACTCGGCTAGACCCTAACCCACTCGGCTAGACAAAAAAATACTCGGCTAGACCCAAACCCACTCGGCTAGACCCAAACCCACTCGGCTAGACCCAAACCCACTCCGCTAGACCCAAACCCACTCCGCTAGACGCAAACCCACTCGGCTAGACCCAAACCCACTCGGCTAGACCCAAACCCACTCGGCTAGACCCAAACCCACTCGGCTAGACCCAAACCCGCTCGGCTAGACCCAAACTCTCTCGGCTAGACCCAACCCCACTCGGCTAGACCCAAACGCACTCGGCTTACCCAAACCCACTCGGCTAGACCCAAACCCACTCGGCTAGACACATACCCACTCCGCTAGACACAAACCCACTCGGCTAGACCCAAACCCACTCCGCTAGACCCAAACCCACTCGGCTAGACCCAACCCCACTCGGCTACACCCAAACCCACTCGGCTAGACCCAAACCCACTCGGCTACACCCAAACCCACTCGGCTAGACCCAAACCCACTCCGCAAGACCCAAACCCACTTGGCTAGACACAAACCAACTCGGCTAGACACAAACACACTCGGCTAGACACATACCCACTCCGCTAGACCCAAACCCACTCGGCTAGGCCCAAACCCACTGGGCTAGACCCAAACCCACTCGGCTAGACCCAAACCCACTTGGCTAGACCCAAACCCACTCGGCTAGACCCAAACCTGCTCGGCTAGACCCAAACTCTCTCGGCTAGACCCAACCCCACTCGGCTAGACCCAAACGCACTCGGCTTACCCAAACCCACTCGGCTAGACCCAAACCCACTCGGCTAGACACATACCCACTCCGCTAGACCCAAACCCACTCGGCTAGACCCAAACCCACTCCGCTAGACCCAAACCCACTCGGCTAGACCCAACCCCTCTCGGCTACACCCAAACCCACTCGGCTAGACCCAAACCCACTCGGCTACACCCAAACCCACTCGGCTAGACCCAAACCCACTCCGCAAGACCCAAACCCACTTGGCTAGACACAAACCAACTCGGCTAGACACAAACCCACTCGGCTAGACACATACCCACTCCGCTAGACCCAAACCCACTCGGCTAGACCCAAACCCACTCCGCTAGACCCAAACCCACTCGGCTAGACCCAACCCCACTCGGCTACACCCAAACCCACTCGGCTAGACCCAAACCCACTCGGCTAGACCCAAACCCACTCGGCTAGACCCAAACCCACACCGCAAGACCCAAACCCACTCGGCTAGACACAAACTCACTCGGCTAGACCCAAACCCACTCGGCTAGACACATACCCACTCCGCTAAACCCAAACCCACTCGGCTAGACACAAACCCACTCCGCTAGACCCAAACCCACTCGGCTAGAGCCAAACCCACTCGGCTAGACCCAAACCCACTCGGCTAGCCCAAACCCACTCGGCTAGACACAAACCCACTCCGCTAGACCCAAACCAACTCGGCTAGACACAAACCCACTCCGCTAGACCCAAACCCACTCGGCTAGACCCAAACCCACACCGCTAGACCCAAACCCACTCGGCTAGACCCAACCCCACTCGGCTACACCCAAACCCACTCGGCTAGACCCAAACCCACTCGGCTAGACCCAAACCCACTCGGCTAGACCCAAACCCACTCCGCAAGACCCAAACCCACTCGGCTAGGCACAAACCAACTCGGCTAGACCCAAACCCACTCGGCTAGACACATACCCACTCCGCTAGACCCAAACCCACTCGGCTAGACCCAAACACACTCCGCTAGACCCAAACCCACTCGGCTAGACCCATCCCCACTCGGCTACACCCAAACCCACTCGGCTAGACCCAAACCCACTCGGCTAGACCCAAACCCACTCGGCTAGACCCAAACCCACTCCGCAAGACCCAAACCCACTCCGCTAGACCCAAACCCACTCGGCTCGACCCAAACCCACTCGGCTAGACCCAAACCCACTCGGCTAGCCCAAACCCACTCGGCTAGACACAAACCCACTCCGCTAGACCCAAACCAACTCGGCTAGACACAAACCCACTCCGCTAGACCCAAACCCACTCGGCTAGACCCAAACCCACTCGGCTAGACCCAAACCCACTCGGCTAGCCCAAACCCACTCGGCTAGGCCCAAACCCACTCGGCTAGACCCAAACCCACTCGGCTAGACCCAAACCCACTCGGCTAAACCCAAACCCACTCGGCTAGGCCCAAACCCACTCGGCTAGACCCAAACCCACTCGGCTAGACCCAAACCCACTCGGCTAAACCCAAACCCACTCGGCTAGACCCAAACCCACTCCGCTAGACCCAAACCCACTCCGCTAGACGCAAACCCACTCGGCTAGACCCAAACCCACTCGGCTAGACCCAAACCCACTCCGCTAGAGCCACACCCACTCGGCTAGACCCAAACCCACTCGGCTAGACCCAAACCCACTCGGCTAGACCCAAACCCACTCGGCTAGACCCAAACCCACTCGGCTAGACGCAAACCCACTCCGCTAGACCCAAACCCACTCCGCTAGTCCCAAACCCACTCCGCTAGACCCAAACCCACTCCGCTAGATCCAAACCCAGTCGGCTAGACCCAACACCACTCCGCTAGACCCAAACCCACTCCGCTTGACCCAAACCCACTCCGCTAGACCCAAACCCACACGGCTAGACCCAAACCCGCTCGGCTAGGCCCAAACCCACTCGGCTAGACCCAAACCCACTCGGCTAGACCCAACCCCACTCGACTAGACCTAAACCCACTCGGCTAGACCCAAACCCACTCGGCTCGCCCCAAACCCACTCGGCTAGGCCCAAAACCACTCGGCTAGACCCAAACCCACTCGGCTAGACCCAAACCCAATCGGCTAGACCCAAACCCACTCGGCTAGACCCAAACCCAATCGGCTAGGCCCAAACCCACTCGGCTAGACCCAAACCCACTCGGCTAGACCCAAACCCACTCGGCTAGATCCAAACCCACTCCGCTAGACCCAAACCCACTCGGCTAGACCCAAACCCACTCGGCTAGACCCAAACCCACTCGGCTAGACGCAAACCCACTCCGCTAGACCCAAACCCACTCCGCTAGTCCCAAACCCACTCCGCTAGACCCAAACCCACTCCGCTAGATCCAAACCCAGTCGGCTAGACCCAACACCACTCCGCTAGACCCAAACCCACTCCGCTTGACCCAAACCCACTGCGCTAGACCCAAACCCACACGGCTAGACCCAAACCCGCTCGGCTAGGCCCAAACCCACTCGGCTAGACCCAAACCCACTCGGCTAGACCCAACCCCACTCGACTAGACCTAAACCCACTCGGCTAGACCCAAACCCACTCGGCTCGCCCCAAACCCACTCGGCTAGGCCCAAACCCACTCGGCTAGACCCAAACCCACTCGGCTAGACCCAAACCCAATCGGCTAGACCCAAACCCACTCGGCTAGACCCAAACCCAATCGGCTAGGCCCAAACCCACTCGGCTAGACCCAAACCCACTCGGCTAGACCCAAACCCACTCGGCTAGATCCAAACCCACTCCGCTAGACCCAAACCCACTCGGCTTGACCCAAACCCACTCGGCTAGACCCAAACCCACTCGGCTAAACCCAAACCCACTCCGCTAGACCCAAACCCATTCGGCTAGACACAAACCTACTCGGCTAGACCCAAGCCCACTCGGCTAGACCCAACCCCACTCGACTAGACCTAAACCCACTCGGCTAGACCCAAACCCACTCGGCTCGCCCCAAACCCACTCGGCTAGGCCCAAACCCACTCGGCTAGACCCAAACCCACTCGGCTAGACCCAAACCCAATCGGCTAGACCCAAACCCACTCGGCTAGACCCAAACCCAATCGGCTAGGCCCAAACCCACTCGGCTAGACCCAAACCCACTCGGCTAGACCCAAACCCACTCGGCTAGATCCAAACCCACTCCGCTAGACCCAAACCCACTCGGCTTGACCCAAACCCACTCGGCTAGACCCAAACCCACTCGGCTAAACCCAAACCCACTCCGCTAGACCCAAACCCATTCGGCTAGACCCAAACCTACTCGGCTAGACCCAAGCCCACTCGGCTAGACCCAAACCCACTCGGTTCGGCCCAAACCCACTCGGCTAGGCCCAAACCCACTCGGCTAGGCCCAAACCCACTCGGCTAGACCCAAACCCACTCGGCTAGACCCAAACCCACTCGGCTAAACCCAAACCCACTCGGCTAGACCCAAACCCACTCCGCTAGACCCAAACCCACTCCGCTAGATGCAAACCCGCTCGGCTAGACCCAAACCCACTCGGCTAGTCCCAAACCCACTCCGCTAGACCCACACCCACTCGGCTAGACCCAAACCCACTCGGCTAGACCCAAACCCACTCGGCTAGACCCAAACCCACTCGGCTAGACCCAAACCCACTCGGCTAGATCCAAACCCACTCCGCTAGACCCAAACCCACTCGGCTAGACCCAAACCCACTCGGCTAGACCCAAACCCACTCGGCTAGACGCAAACCCACTCCGCTAGACCCAAACCCACTCGGCTAGACGCAAACCCACTCGGCTAGACCCAAACCCACTCCGCTAGACCCAAACCCACTCCGCTAGACCCAAACCCACTCCGCTAGATCCAAACCCAGTCCGCTAGACCCAACCCCACTCCGCTAGACCCAAGCCCACTCGGCTAGAACCAAAGCCACTCGGCTAGGCCCAAACCCACTCGGCTAGACCCAAACCCACTCGGCTAGACCCAAACGCACTCGGCTAGACCCAAACCCACTCGGCTAGACCGAAACCCACTCGGCTAGACCCAAACCCTCTCGGCTAGACCCAAACCCACTCCGCTAGACCCACACCCACTCGGCTAGACCCAAACCCACTCGGCTAGACCCAAACCCACTCCGCTAGACCCACACCCACTCGGCTAGACCCAAACCCACTCGGCTAGACCCAAACCCACTCGGCTAGACCCAAACCCACTCGGCTAGACCCAAACCCACTCGGCTAGACGCAAACCCACTCCGCTAGACCCAAACCCACTCCGCCAGACGCAAACCCACTCGGCTAGACCCAAACCCACTCGGCTAGACCCAAACCCACTCCGCTAGACCCACACCCACTCGGATAGACCCAAACCCACTCGGCTAGTCCCAAACCCACTCGGCTAGACCCAAACCCACTCGGCTAGACGCAAACCCACTCGGCTAGACCCAAACCCACTCCGCTAGACCCAAACCCACTCCGCTAGACCCAAACCCACTCCGCTAGATCCAAACCCAGTCCGCTAGACCCAACCCCACTCCGCTAGACCCAAACCCACTCGGCTAGACCCAAACCCAATCGGTTAGGCCCAAACCCACTCGGCTAGACCCAAACCCACTCGGCTAGACCCAAACCCACTCGGCTAGACCCAAACCCACTCGGCTAGGCCCAAACCCACTCGGCTAGATCCAAACCCACTCGGCTAGAACCAAACCCACTCGGCTAGACCCAAACCCACTCGGCTAGACCCAAACCCAATCGGCTAGGCCCAAACCCACTCCGCTAGACCCAAACCCACTCGGCTAGACCCAAACCCACTCGGCTAGACCCATGCCCACTCGGCTAGAACCAAAGCCACTCGGCTAGGCCCAAACCCACTCGGCTAGACCCAAACCCACTCGGCTAGACCCAAACGCACTCGGCTAGACCCAAACCCACTCGGCTAGACCCAAACCCACTCGGCTAGACCCAAACCCTCTCGGCTAGACCCAAACCCACTGGGCTAGACCCAAACCCACTCCGCTAGACCCAAACCCACTCGGCTAGACCCAAACCCACTCGGCTAGACACAAAACCCACTCGGCTAGACCCAAACCCACTCGGCTAGTCCCAAACCCACTCCGCTAGACCCAAACCCACTCGGCTAGACCCAAACCCACTCGGCTAGACCCGAGCCCACTCGGCTAGAAACAAATCCACTCGGCTAGGCCCAAACCCACTCGGCTAGACCCAAACCCACTCGGCTAGACCCAAACCCACTCAGCTAGACACAAACCCACTCTGCTCGACCCAAACACACTTGGCTGGACCCAAACCCACTCAGCTAGACCCAAACCCACTCGTCTAGACCCAAATCCACTCGGCTAGACCCTAACCCACTCGGCTAGACAAAAAAATACTCGGCTAGACCCAAACCCACTCGGCTAGACCCAAACCCACTCGGCTAGACCCAAACCCACTCCGCTAGACCCAAACCCACTCCGCTAGACGCAAACCCACTCGGCTAGACCCAAACCCACTCGGCTAGACCCAAACCCACTCGGCTAGACCCAAACCCACTCGGCTAGACCCAAACCCGCTCGGCTAGACCCAAACTCTCTCGGCTAGACCCAACCCCACTCGGCTAGACCCAAACGCACTCGGCTTACCCAAACCCACTCGGCTAGACCCAAACCCACTCGGCTAGACACATACCCACTCCGCTAGACACAAACCCACTCGGCTAGACCCAAACCCACTCCGCTAGACCCAAACCCACTCGGCTAGACCCAACCCCACTCGGCTACACCCAAACCCACTCGGCTAGACCCAAACCCACTCGGCTACACCCAAACCCACTCGGCTAGACCCAAACCCACTCCGCAAGACCCAAACCCACTTGGCTAGACACAAACCAACTCGGCTAGACACAAACACACTCGGCTAGACACATACCCACTCCGCTAGACCCAAACCCACTCGGCTAGACCCAAACCCACTCCGCTAGACCCAAACCCACTCGGCTAGACCCAAACCCACTCGGCTAGGCACAAACCAACTCGGCTAGACCCAAACCCACTCGGCTAGACACATACCCACTCCGCTA
This sequence comes from Raja brachyura, assembly GCA_963514005.1. Next base: position 1,340,904 of record CAUPSL010000002.1, read on the forward strand.
GACCCAAACCCACTCGGCTAGACCCAAACCCACTCCGCTAGACCCAAACCCACTCGGCTAGACCCAACCCCACTCGGCTACACCCAAACCCACTCAGCTAGACCCAAACCCACTCGTCTAGACCCAAATCCACTCGGCTAGACCCTAACCCACTCGGCTAGACACAAAAATACTCGGCTAGACCCAAACCCACTCGGCTAGACCCAAACCCACTCCGCTAGACCCAAACCCACTCCGCTAGACCCAAACCCACTCCGCTAGACGCAAACCCACTCGGCTAGACCCAAACCCACTCGGCTAGACCCAAACCCACTCGGCTAGACGCAAACCCACTCGGCTAGACCCAAACCCGCTCGGCTAGACCCAAACTCTCTCGGCTAGACCCAACCCCACTCGGCTAGACCCAAACGCACTCGGCTTACCCAAACCCACTCGGCTAGACCCAAACCCACTCGGCTAGACACATACCCACTCCGCTAGACCCAAACCCACTCGGCTAGACCCAAACCCACTCCGCTAGACCCAAACCCACTCGGCTAGACCCAACCCCACTCGGCTACACCCAAACCCACTCGGCTAGACCCAAACCCACTCGGCTACACCCAAACCCACTCGGCTAGACCCAAACCCACTCCGCAAGACCCAAACCCACTTGGCTAGACACAAACCAACTCGGCTAGACACAAACCCACTCGGCTAGACACATACCCACTCCGCTAGACCCAAACCCACTCGGCTAGACCCAAACCCACTCCGCTAGACCCAAACCAACTCGGCTAGACCCAAACCCACTCGGCTAGGCACAAACCAACTCGGCTAGACCCAAACCCACTCGGCTAGACACATACCCACTCCGCTAGACCCAAACCCACTCGGCTAGACCCAAACCCACTCCGCTAGACCCAAACCCACTCGGCTAGACCCAACCCCACTCGGCTACACCCAAACCCACTCGGCTAGACCCAAACCCACTCGGCTAGACCCAAACCCACTCGGCTAGACCCAAACCCACTCCGCAAGACCCAAACCCACTCCGCTAGACCCAAACCCACTCGGCTAGACCCAAACCCACTCGGCAAGACCCAAACCCACTCGGCTAGCCCAAACCCACTCGGCTAGGCCCAAACCCACTCGGCTAGGCCCAAACCCACTCGGCTAGACCCAAACCCACTCGGCTAGACCCAAACCCACTCGGCTACACCCAAACCCACTCGGCTAGACCCAAACCCACTCCGCTAGACCCAAACCCACTCCGCTAGACGCAAACCCACTCGGCTAGACCCAAACCCACTCGGCTAGACCCAAACCCACTCCGCTAGAGCCACACCCACTCGGCTAGACCCAAACCCACTCGGATAGACCCAAACCCACTCGGCTAGACCCAAACCCACTCGGCTAGACCCAATCCCACTCGGCTAGACGCAAACCCACTCCGCTAGACCCAAACCCACTCCGCTAGTCCCAAACCCACTCCGCTAGACCCAAACCCACTCCGCTAGATCCAAACCCAGTCGGCTAGACCCAACACCACTCCGCTAGACCCAAACCCACTCCGCTTGACCCAAACCCACTCCGCTAGACCCAAACCCACACGGCTAGACCCAAACCCGCTCGGCTAGGCCCAAACCCACTCGGCTAGACCCAAACCCACTCGGCTAGACCCAACCCCACTCGACTAGACCTAAACCCACTCGGCTAGACCCAAACCCACTCGGCTCGCCCCAAACCCACTCGGCTAGGCCCAAACCCACTCGGCTAGACCCAAACCCACTCGGCTAGACCCAAACCCAATCGGCTAGACCCAAACCCACTCGGCTAGACCCCAACCCAATCGGCTAGGCCCAAACCCACTCGGCTAGACCCAAACCCACTCGGCTAGACCCAAACCCACTCGGCTAGATCCAAACCCACTCCGCTAGACCCAAACCCACTCGGCTTGACCCAAACCCACTCGGCTAGACCCAAACCCACTCGGCTAAACCCAAACCCACTCCGCTAGACCCAAACCCATTCGGCTAGACCCAAACCTACTCGGCTAGACCCAAGCCCACTCGGCTAGACCCAAACCCACTCGGTTCGGCCCAAACCCACTCGGCTAGGCCCAAACCCACTCGGCTAGGCCCAAACCCACTCGGCCAGACCCAAAGCCACTCGGCTAGACCCAAACCCACTCGGCTAAACCCAAACCCACTCGGCTAGACCCAAACCCACTCCGCTAGACCCAAACCCACTCCGCTAGATGCAAACCCGCTCGGCTAGACCCAAACCCGCTCGGCTAGACCCAAACCCACTCCGCTAGACCCACACCCACTCGGCTAGACCCAAACCCACTCGGCTAGACCCAAACCCACTCGGCTAGACCCAAACCCACTCGGCTAGACCCAAACCCACTCGGCTAGACGCAAACCCACTCCGCTAGACCCAAACCCACTCCGCCAGACGCAAACCCACTCGGCTAGACCCAAACCCACTCGGCTAGACCCAAACCCACTCCGCTAGACCCACACCCACTCGGCTAGACCCAAACCCACTCGGCTAGACCCAAACCCACTCGGCTAGACCCAAACCCACTCGGCTAGACGCAAACCCACTCGGCTAGACCCAAACCCACTCCGCTAGACCCAAACCCACTCCGCTAGACCCAAACCCACTCCGCTAGATCCAAACCCAGTCCGCTAGACCCAACCCCACTCCGCTAGACCCAAACCCACTCGGCTAGACCCAAACCCAATCGGTTAGGCCCAAACCCACTCGGCTAGACCCAAACCCACTCGGCTAGACCCAAACCCACTCGGCTAGACCCAAACCCACTCGGCTAGGCCCAAACCCACTCGGCTAGACCCAAACCCACTCGGCTAGAACCAAACCCACTCGGCTAGACCCAAACCCACTCGGCTAGACCCAAACCCAATCGGCTAGGCCCAAACCCACTCCGCTAGACCCAAACCCACTCGGCTAGACCCAAACCCACTCGGCTAGACCCAAGCCCACTCGGCTAGAACCAAAGCCACTCCGCTAGACCCAAACCCACTCCGCTTGACCCAAACCCACTCCGCTAGACCCAAACCCACACGGCTAGACCCAAACCCGCTCGGCTAGGCCCAAACCCACTCGGCTAGACCCAAACCCACTCGGCTAGACCCAACCCCACTCGACTAGACCTAAACCCACTCGGCTAGACCCAAACCCACTCGGCTCGCCCCAAACCCACTCGGCTAGGCCCAAACCCACTCGGCTAGACCCAAACCCACTCGGCTAGACCCAAACCCAATCGGCTAGACCCAAACCCACTCGGCTAGACCCCAACCCAATCGGCTAGGCCCAAACCCACTCGGCTAGACCCAAACCCACTCGGCTAGACCCAAACCCACTCGGCTAGATCCAAACCCACTCCGCTAGACCCAAACCCACTCGGCTTGACCCAAACCCACTCGGCTTGACCCAAACCCACTCGGCTAGACCCAAACCCACTCGGCTAAACCCAAACCCACTCCGCTAGACCCAAACCCATTCGGCTAGACCCAAACCTACTCGGCTAGACCCAAGCCCACTCGGCTAGACCCAAACCCACTCGGTTCGGCCCAAACCCACTCGGCTAGGCCCAAACCCACTCGGCTAGGCCCAAACCCACTCGGCCAGACCCAAAGCCACTCGGCTAGACCCAAACCCACTCGGCTAAACCCAAACCCACTCGGCTAGACCCAAACCCACTCCGCTAGACCCAAACCCACTCCGCTAGATGCAAACCCGCTCGGCTAGACCCAAACCCGCTCGGCTAGACCCAAACCCACTCCGCTAGACCCACACCCACTCGGCTAGACCCAAACCCACTCGGCTAGACCCAAACCCACTCGGCTAGACCCAAACCCACTCGGCTAGACCCAAACCCACTCGGCTAGACGCAAACCCACTCCGCTAGACCCAAACCCACTCCGCCAGACGCAAACCCACTCGGCTAGACCCAAACCCACTCGGCTAGACCCAAACCCACTCCGCTAGACCCACACCCACTCGGCTAGACCCAAACCCACTCGGCTAGACCCAAACCCACTCGGCTAGACCCAAACCCACTCGGCTAGACGCAAACCCACTCGGCTAGACCCAAACCCACTCCGCTAGACCCAAACCCACTCCGCTAGACCCAAACCCACTCCGCTAGATCCAAACCCAGTCCGCTAGACCCAACCCCACTCCGCTAGACCCAAACCCACTCGGCTAGACCCAAACCCAATCGGTTAGGCCCAAACCCACTCGGCTAGACCCAAACCCACTCGGCTAGACCCAAACCCACTCGGCTAGACCCAAACCCACTCGGCTAGGCCCAAACCCACTCGGCTAGACCCAAACCCACTCGGCTAGAACCAAACCCACTCGGCTAGACCCAAACCCACTCGGCTAGACCCAAACCCAATCGGCTAGGCCCAAACCCACTCCGCTAGACCCAAACCCACTCGGCTAGACCCAAACCCACTCGGCTAGACCCAAGCCCACTCGGCTAGAACCAAAGCCACTCGGCTAGGCCCAAACCCACTCGGCTAGACTCAAACCCACTCGGCTAGACCCAAACGCACTCGGCTAGACCCAAACCCACTCGGCTAGACCGAAACCCAGTCGGCTAGACCCAAACCCTCTCGGCTAGACCCAAACCCACTCCGCTAGACCCACACCCACTCGGCTAGACCCAAACCCACTCGGCTAGACCCAAACCCACTCCGCTAGACCCACACCCACTCGGCTAGACCCAAACCCACTCGGCTAGACCCAAACCCACTCGGCTAGACCCAAACCCACTCGGCTAGACCCAAACCCACTCGGCTAGACGCAAACCCACTCCGCTAGACCCAAACCCACTCCGCCAGACGCAAACCCACTCGGCTAGACCCAAACCCACTCGGCTAGACCCAAACCCACTCCGCTAGACCCACACCCACTCGGCTAGACCCAAACCCACTCGGCTAGACCCAAACCCACTCGGCTAGACGCAAACCCACTCCGCTAGACCCAAACCCACTCCGCTAGACCCAAACCCACTCCGCTAGACCCAAACCCACTCCGCTAGATCCAAACCCAGTCCGCTAGACCCAACCCCACTCCGCTAGACCCAAACCCACTCGGCTAGACCCAAACCCAATCGGTTAGGCCCAAACCCACTCGGCTAGACCCAAACCCACTCGGCTTGACCCAAGCCCACTCGGCTAGAACCAAAGCCACTCGGCTAGGCCCAAACCCACTCGGCTAGACCCAAACCCACTCGGCTAGACCCAAACGCACTCGGCTAGACCCAAACCCACTCGGCTAGACCCAAACCCACTCGGCTAGACCCAAACCCTCTCGGCTAGACCCAAACCCACTGGGCTAGACAGAAACCCACTCCGCTAGACCCAAACCCACTCGGCTAGACCCAAACCCACTCGGCTAGACACAAAACCCACTCGGCTAGACCCAAACCCACTCGGCTAGTCCCAAACCCACTCCGCTAGACCCAAACCCACTCGGCTAGACCCAAACCCACTCGGCTAGACCCGAGCCCACTCGGCTAGAAACAAATCCACTCGGCTAGGCCCAAACCCACTCGGCTAGACCCAAACCCACTCGGCTAGACCCAAACCCACTCGGCTAGACACAAACCCACTCTGCTCGACCCAAACACACTTGGCTAGACCCAAACCCACTCAGCTAGACCCAAACCCACTCGTCTAGACCCAAATCCACTCGGCTAGACCCTAACCCACTCGGCTAGACACAAAAATACTCGGCTAGACCCAAACCCACTCGGCTAGACCCAAACCCACTCGGCTAGACGCAAACCCACTCCGCTAGACCCAAACCCACTCCGCTAGATGCAAACCCACTCGGCTAGACCCAAACCCACTCGGCTAGACCCAAACCCACTCCGCTAGACCCACACCCACTCGGCTAGACCCAAACCCATTCGGCTAGACCCAAACCCACTCGGCTAGACCCAAACCCACTCGGCTAGACGCAAACCCACTCGGCTAGACCCAAACCCACTCCGCTAGACCCAAACCCACTCCGCTAGACCCAAACCCACTCCGCTAGATCCAAACCCAATCCGCTAGACCCAACCCCACTCCGCTAGACCCAAACCCACTCGGCTAGACCCAAACCCAATCGGTTAGGCCCAAACCCACTCGGCTAGACCCAAACCCACTCGGCTAGACCCAAACCCACTCGGCTAGACCCAAACCCACTCGGCTAGGCCCAAACCCACTCGGCTAGACCCAAACCCACTCGGCTAGACCCAAACCCACTCGGCTAGACCCAAACCCACTCGGCTAGACCCAAACCCAATCGGCTAGGCCCAAACCCACTCCGCTAGACCCAAACCCACTCCGCTAGACCCAAACCCACTCGGCTAGACCCAAGCCCACTCGGCTAGAAACAAACCCACTCGGCTAGGCCCAAACCCACTCGGCTAGACACAAACCCACTCGGCTAGACCCAAACCCACTCGGCTAGACACAAACCCACTCTGCTAGACCCAAACACACTTGGCTGGACCCAAACCCACTCAGCTAGACCCAAACCCACTCGTCTAGACCCAAATCCACTCAGCTAGACCCTAACCCACTCGGCTAGACACAAAACCACTCGGCTAGACCCAAACCCACTCGGCTAGACCCAAACCCACTCAGCTAGACCTAAACCCACTCGGCTACACACAAACCCACTCGGCTAGACCCAAACCCACTCGGCTAGATCCAAACATACTCCGCTAGACCCAAACCCACTCGGCTAGACCCAAACCACTCGGCTAGACCCAAACCCACTCGGCTAGACCCAAACCCACTCCGCTAGGCACAAATCCACTCGGCTAGACCCAAACCCACTCGGCGAGACCCAAACACACTCGGCTAGACCCAAACCCACTCGGCTAGGCCCAAACCCACTGGGCTAGACCCAAACCCACTCGGCTAGACCCAAACCCACTCGGCTAGACCCAAACCCACTCGGCTAGACCCAAACCCGCTCGGCTAGACCCAAACTCACTCGGCTAGACCCAACCCCACTCGGCTAGACCCAAACGCACTCGGCTTACCCAAACCCACTCGGCTAGACCCAAACCCACTCGGCTAGACACATACCCACTCCGCTAGACCCAAACCCACTCGGCTAGACCCAAACCCACTCCGCTAGACCCAAACCCACTAGGCTAGACCCAACCCCACTCGGCTACACCCAAACCCACTCGGCTAGACCCAAACCCACTCGGCTAGACCCAAACCCACTCGGCTAGACCCAAACCCACTCCGCAAGACCCAAACCCACTCGGCTAGACACAAACCAACTCGGCTAGACACAAACCCACTCGGCTAGACACATACCCACTCCGCTAGACCCAAACCCACTCGGCTAGACCCAACCCCACTCGGCTACACCCAAACCCACTCGGCTAGACCCAAACCCACTCGGCTAGACCCAAACCCACTCGGCTAGACCCAAACCCACTCCGCAAGACCCAAACCCACTCGGCTAGACACAAACTCACTCGGCTAGACCCAAACCCACTCGGCTAGACACATACCCACTCCGCTAAACCCAAACCCACTCGGCTAGACACAAACCCACTCCGCTAGACCCAAACCCACTCGGCTAGACCCAAACCCACTCGCGTAGACCCAAACCCACTAGGCTAGCCCAAACCCACTCGGCTAGACACAAACCCACTCCGCTAGACCCAAACCAACTCGGCTAGACACAAACCCACTCCGCTTGACCCAAACCCACTCGGCTTGACCCAAACCCACTCCGCTAGACCCAAACCCACTCCGCTAGACCCAACCCCACTCGGCTACACCCAAACCCACTCGGCTAGACCCAAACCCACTCGGCTAGACCCAAACCCACTCGGCTAGACCCAAACCCACTCCGCAAGACCCAAACCCACTCGGCTAGACACAAACCAACTCGGCTAGACCCAAACCCACTCGGCTAGCCCAAACCCATTCGGCTAGACACATACCCACTCCGCTAGACCCAAACCCACTCGGCTAGACCCAAACCCACTCCGCTAGATCCAAACCCACTCGGCTAGACCCAACCCCACTCGGCTACACCCAAACCCACTCGGCTAGACCCAAACCCACTCGGCTAGACCCAAACCCACTCGGCTAGACACAAACCCACTCCGCAAGACCCAAACCCACTCGGCTAGACACAAACTCACTCGGCTAGACCCAAACCCACTCGGCTAGACACATACCCACTCCGCTAAACCCAAACCCACTCGGCTAGACACAAACCCACTCCGCTAGACCCAAACCCACTCGGCTAGACCCAAACCCACTCGGCTAGACCCAAACCCACTCGGCTAGCCCAAACCCACTCGGCTAGACACAAACCCACTCCGCTAGACCCAAACCAACTCGGCTAGACACAAACCCACTCCGCTAGACCTAAACCCACTCGGCTAGACCCAAACCCAATCGGCTAGACCCAAACCCACTCGGCTAGACCCAAACCCAATCGGCTAGGCCCAAACCCACTCGGCTAGACCCAAACCCACTCGGCTAGACACAAACCCACTCGGCTAGATCCAAACCCACTCCGCTAGACCCAAACCCACTCGGCATGACCCAAACCCACTCGGCTAGACCCAAACCCACTCGGCTAAACCCAAACCCACTCCGCTAGACCCAAACCCATTCGGCTAGACCCAAACCTACTCGGCTAGACCCAAGTCCACTCGGCTAGACCCAAACCCACTCGGTTCGGCCCAAACCCACTCGGCTAGGCCCAAACCCACTCGGCTAGGCCCAAACCCACTCGGCTAGACCCAAACCCACTCGGCTAGACCCAAACCCACTCGGCTAAACCCAAACCCACTCCGCTAGACCCAAACCCACTCCGCTAGACCCAAACCCACTCCGCTAGACGCAAACCCACTCGGCTAGACCCAAACCCACTCGGCTAGACCCAAACCCACTCCGCTAGACCCACACCCACTCGGCTAGACCCAAACCCACTCGGCTAGACCCAAACCCACTCGGCTAGACCCAAACCCACTCGGCTAGACCCAAACCCACTCGGCTAGACGCAAACCCACTCCGCTAGACCCAAACCCACTCCGCTAGACGCAAACCCACTCGGCTAGACCCAAACCCACTCGGCTAGACCCAAACCCACTCCGCTAGACCCACACCCACTCGGCTAGACCCAAACCCACTCGGCTAGACCCAAACCCACTCGGCTAGACCCAAACCTACTCGGCTAGACGCAAACCCTCTCGGCTAGACCCAAACCCACTCCGCTAGACCCAAACCCACTCCGCTAGACCCAAACCCACTCCGCTAGATCCAAACCCAGTCCGCTAGACCCAACCCCACTCCGCTAGACCCAAACCCACTCGGCTAGACCCAAACCCAATCGGTTTGGCCCAAACCCACTCGGCTAGACCCAAACCCACTCGGCTAGACCCAAACCCACTCGGCTAGACCCAAACCCACTCGGCTAGGCCCAAACCCACTCGGCTAGACCCAAACCCACTCGGCTAGACCCAAACCCACTCCGGTAGACCCAAACCCACTCGGCTAGACCCAAACCCACTCGGCTAGACACAAAACCCACTCGGCTAGACCCAAACCCACTCGGCTAGTCCCAAACCCACTCCGCTAGACCCAAACCCACTCGGCTAGACCCAAACCCACTCTGCTAGACCCAAGCCCACTCGGCTAGACCCAAACCCACTCAGATAGACCCAAACCCACTCGTCTAGACCCAAATCCACTCGGCTAGACCCTAACCCACTCGGCTAGACACAAAACCACTCGGCTAGACCCAAACCCACTCGGCTAGACCCAAACCCACTCAGCTAGACCTAAACCCACTCGGCTACACACAAACCCACTCGGCTAGACCCAAACCCACTCGGCTAGATCCAAACATACTCCGCTAGACCCAAACCCACTCGGCTAGACCCAAACCACTCGGCTAGACCCAAACCCACTCGGCTAGACCCAAACCCACTCCGCTAGACACAAATCCACTCGGCTAGACCCAAACCCACTCGGCGAGACCCAAACCCACTCGGCTAGACCCAAACACACTCGGCTAGACCCAAACCCACTCGGCTAGATCCAAACCCACTCCGCTAGACCCAAACCCACTCGCCTTGACCCAAACCCACTCCGCTAGACCCAAACCCACTCGGCTAGACCCAAACCCGCTCGGCTAGACCCAAACTCTCTCGGCTAGACCCAACCCCACTCGGCTAGACCCAAACGCACTCGGCTGACCCAAACCCACTCGGCTAGACCCAAACCCACTCGGCTAGACACATACCCACTCCGCTAGACCCAAACCCACTCGGCTAGACCCAAACCCACTCCGCTAGACCCAAACCCACTCGGCTAGACCCAACCCCACTCGGCTACACCCAAACCCACTCGGCTAGACCCAAACCCACTCCGCAAGACCCAAACCCACTCGGCTAGACACAAACCAACTCGGCTAGACACAAACCCACTCCGCTAGACCCAAACCCACTCGGCTAGACCCAAACCCACTCGGCTAGACCCAAATCCACTCGGCCAGCCCAAACCCACTCGGCTAGGCCCAAACCCACTCGGCTAGGCCCAAACCCACTCGGCTAGACCCTAACCCACTCGGCTAGACCCAAACCCACTCGGCTAAACCCAAACCCACTCAGCTAGACCCAAACCCACTCCGCTAGACCCAAACCCACTCCGCCAGACGCAAACCCACTCGGCTGGACCCAAACCCACTCGGCTAGACCCAAACCCACTCCGCTAGACACACACCCACTCGGCTAGACCCAACCCCACTCGACTAGACCTAAACCCACTCGGCTAGACCCAAACCCACTCGGCTAGCCCCAAACCCACTCGGCTAGGCCCAAACCCACTCGGCTAGGCCCAAACCCACTCGGCTAGACCCAAACCCACTCGGCTAGACCCAAACCCACTCGGCTAGACCCAAACCAAATCGGCTAGGCCCAAACCCACTCGGCTAGCCCAAACCCACTCGGCTAGACACAAACCCACTCGGCTAGATCCAAACCCACTCCGCTAGACCCAAACCCACTCGCCTTGACCCAAACCCACTCCGCTAGTCCCAAACCCACTCGGATAAACCCAAACCCACTCCGCTAGACCCAAACCCATTCGGCTAGACCCAAACCCACTCGGCTAGACCCAAGCCCACTCGGCTAGACCCAAGCCCACTCGGTTCGGCCCAAACCCACTCGGCTAGACCCAAACCCACTCGGCTAGACCCAAACCCACTCGGCTAGACCCAAACCCACTCGGCTAGACCCAACCACACTCGACTAGACCTAAACCCACTCGGGTAGACCCAAACCCACTCGGCTAGCCCCAAACCCACTCGGCTAGGCCCAAACCCACTCGGCTAGACCCAAACCCACTCGGCTAGACCCAAACCCGCTCGGCTAGACCCAAACCAACTCGGCTAGACCCAAACCCACTCGGCTAGACCCAAACCCAATCGGCTAGGCCCAAACCCACTCGGCTAGACCCAAACCCACTCGGCTAGACCCAAACCCACTCGGCTAGAACCAAACCCACTCGGCTAGACCCAAACCCACTCCGCCAGACCCAAACCCACTCGGCTAGACCCAAACCCACTCGGCTAGACCCAAGCCCACTCGGCTAGAAACAAACCCACTCGGCTAGGCCCAAACCCACTCGGCTAGAACCAAACCCACTCGGCTAGACCCAAACCCACTCCGCCAGACCCAAACCCACTCGGCTAGACCCAAACCCACTCGGCTAGACCCAAGCCCACTCGGCTAGAAACAAACCCACTCGGCTAGGCCCAAACCCACTCGGCTAGACCCAAACCCACTCGGCTAGACCCAAACCCACTCGGCTAGACACAAACCCACTCTGCTAGACCCAAACACACTTGGCTAGACCCAAACCCACTCGGCTAGACCCAAACCCACTCCGCCAGACCCAAACCCACTCGGCTAGACCCAAACCCACTCGGCTAGACCCAAGCCCACTCGGCTAGAAACAAACCCACTCGGCTAGGCCCAAACCCACTCGGCTAGAACCAAACCCACTCGGCTAGACCCAAACCCACTCCGCCAGACCCTAACCCACTCGGCAAGACCCAAACCCACTCGGCTAGACCCAAGCCCACTCGGCTAGAAAGAAACACACTCGGCTAGGCCCAAACCCACTCGGCTAGACCCAAACCCACTCGGCTAGACCCAAACCCACTCGGCTAGACACAAACCCACTCTGCTAGACCCAAACACACTTGGCTAGACCCAAACCCACTCGGCTAGACCCAAACCCACTCGTCTAGACCCAAACCCACTCGGCCAGACCCAAACCCAATCGGCTAGGCCCAAACCCACTCGGCTAGACCCAAACCCACTCGGCTAGACCCAAACCCACTCGGCTAGACCCAAACCCACTCGGCTAGACCCAAACCCAATCGGCTAGGCCCAAACCCACTCCGCTAGACCCAAACCCACTCGGCTAGACCCAAACCCACTCGGCTAGACCCAAGCCCACTCGGCTAGAACCAAACCCACTCGGCTAGGCCCAAACCCACTCGGCTAGTCCCAAACCCACTCTGCTAGACCCAAACCCACTCGGCTAGACCCAAACCCACTCGGCTAGACACAAACCCACTCGGCTAGACCCAAACCCTCTCGGCTAGATCCAAACCCGCTCGGCTAGACCCAAACCCGCTCCGCTAGACCCAAACCCACTCGGCTAGACCCAAACCCACTCGGCTAGACACAAAACCCACTCGGCTAGACCCAAACCCACTCGGCTAGACCCAAACCCACTCAGCTAGACCCAAACCCACTCGGCTAGACCCAAACCCACTCGGCTAGACCCAAACCCACTCGGCTACACCCAACCCCACTCGACTAGACCTAAACCCACTCGGGTAGACCCAAACCCACTCGGCTAGCCCCAAACCCACTCGGCTAGGCCCAAACCCACTCGGCTAGACCCAAACCCACTCGGCTAGACCCAAACCCACTCGGCTAGACCCCAACCAACTCGGCTAGACCCAAACCCACTCGGCTAGACCCAAACCCAATCGGCTAGGCCCAAACCCACTCGGCTAGACCCAAACCCACTCGGCTAGACCCAAACCCACTCGGCTAGAACCAAACCCACTCGGCTAGACCCAAACCCACTCGGCTAGACACAAAACCCACTCGGCTAGACCCAAACCCACTCGGCTAGTCCCAAACCCACTCCGCCAGACCCAAACCCACTCGGCTAGACCCAAACCAACTCCGCTAGACCCAAACCCACTCGGCTAGACCCAAACCCACTCGGCTAGACCCAAACCCACTCGGCTAGACATAAACCCACTCTGCTAGACCCAAACACACTTGGCTAGACCCAAACCCACTCGGCTAGACCCAAACCCACTCGTCTAGACCCAAACCCACTCGGCCAGACCCAAACCCAATCGGCTAGGCCCAAACCCACTCGGCTAGACCCAAACCCACTCGGCTAGACCCAAACCCACTCGGCTAGATCCAAACCCACTCCGCTAGACCCAACCCCACTCCGCTAGACCCAAACCCACTCGGCTAGACCCAAACCCAATCGGTTAGGCCCAAACCCACTTGGCTAGACCCAAACCCACTCGGCTAGACCCAAACCCACTCGGCTAGACCCAAACCCACTCGGCTAGACCCAAACCCACTTGGCTAGGCCCAAACCCACTCGGCTAGACCCAAACCCACTCGGCTAGAACCAAACCCACTCGGCTAGACCCAAACCCACTCGGCTAGACCCAAACCCAATCGGCTAGGCCCAAACCCACTCCGCTAGACCCAAACCCACTCGGCTAGACCCAAACCCACTCGGCTAGACCCAAGCCCACTCGGCTAGAACCAAACCCACTCGGCTAGGCCCAAACCCACTCGGCTAGTCCCAAACCCAATCGGCTAGACCCAAACCCACTCGGCTAGACCCAAACCCACTCGGATAGACCCAAACCCACTCGGCTAGACCCAAACCCTCTCGGCTAGACCCAAACCCGCTCGGCTAGACCCAAACCCACTCTGCTAGACCCAAACCCACTCGGCTAGACCCAAACCCACTCGGCTAGACACAAAACCCACTCGGCTAGACCCAAACCCACTCGGCCAGACCCAAACCCACTCGGCTAGACCCAAACCCACTCGGCTAGACCCAAACCCACTCGGCTAGACCCAACCCCACTCGACTAGACCTAAACCCACTCGGCTAGACCCAAACCCACTCGGCTAGACCCAAACCCACTCGGCTAGACCCAAACCCACTCGGCTAGACCCAACCCCACTCGACTAGACCTAAACCCACTCGGGTAGACCCAAACCCACTCGGCTAGCCCCAAACCCACTTGGCTAGGCCCAAACCCACTCGGCTAGACCCAAACCCACTCGGCTAGACCCAAACCCACTCGGCTAGACCCAAACCCACTCGGCTAGACCCAAACCCTCTCGGCTAGACTCAAACCCGCTCGGCTAGACCCACACCCACTCCGCTAGACCCAAACCCACTCGGCTAGACCCAAACCCACTCAGCTAGACCCAAACCCACTCGGCTAGACCCAAACCCACTCGGCTAGACCCAAACCCACTCGGCTACACCCAACCCCACTCGACTAGACCTAAACCCACTCGGGTAGACCCAAACCCACTCGGCTAGCCCCAAACCCACTCGGCTAGGCCCAAACCCACTCGGCTAGACCCAAACCCACTCGGCTAGACCCAAACCCACTCGGCTAGACCCCAACCAACTCGGCTAGACCCAAACCCACTCGGCTAGACCCAAACCCAATCGGCTAGGCCCAAACCCACTCGGCTAGACCCAAACCCACTCGGCTAGACCCAAACCCACTCGGCTAGAACCAAACCCACTCGGCTAGACCCAAACCCACTCGGCTAGACACAAAACCCACTCGGCTAGACCCAAACCCACTCGGCTAGTCCCAAACCCACTCCGCCAGACCCAAACCCACTCGGCTAGACCCAAACCAACTCCGCTAGACCCAAACCCACTCGGCTAGACCCAAACCCACTCGGCTAGACCCAAACCCACTCGGCTAGACATAAACCCACTCTGCTAGACCCAAACACACTTGGCTAGACCCAAACCCACTCGGCTAGACCCAAACCCACTCGTCTAGACCCAAACCCACTCGGCCAGACCCAAACCCAATCGGCTAGGCCCAAACCCACTCGGCTAGACCCAAACCCACTCGGCTAGACCCAAACCCACTCGGCTAGATCCAAACCCACTCCGCTAGACCCAACCCCACTCCGCTAGACCCAAACCCACTCGGCTAGACCCAAACCCAATCGGTTAGGCCCAAACCCACTTGGCTAGACCCAAACCCACTCGGCTAGACCCAAACCCACTCGGCTAGACCCAAACCCACTCGGCTAGACCCAAACCCACTTGGCTAGGCCCAAACCCACTCGGCTAGACCCAAACCCACTCGGCTAGAACCAAACCCACTCGGCTAGACCCAAACCCACTCGGCTAGACCCAAACCCAATCGGCTAGGCCCAAACCCACTCCGCTAGACCCAAACCCACTCGGCTAGACCCAAACCCACTCGGCTAGACCCAAGCCCACTCGGCTAGAACCAAACCCACTCGGCTAGGCCCAAACCCACTCGGCTAGTCCCAAACCCAATCGGCTAGACCCAAACCCACTCGGCTAGACCCAAACCCACTCGGATAGACCCAAACCCACTCGGCTAGACCCAAACCCTCTCGGCTAGACCCAAACCCGCTCGGCTAGACCCAAACCCACTCTGCTAGACCCAAACCCACTCGGCTAGACCCAAACCCACTCGGCTAGACACAAAACCCACTCGGCTAGACCCAAACCCACTCGGCCAGACCCAAACCCACTCGGCTAGACCCAAACCCACTCGGCTAGACCCAAACCCACTCGGCTAGACCCAACCCCACTCGACTAGACCTAAACCCACTCGGCTAGACCCAAACCCACTCGGCTAGACCCAAACCCACTCGGCTAGACCCAAACCCACTCGGCTAGACCCAACCCCACTCGACTAGACCTAAACCCACTCGGGTAGACCCAAACCCACTCGGCTAGCCCCAAACCCACTTGGCTAGGCCCAAACCCACTCGGCTAGACCCAAACCCACTCGGCTAGACCCAAACCCACTCGGCTAGACCCAAACCCACTCGGCTAGACCCAAACCCTCTCGGCTAGACTCAAACCCGCTCGGCTAGACCCACACCCACTCCGCTAGACCCAAACCCACTCGGCTAGACCCAAACCCACTCGGCTAGACACAAAACCCACTCGGCTAGACCCAAACCCACTCGGCTAGACCCAAACCCACTCGGCTAGACCCAAACCCACTCGGCTAGACCCAAACCCACTCGGCTAGACACAAACCCACTTTGCTAGACCCAAACACACTTGGCTAGACCCAAACCCACTCGGCTAGACCCAAACCCACTCGTCTAGACCCAAACCCACTCGGCTAGACCCAAACCCAATCGGCTAGGCCCAAACCGACTCGGCTAGACCCAAACCCACTCGGCTAGACCCAAACCCACTCGGCTAGATCCAAACCAACTCCGCTAGACCCAACCCCACTCCGCTAGACCCAAACCCACTCGGCTAGACCCAAACCCAATCGGTTAGGCCCAAACCCACTCGGCTAGACCCAAACCCACTCGGCTAGACCCAAACCCACTCGGCTAGACCCAAACCCACTCGGCTAGGCCCAAACCCACTCGGCTAGACCCAAACCCACTCGGCTAGAACCAAACCCACTCGGCTAGACCCAAACCCACTCGGCTAGACCCAAACCCAATCGGCTAGGCCCTAACCCACTCCGCTAGACCCAAACCCACTCGGCTAGACCCAAACCCACTCGGCTAGACCCAAGCCCACTCGGCTAGAACCAAACCCACTCGGCTAGGCCCAAACCCACTCGGCTAGTCCCAAACCCACTCGGCTAGACCCAAACCCACTCGGCTAGACCCAAACCCACTCGGCTAGACCCAAACCCACTCGGCTAGACCCACACCCTCTCGGCTAGACCCAAACCCGCTCGGCTAGACCCAAACCCACTCCACTAGACCCAAACCCACTCGGCTAGACCCAAACCCACTCGGCTAGACACAAAACCCTCTCGGCTAGACCCAAACCCACTCGGCTAGACCCAAACCCACTCGGCTAGACCCAAACCCACTCGGCTAGACCCAAACCCACTCGGCTAGGCCCAAACCCACTCGGCAAGACCCAAACCCACTCGGCTAGAACCAAACCCACTCGGCTAGACCCAAACCCACTCGGCTAGACCCAAACCCAATCGGCTAGGCCCAAACCCACTCCGCTTGACCCAAACCCACTCGGCTAGACCCAAACCCACTCGGCTAGACCCAAGCCCACTCGGCTAGACCCAAACCCACTCGGCTAGACCCAAACCCACTCGGCTAGGCCCAAACCCACTCGGCTAGACCCAAACCCACACGGCTAGAACCAAACCCACTCGGCTAGACCCAAACCCACTCGGCTAGACCCAAACCCAATCGGCTAGGCCCAAACCCACTCCGCTAGACCCAAACCCACTCGGCTAGACCCAAACCCACTCGGCTAGACCCAAGCCCACTCGGCTAGAACCAAACCCACTCGGCTAGGCCCAAACCCACTCGGCTAGACCCAAACCCACTCGGCTAGACCCAAACCCACTCGGCTAGACCCAAACCCACTCGGCTAGACCCAAACCCACTCGGCTAGACCCAACCCCTCTCGGCTAGACCCAAACCCAATAGGCTAGACCCAAACCCACTCCGCTAGACCCAAACCCACTCGGCTAGACCCAAACCCACTCGGCTAGACACAAAACCCACTCGGCTAGACCCAAACCCACTCGGCTAGACCCAAACCCACTCCGCTAGACACAAATCCACTCGGCTAGACCCAAACCCACTCGGCTAGACCCAAACCCAATCGGCTAGACACATACCCACTCCGCTAGACCCAAACCCACTCGGCTAGACCCAAACCCACTCCGCTAGACCGAAACCCACTCGGCTAGACCCAACCCCACTCGGCTACACCCAAACCCACTCGGCTAGACCCAAACCCACTCGGCTAGACCCAAACCCACTCGGCTAGACCCAAACCCACTCCGCTAGACCCAAACCCACTCGGCTAGACACAAACTCACTCGGCTAGACCCAAACCCACTCGGCTAGACACATACCCACTCCGCTAAACCCAAACCCACTCGGCTAGACACAAACCCACTCCGCTAGACCCAAACCCACTCGGCTAGACCCAAACCCACTCGGCTAGACCCAAACCCACTCGGCTAGAACCAAACCCACTCGGCTAGACCCAAACCCACTCGGCTAGACCCAAACCCAATCGGCTAGGCCCAAACCCACTCCGCTAGACCCAAACCCACTCGGCTAAACCCAAACCCACTCGGCTAGACCCAAGCCCACTCGGCTAGAACCAAACCCACTCGGCTAGGCCCAAACCCACTCGGCTAGACCCAAACCCACTCGGCTAGACCCAAACCCACTCGGCTACACCCAAACCCCACTCGGCTAGACCCAAACCCACTCGGCTAGACCCAAACCCACTCGGCTAGACCCAAACCCACTCGGCTAGACCCAAACCCACTCGGCTAGACACAAACTCACTCGGCTAGACCCAAACCCACTCGGCTAGACACATACCCACTCCGCTAAACCCAAACCCACTCGGCTAGACACAAACCCACTCGGCTAGACCCAAACCCACTCGGCTAGACCCAAGCCCACTCGGCTAGAACCAAACCCACTCGGCTAGGCCCAAACCCACTCGGCTAGACCCAAACCCACTCGGCTAGACCCAAACCCACTCGGCTAGACCCAAACCCACTCGGCTAGACCCAAACCCGCTCGGCTAGACCCAAACCCTCTCGGCTAGACCCAAACCCACTCGGCTAGACCCAAACCCACTCGGCTAGACCCAAGCCCACGCGGCTAGAACCAAACCCACTCGGCTAGGCCCAAACCCACTCGGCTAGACCCAAACCCACTCGGCTAGACCCAAACCCACTCGGCTAGACCCAAACCACTCGGCTAGACCCAAACCCACTTGGCTAGACCCAAACCCACTCCGCTAGACACAAATCCACTCGGCTAGACCCAAACCCACTCAGCGAGACCCAAACCCACTCGGCTAGACCCAAACACACTCGGCTAGACCCAAACCCACTCGGCTAGGCCCAAACCCACTGGGCTAGACCCAAACCCACTCGGCTAGACCCAAACCCACTCGGCTAGACCCAAACCCACTCGGCTAGACCCAAACCCACTCGGCTAGACCCAAACCCACTCGGCTAGGCCCAAACCCACTCGGCTAGACCCAAACCCACTCGGCTAGAACCAAACCCACTCGGCTAGACCCAAGCCCACTCGGCTAGAACCAAACCCACTCGGCTAGGCCCAAACCCACTCGGCTAGACCCAAACCCACTCGGCTAGACCCAAACCCACTCGGCTAGACCCAAACCCACTCGGCTAGACCCAAACCCACTCGGCTAGACCCAAACCCTCTCGGCTAGACCCAAACCCGCTCGGCTAGACCCAAACCCACTCCGCTAGACTCAAAACCCACTCGGCTAGACCCAAACCCACTCGGCTAGACACAAAACCCCCTCGGCTAGACCCAAACCCACTCGGCTAGACCCAAACCCACTCGGCTAGACCCAAACCCACTCGGCTAGACCCAAACCCACTCGGCTAGGCCCAAACCCACTCGGCTAGACCCAAACCCACTCGGCTAGAACCAAACCCACTCGGCTAGACCCAAACCCACTCGGCTAGACCCAAACCCAATCGGCTAGGCCCAAACCCACTCCGCTAGACCCAAACCCACTCGGCTAGACCCAAACCCACTCGGCCAGACCCAAGCCCACTCGGCTAGAACCAAACCCACTCGGCTAGGCCCAAACCCACTCGGCTAGACCCAAACCCACTCGGCTAGACCCAAACCCACTCGGCTAGACCCAAACCCACTCGGCTAGACCCAAACCCACTCGGCTAGACCCAAACCCTCTCGGCTAGACCCAAACCCACTCGGCTAGACCCAAACCCACTCCGCTAGACCCAAACGCACTCGGCTAGACCCAAACCCACTCGGCTAGACACAAAACCCACTCGGCTAGACCCAAACCCACTCGGCTAGTCCCAAACCCACTCCGCTAGACCCAAACCCACTCGGCTAGACCCAAACCCACTCGGCTAGACCCAAGCCCACTCGGCTAGAAACAAACCGACTCGGCTAGGCCCAAACCCACTCGGCTACACCCAAACCCACTCGGCTAGACCCAAACCCACTCGGCTAGACACAAACCCACTCTGCTAGACCCAAACACACTTGGCTAGACCCAAACCCACTCGGCTAGACCCAAACCCACTAGTCTAGACACAAATCCACTCGGCTAGACCCTAACCCACTCGGCTAGACACAAAACCACTCGGCTAGACCCAAACCCACACGGCTAGACCCAAACACACTCAGCTAGACCTAAACCCACTCGGCTACACACAAACCCACTCGGCTAGACCCAAACCCACTCGGCTAGATCCAAACCCACTCCGCTAGACCCAAACCCACTCGGCTAGACCCAAACCACTCGGCTAGACCCAAACCCACTCGGCTAGACCCAAACCCACTCCGCTAGACACAAATCCACTCGGCTAGACCCAAACCCACTCGGCGAGACCCAAACCCACTCGGCTAGACCCAAACACACTCGGCTAGACCCAAACCCACTCGGCTAGGCCCAAACCCACTGGGCTAGACCCAAACCCACTCGGCTAGACCCAAACCCACTCGGCTAGACCCAAACCCACTCGGCTAGACCCAAACCCGCTCGGCTAGACCCAAACTCTCTCGGCTAGACCCAACCCCACTCGGCTAGAGCCAAACGCACTCGGCTAGACCCAAACCCACTCGGCTAGACCCAAACCCACTCGGCTAGACACATACCCACTCCGCTAGACCCAAACCCACTCGGCTAGACCCAAACCCACTCCGCTAGACTCAAACCCACTCGGCTAGACCCAACCCCACTCGGCTACACCCAAACCCACTCGGCTAGACCCAAACCCACTCGGCTAGACCCAAACCCACTCGGCTAGACCCAAACCCACTCCGCTAGACCCAAACCCACTCGGCTAGACACAAACTCACTCGGCTAGACCCAAACCCACTCGGCTAGACACATACCCACTCCGCTAAACCCAAACCCACTCGGCTAGACACAAACCCACTCCGCTAGACCCAAACCCACTCGGCTAGACCCAAACCCACTCGGCTAGACCCAAACCCACTCGGCTAGCCCAAACCCACTCGGCTAGGCCCAAACCCACTCGGCTAGACCCAAACCCACTCGGCTACACACATACCCACTCTGCCAGACCCAAACCCACTCGGCTAGACGCAAACCCACTCCGCTAGACCCAAACCCACTCGGCTAGACCCAAACCCACTCGGCTAGACCCAAACCCAATCGGCTAGGCCCAAACCCACTCGGCTAGACCCAAACCCACTCGGCTAGACCCAAACACACTCGGCTAGACCCAAGCCCACTCGGCTAGAACCAAACCCACTCGGCTAGGCCCAAACCCACGCGGCTAGACCCAAACCCACTCGGCTAGACCCAAACCCACTCGGCTAGACACAAAACCACTCGGCTAGACCCAAACACACACGGCTAGACCCAAACACACTCAGCTAGACCTAAACCCACTCGGCTACACACAAACCCACTCGGCTAGACCCAAACCCACTCGGCTAGATCCAAACCCACTCCGCTAGACCCAAACCCACTCGGCTAGACCCAAACCACTCGGCTAGACCCAAACCCACTCGGCTAGACCCAAACCCACTCCGCTAGACACAAATCCACTCGGCTAGACCCAAACCCACTCGGCGAGACCCAAACCCACTCGGCTAGACCCAAACACACTCGGCTAGACCCAAACCCACTCGGCTAGGCCCAAACCCACTGGGCTAGACCCAAACCCACTCGGCTAGACCCAAACCCACTCGGCTAGACCCAAACCCACTCGGCTAGACCCAAACCCGCTCGGCTAGACCCAAACTCTCTCGGCTAGACCCAACCCCACTCGGCTAGAGCCAAACGCACTCGGCTAGACCCAAACCCACTCGGCTAGACCCAAACCCACTCGGCTAGACACATACCCACTCCGCTAGACCCAAACCCACTCGGCTAGACCCAAACCCACTCCGCTAGACTCAAACCCACTCGGCTAGACCCAACCCCACTCGGCTACACCCAAACCCACTCGGCTAGACCCAAACCCACTCGGCTAGACCCAAACCCACTCGGCTAGACCCAAACCCACTCCGCTAAACCCAAACCCACTCGCTAGACACAAACTCACTCGGCTAGACCCAAACCCACTCGGCTAGACACATACCCACTCCGCTAAACCCAAACCCACTCGGCTAGACACAAACCCACTCCGCTAGACCCAAACCCACTCGGCTAGACCCAAACCCACTCGGCTAGACCCAAACCCACTCGGCTAGCCCAAACCCACTCGGCTAGGCCCAAACCCACTCGGCTAGACCCAAACCCACTCGGCTACACACATACCCACTCTGCCAGACCCAAACCCACTCGGCTAGACGCAAACCCACTCCGCTAGACCCAAACCCACTCGGCTAGACCCAAACCCACTCGGCTAGACCCAAACCCAATCGGCTAGGCCCAAACCCACTCGGCTAGACCCAAACCCACTCGGCTAGACCCAAACACACTCGGCTAGACCCAAGCCCACTCGGCTAGAACCAAACCCACTCGGCTAGGCCCAAACCCACGCGGCTAGACCCAAACCCACTCGGCTAGACCCAAACCCACTCGGCTAGACCCAAACCCACTCGGCTAGACCCAAACCCACTCGGCGTGACCTAAACCCTCTCGGCTAGACCCAAACCCACTCGGCTAGACCCAAACCCACTCCGCTAGACCCAAACCCACTCGGCTAGACCCAAACCCACTCGGCTAGACCCAAACCCACTCGGCTAGACCCAAACCACTCCGCTAGACCCAAACCCACTCCGCTAGACCTAAACCCACTCGGCTAGACCCAAACCCACTCGGCTAGACCCAAGCCCACTCGGCTAGAAACAAACCGACTCGGCTAGGCCCAAACCCACTCGGCTACACCCAAACCCACTCGGCTAGACCCAAACCCACTCGGCTAGACACAAACCCACTCTGCTAGACCCAAACACACTTGGCTAGACCCAAACCCACTCGGCTAGACCCAAACCCACTAGTCTAGACACAAATCCACTCGGCTAGACCCTAACCCACTCGGCTAGACACAAAACCACTCGGCTAGACCCAAACCCACACGGCTAGACCCAAACACACTCAGCTAGACCTAAACCCACTCGGCTACACACAAACCCACTCGGCTAGACCCAAACCCACTCGGCTAGATCCAAACCCACTCCGCTAGACCCAAACCCACTCGGCTAGACCCAAACCACTCGGCTAGACCCAAACCCACTCGGCTAGACCCAAACCCACTCCGCTAGACACAAATCCACTCGGCTAGACCCAAACCCACTCGGCGAGACCCAAACCCACTCGGCTAGACCCAAACACACTCGGCTAGACCCAAACCCACTCGGCTAGGCCCAAACCCACTGGGCTAGACCCAAACCCACTCGGCTAGACCCAAACCCGCTCGGCTAGACCCAAACTCTCTCGGCTAGACCCAACCCCACTCGGCTAGACCCAAATGCACTCGGCTAGACCCAAACCCACTCGGCTAGATCCAAACCCACTCGGCTAGACACATACCCACTCCGCTAGACCCAAACCCACTCGGCTAGACACAAACCCACTCCGCTAGACTCAAACCCACTTGGCTAGACCCAACCACACTCGGCTACACCCAAACCCACTCGGCTAGACCCAAACCCACTCGGCTAGACCCAAACCCACTCGGCTAGACCCAAACCCACTCCGCTAGACCCAAACCCACTCGGCTAGACACAAACTCACTCGGCTAGACCCAAACCCACTCGGCTAGACACATACCCACTCCGCTAAACCCAAACCCACTCGGCTAGACACAAACCCACTCCGCTAGACCCAAACCCACTCGGCTAGACCCAAACCCACTCGGCTAGACCCAAACCCACTCGGCTAGCCCAAACCCACTCGGCTAGGCCCAAACCCACTCGGCTAGACCCAAACCCACTCGGCTACACACATCCCCACTCTGCCAGACCCAAACCCACTCGGCTAGACGCAAACCCACTCCGCTAGACCCAAACCCACACGGCTAGACCCAAACCCACTCGGCTAGACCCAAACCCAATCGGCTAGGCCCAAACCCACTCGGCTAGACCCAAACCCACTCGGCTAGACCCAAACCCACTCGGCTAGACCCAAGCCCACTCGGCTAGAACCAAACCCACTCGGCTAGGCCCAAACCCACGCGGCTAAACCCAAACCCACTCGGCTAGACCCAAACCCACTCGGCTAGACCCAAACCCACTCGGCTAGACCCAAACCCACTCGGCTAGACCTAAACCCTCTCGGCTAGACCCAAACCCACTCGGCTAGACCCAAACCCACTCCGCTAGACCCAAACCCACTCGGCTAGACCCAAACCCACTCGGCTAGACACAAAACCCACTCGGCTTGACCCAAACCCACTCGGCTAGTCCCAAACCCACTCCGCTAGACCCAAACCCACTCGGCTAGACCCAAACCCACTCGGCTAGACCCAAGCCCACTCGGCTGGAAACAAACCCTCTCGGCTAGGCCCAAACCCACTCGGCTAGACCCAAACCCACTAAGCTAGACCCAAACCCGCTCGGCTAGACCCAAACTCTCTCGGCTAGACCCAACCCCACTCGGTAGACCCAAACGCACTCGGCTAGACCCAAACCCACTCGGCTAGACCCAAACCCACTCGGCTAGACACAAACCCACTCCGCTAGACCCAAACCCACTCGGCTAGACCCAAACCCACTCCGCTAGACCCAAACCCCCCTCGGTTAGACCCAACCCCACTCGGCTACACCCAAACCCACTCGGCTAGACCCAAACCCACTCGGCTAGACCCAAACCCACTCGGCTAGACCCAAACCCACTCCGCTAGACCCAAACCCACTCGGCTAGACACAAACTCACTCGGCTAGACCCAAACCCACTCGGCTAGACACATACCCACTCCGCTAAACCCAAACCCACTCGGCTAGACACAAACCCACTCCGCTAGACCCAAACCCACTCGGCTAGACCCAAACCCACTCGGCTAGACCCAAAGCCACTCGGCTAGCCCAAACCCACTCGGCTAGACCCAAACCCACTCCGCTACACGCAAACCCACTCGGCTAGACCCAAACCCACTCGGCTAGACCCAAACCCACTCGGCTAGACCCACACCCACTCGGCTAGACCCAAACCCACTCGGCTAGACCCAAAACCAATCGGCTAGGCCCAAACCCACTCAGCTAGACCCAAACCCACTCGGCTAGATCCAAACCCACTCCGCTAGACCCACACCCACTCGGTTAGACCCAAATCCACTCGGCTAGACCCAAACCCACTCAGCTAGACCCAACCCCACTCGGCTAGACCCAAACGCACTCGTCTAGACCCAAACCCACTCGGCTAGACGCAAACCCACTCGGCTAGACGCAAACCCACTCCGCTAGACCCAAACCCACTCGGCTAGACCCAAACCCACTCGGCTAGACCCAAACCCACTCGGCTAGCCCAAACCCACTCGGCTAGGCCCAAACCCACTCGGCTAGACCCAAATCCACTCGGCTAGACCCAAACCCACTCGGCAAGACCCAAACCCACTCGGCTAAACCCAATCCCACTCGGCTAGACCCAAACCCACTCCGCTAGACCTAAACCCACTCCGCTAGACGCAAACCCACTCGGCTAGACCCAAACCCACTCGGCTAGACCCAAACCCACTCCGCTAGACCCACACCCACTCGGCTAGACCCAAACCCACTCGGCTAGACCCTAACCCACTCGGCTAGACCCAAACCCACTCGGCTAGACCCAAACCCACTCGGCTAGACGCAAACCCACTCCGCTAGACCCAAACCCACTCCGCTAGACCCAAACCCACTCCGCTAGACCCAAACCCACTCCGCTAGATCCAAACCCATTCCGCTAGACCCAACCCCACTCCGCTAGACCCAAACCCACTCCGCTTGACCCAAACCCACTCCGCTAGACCCAAACCCACTCGGCTAGACCCAAACCCCCTCGGTTAGACCCAAACCCACACGGCTAGACCCAAACCCACTCGGCTCGACCCAAACCCACTCGGCTAGACCCAAACCCACTCGGCTAGGCCCAAGCCCACTCGGCTAGAACCAAACCCACTCGGCTAGGCCCAAACCCACTCGGCTAGACCCAAACCCACTCGGCTAGACCCAAACCCACTCGGCTAGACCCAAAACCACTCGGCTAGACCCAAACCCACTCGGCTAGACCCAAACCCACTCGGCTAGACCCAAACCCACTCCGCTAAATCCAAACACACTCCGCTAGACCCAAACCCACTCGGCTAGACCCAAACCCACTCAGCTAGACACAAAACCCACTCGGCTAGACCCAAACCCACTCGGCTAGTCCCAAACCCACTCCGCTAGACCCAAACCCACTCGGCTAGACCCAAGCCCACTCGGCTAGAAACAAACCCAATCGGCTAGGCCCAAACCCACTCGGCTGGACCCAAACCCACTCGGCTAGACCCAAACCCACTCGGCTAGACCCAAACCCACTCTGCTAGACCCAAACACACTCGGCTAGACCCAAACCCACTCGGCTAGACCCAAACCAACTCGTCTAGACACAAACCCACTCCGCTAGACCCAAACCCACTCGGCTAGAAACAAACCCACTCGGTTAGGCCCAAACCCACTCGACTAGACCCAAACCCACTCGGCTAGACACAAACCCACTCGGATAGACCCAAACCCACTCTGCTGGACCCAAACACACTCGGCTAGACCCAAACCCACTCGGCTAGACCCAAAACCACTCGTCTAGACACAAACCCACTCCGCTAGGCCCAAACCCACTCGGCTAGACCCAAACCCACTCGGCTAGACCCAAACCCACTCGGCTAGACCCAAACCCAATCGGCTAGGCCCAAACCCACTCGGCTAGCCCAAACCCACTCGGCTAGACCCAAACCCACTCCGCTAGACCCAAACCCACTCGGCTTGACCCAAACCCACTCGGCTACACCCAAACCCACTCGGCTAAACCCAAACCCACTCCGCTAGACCCAAACCCACTCGGCTAGACCCAAACCCACTCGGCTAGACCCAAACCCACTCGGCTAGACCCAAACCCACTCGGTTTGGCCCAAACCCACTCGGCTAGCCCCAAACCCACTCGGCTAGACCCTAACCCACTCGGCTAAACCCAAACCCACTCGGCTAGACCCACACCCACTCGGCTAGACCCAAGCCCACTCGGCTAGACCCAAACCCACTCGGTTAGGCCCAAACCCACTCGGCTAGCCCCAAACCCACTCGGCTAGACCCTAACCCACTCGGCTAAACCCAAACCCACTCGGCTAGACCCACACCCACTCGGCTAGACCCAAACCCACTCCGCTAGACCCAAACCCCCCTCGGTTAGACCCAACCCCACTCGGCTACACCCAAACCCACTCGGCTAGACCCAAACCCACTCGGCTAGACCCAAACCCACTCGGCTAGACCCAAACCCACTCCGCTAGACCCAAACCCACTCGGCTAGACACAAACTCACTCGGCTAGACCCAAACCCACTCGGCTCGACACATACCCACTCCGCTAAACCCAAACCCACTCGGCTAGACACAAACCCACTCCGCTAGACCCAAACCCACTCGGCTAGACCCAAACCCACTCGGCTAGACCCAAAGCCACTCGGCTAGCCCAAACCCACTCGGCTAGGCCCAAACCCACTCGGCTAGACCCAAACCCACTCGGCTAGACCCAAACCCACTCGGCTAGACCCAAAACCACTCGGCTAAACCCAAATCCACTCGGCTAGACCCAAACCCACTCCGCTAGACCCAAACCCACTCCGCTACATGCAAACCCACTCGGCTAGACCCAAACCCACTCGGCTAGACCCAAACCCACTCGGCTAGACCCACACCCACTCGGCTAGACCCAAACCCACTCGGCTAGACCCAAAACCAATCGGCTAGGCCCAAACCCACTCGGCTAGACCCAAACCCACTCGGCTAGATCCAAACCCACTCCGCTAGACCCACACCCACTCGGTTAGACCCAAATCCACTCGGCTAGACCCAAACCCACTCAGCTAGACCCAACCCCACTCGGCTAGACCCAAACGCACTCGTCTAGACCCAAACCCACTAGGCTAGACGCAAACCCACTCGGCTAGACACATACCCACTCTGCTAGACCCAAACCCACTCGGCTAGACGCAAACCCACTCCGCTAGACCCAAACCCACTCGGCTAGACCCAAACCCACTCGGCTAGACCCAAACCCACTCGGCTAGCCCAAACCCACTCGGCTAGGCCCAAACCCACTCGGCTAGACCCAAATCCACTCGGCTAGACCCAAACCCACTCGGTAAGACCCAAACCCACTCGGCTAAACCCAATCCCACTCGGCTAGACCCAAACCCACTCCGCTAGACCTAAACCCACTCCGCTAGACGCAAACCCACTCGGCTAGACCCAAACCCACTCGGCTAGACCTAAACCCTCTCGGCTAGACCCAAACCCACTCGGCTAGACCCAAACCCACTCCGCTAAACCCAAACCCACTCGGCTAGACCCAAACCCACTTGGCTAGACCCAAACCCACTCGGCTAGACCCAAACCACTCCGCTAGACCCAAACCCACTCCGCTAGACCTAAACCCACTCGGCTAGACCCAAACCCACTCGGCTAGACCCAAGCCCACTCGGCTAGAAATAAACCGACTCGGCTAGGCCCAAACCCACTCGGCTACACCCAAACCCACTCGGCTAGACCCAAACCCACTCGGCTAGACACAAACCCACTCTGCTAGACCCAAACACACTTGGCTAGACCCAAACCCACTCGGCTAGACCCAAACCCACTAGTCTAGACACAAATCCACTCGGCTAGACCCTAACCCACTCGGCTAGACACAAAACCACTCGGCTAGACCCAAACCCACACGGCTAGACCCAAACACACTCAGCTAGACCTAAACCCACTCGGCTACACACAAACCCACTCGGCTAGACCCAAACCCACTCGGCTAGATCCAAACCCACTCCGCTAGACCCAAACCCACTCGGCTAGACCCAAACCACTCGGCTAGACCCAAACCCACTCGGCTAGACCCAAACCCACTCCGCTAGACACAAATCCACTCGGCTAGACCCAAACCCACTCGGCGAGACCCAAACCCACTCGGCTAGACCCAAACACACTCGGCTAGACCCAAACCCACTCGGCTAGGCCCAAACCCACTGGGCTAGACCCAAACCCACTCGGCTAGACCCAAACCCACTCGGCTAGACCCAAACCCACTCGGCTAGACCCAAACCCGCTCGGCTAGACCCAAACTCTCTCGGCTAGACCCAACCCCACTCGGCTAGACCCAAACGCACTCGGCTAGACCCAAACCCACTCGGCTAGATCCAAACCCACTCGGCTAGACACATACCCACTCCGCTAGACCCAAACCCACTCGGCTAGACCCAAACCCACTCCGCTAGACTCAAACCCACTTGGCTAGACCCAACCACACTCGGCTACACCCAAACCCACTCGGCTAGACCCAAACCCACTCGGCTAGACGCAAACCCACTCGGCTAGACCCAAACCCACTCCGCTAGACCCAAACCCACTCGGCTAGACACAAACTCACTCGGCTAGACCCAAACCCACTCGGCTAGACACATACCCACTCCGCTAAACCCAAACCCACTCGGCTAGACACAAACCCACTCCGCTAGACCCAAACCCACTCGGCTAGACCCAAACCCACTCGGCTAGACCCAAACCCACTCGGCTAGCCCAAACCCACTCGGCTAGGCCCAAACCCACTCGGCTAGACCCAAACCCACTCGGCTACACACATACCCACTCTGCCAGACCCAAACCCACTCGGCTAGACGCAAACCCACTCCGCTAGACCCAAACCCACACGGCTAGACCCAAACCCACTCGGCTGGACCCAAACCCAATCTGCTAGGCCCAAACCCACTCGGCTAGACCCAAACCCACTCGGCTAGACCCAAACCCACTCGGCTAGACCCAAGCCCACTCGGCTAGAACCAAACCCACTCGGCTAGGCCCAAACCCACGCGGCTAAACCCAAACCCACTCGGCTAGACCCAAACCCACTCGGCTAGACCCAAACCCACTCGGCTAGACCCAAACCCACTCGGCTAGACCTAAACCCTCTCGGCTAGACCCAAACCCACTCGGCTAGACCCAAACCCACTCCGCTAGACCCAAACCCACTCGGCTAGACCCAAACCCACTCGGCTAGACACAAAACCCACTCGGCTTGACCCAAACCCACTCGGCTAGTCCCAAACCCACTCCGCTAGACCCAAACCCACTCGGCTAGACCCAAACCCACTCGGCTAGACCCAAGCCCACTCGGCTGGAAACAAACCCACTCGGCTAGGCCCAAACCCACTCGGCTAGACCCAAACCCACTAAGCTAGACCCAAACCCGCTCGGCTAGACCCAAACTCTCTCGGCTAGACCCAACCCCACTCGGTAGACCCAAACGCACTCGGCTAGACCCAAACCCACTCGGCTAGACCCAAACCCACTCGGCTAGACACAAACCCACTCCGCTAGACCCAAACCCACTCGGCTAGACCCAAACCCACTCCGCTAGACCCAAACCCCCCTCGGTTAGACGCAACCCCACTCGGCTACACCCAAACCCACTCGGCTAGACCCAAACCCACTCGGCTAGACCCAAACCCACTCGGCTAGACCCAAACCCACTCCGCTAGACCCAAACCCACTCGGCTAGACACAAACTCACTCGGCTAGACCCAAACCCACTCGGCTAGACACATACCCACTCCGCTAAACCCAAACCCACTCGGCTAGACACAAACCCACTCCGCTAGACCCAAACCCACTCGGCTAGACCCAAACCCACTCGGCTAGACCCAAAGCCACTCGGCTAGCCCAAACCCACTCGGCTAGACCCAAACCCACTCCGCTACACGCAAACCCACTCGGCTAGACCCAAACCCACTCGGCTAGACCCAAACCCACTCGGCTAGACCCACACCCACTCGGCTAGACCCAAACCCACTCGGCTAGACCCAAAACCAATCGGCTAGGCCCAAACCCACTCAGCTAGACCCAAACCCACTCGGCTAGATCCAAACCCACTCCGCTAGACCCACACCCACTCGGTTAGACCCAAATCCACTCGGCTAGACCCAAACCCACTCAGCTAGACCCAACCCCACTCGGCTAGACCCAAACGCACTCGTCTAGACCCAAACACACTCGGCTAGACGCAAACCCACTCGGCTAGACGCAAACCCACTCCGCTAGACCCAAACCCACTCGGCTAGACCCAAACCCACTCGGCTAGACCCAAACCCACTCGGCTAGCCCAAACCCACTCGGCTAGGCCCAAACCCACTCGGCTAGACCCAAATCCACTCGGCTAGACCCAAACCCACTCGGCAAGACCCAAACCCACTCGGCTAAACCCAATCCCACTCGGCTAGACCCAAACCCACTCCGCTAGACCTAAACCCACTCCGCTAGACGCAAACCCACTCGGCTAGACCCAAACCCACTCGGCTAGACCCAAACCCACTCCGCTAGACCCACACCCACTCGGCTAGACCCAAACCCACTCGGCTAGACCCTAACCCACTCGGCTAGACCCAAACCCACTCGGCTAGACCCAAACCCACTCGGCTAGACGCAAACCCACTCCGCTAGACCCAAACCCACTCCGCTAGACCCAAACCCACTCCGCTAGACCCAAACCCACTCCGCTAGATCCAAACCCATTCCGCTAGACCCAACCCCACTCCGCTAGACCCAAACCCACTCCGCTTGACCCAAACCCACTCCGCTAGACCCAAACCCACTCGGCTAGACCCAAACCCCCTCGGTTAGACCCAAACCCACACGGCTAGACCCAAACCCACTCGGCTCGACCCAAACCCACTCGGCTAGACCCAAACCCACTCGGCTAGGCCCAAGCCCACTCGGCTAGAACCAAACCCACTCGGCTAGGCCCAAACCCACTCGGCTCGACCCAAACCCACTCGGCTAGACCCAAACCCACTCGGCTAGACCCAAAACCACTCGGCTAGACCCAAACCCACTCGGCTAGACCCAAACCCACTCGGCTAGACCCAAACCCACTCCGCTAAATCCAAACACACTCCGCTAGACCCAAACCCACTCGGCTAGACCCAAACCCACTCAGCTAGACACAAAACCCACTCGGCTAGACCCAAACCCACTCGGCTAGTCCCAAACCCACTCCGCTAGACCCAAACCCACTCGGCTAGACCCAAGCCCACTCGGCTAGAAACAAACCCAATCGGCTAGGCCCAAACCCACTCGGCTAGACCCAAACCCACTCGGCTAGACCCAAACCCACTCGGCTAGACCCAAACCCACTCTGCTAGACCCAAACACACTCGGCTAGACCCAAACCCACTCGGCTAGACCCAAACCAACTCGTCTAGACACAAACCCACTCCGCTAGATCCAAACCCACTCGGCTAGAAACAAACCCAATCGGCTAGGCCCAAACCCACTCGACTAGACCCAAACCCACTCGGCTAGACCCAAAACCACTCGTCTAGACACAAACCCACTCCGCTAGGCCCAAACCCACTCGGCTAGACCCAAACCCACTCGGCTAGACCCAAACCCACTCGGCTAGACCCAAACCCAATCGGCTAGGCCCAAACCCACTCGGCTAGCCCAAACCCACTCGGCTAGACCCAAACCCACTCCGCTAGACCCAAACCCACTCGGCTTGACCCAAACCCACTCGGCTACACCCAAACCCACTCGGCTAAACCCAAACCCACTCCGCTAGACCCAAACCCACTCGGCTAGACCCAAACCCACTCGGCTAGACCCAAACCCACTCGGCTAGACCCAAACCCACTCGGTTTGGCCCAAACCCACTCGGCTAGCCCCAAACCCACTCGGCTAGACCCTAACCCACTCGGCTAAACCCAAACCCACTCGGCTAGACCCACACCCACTCGGCTAGACCCAAGCCCACTCGGCTAGACCCAAACCCACTCGGTTAGGCCCAAACCCACTCGGCTAGCCCCAAACCCACTCGGCTAGACCCTAACCCACTCGGCTAAACCCAAACCCACTCGGCTAGACCCACACCCACTCGGCTAGACCCAAACCCACTCCGCTAGACCCAAACCCCCCTCGGTTAGACCCAACCCCACTCGGCTACACCCAAACCCACTCGGCTACACGCAAACCCACTCGGCTAGACCCAAACCCACTCGGCTAGACCCAAACCCACTCCGCTAGACCCAAACCCACTCGGCTAGACACAAACTCACTCGGCTAGACCCAAACCCACTCGGCTCGACACATACCCACTCCGCTAAACCCAAACCCACTCGGCTAGACACAAACCCACTCCGCTAGACCCAAACCCACTCGGCTAGACCCAAACCCACTCGGCTAGACCCAAAGCCACTCGGCTAGCCCAAACCCACTCGGCTAGGCCCAAACCCACTCGGCTAGACCCAAACCCACTCGGCTAGACCCAAACCCACTCGGCTAGACCCAAAACCACTCGGCTAAACCCAAATCCACTCGGCTAGACCCAAACCCACTCCGCTAGACCCAAACCCACTCCGCTACATGCAAACCCACTCGGCTAGACCCAAACCCACTCGGCTAGACCCAAACCCACTCGGCTAGACCCACACCCACTCGGCTAGACCCAAACCCACTCGGCTAGACCCAAAACCAATCGGCTAGGCCCAAACCCACTCGGCTAGACCCAAACCCACTCGGCTATATCCAAACCCACTCCGCTAGACCCACACCCACTCGGTTAGACCCAAATCCACTCGGCTAGACCCAAACCCACTCAGCTAGACCCAACCCCACTCGGCTAGACCCAAACGCACTCGTCTAGACCCAAACCCACTAGGCTAGACGCAAACCCACTCGGCTAGACACATACCCACTCTGCTAGACCCAAACCCACTCGGCTAGACGCAAACCCACTCCGCTAGACCCAAACCCACTCGGCTAGACCCAAACCCACTCGGCTAGACCCAAACCCACTCGGCTAGCCCAAACCCACTCGGCTAGGCCCAAACCCACTCGGCTAGACCCAAATCCACTCGGCTAGACCCAAACCCACTCGGTAAGACCCAAACCCACTCGGCTAAACCCAATCCCACTCGGCAAGACCCAAACCCACTCCGCTAGACCTAAACCCACTCCGCTAGACGCAAACCCACTCGGCTAGACCCAAACCCACTCGGCTAGACCCAAACCCACTCCGCTAGACCCACACCCACTCGGCTAGACCCAAACCCACTCGGCTAGACCCTAACCCACTCGGCTAGACCCAAACCCACTCGGCTAGACCCAAACCCACTCGGCTAGACGCAAACCCACTCCGCTAGACCCAAACCCACTCCGCTAGACCCAACCCCACTCCGCTAGACCCAAACCCACTCCGCTAGATCCAAACCCATTCCGCTAGACCCAACCCCACTCCGCTAGACCCAAACCCACTCCGCTTGACCCAAACCCACTCCGCTAGACCCAAACCCACTCGGCTAGACCCAAACCCACTCGGCTAGCCCCAAACCCACTCGGCTCGGCCCAAACCCACTCGGCTCGACCCAAACCCACTCAGCTAGACACAAAACCCACTCGGCTAGACCCAAACCCACTCGGCTAGTCCCAAACCCACTCCGCTAGACCCAAACCCACTCGGCTAGACCCAAAACCACTCGGCTAGACCCAAACCCACTCGGCTAGACCCAAACCCACTCGGCTAGACCCAAACCCACTCCGCTAAATCCAAACCCACTCCGCTAGACCCAAACCCACTCGGCTAGACCCAAACCCACTCAGCTA
Organism: Raja brachyura; assembly: GCA_963514005.1. The sequence continues at coordinate 1,376,052 of CAUPSL010000002.1, forward strand.
GACACAAAACCCACTCGGCTAGACCCAAACCCACTCGGCTAGTCCCAAACCCACTCCGCTAGACCCAAACCCACTCGGCTAGACCCAAGCCCACTCGGCTAGAAACAAACCCAATCGGCTAGGCCCAAACCCACTCGGCTAGGCCCAAACCCACTCGGCTAGACCCAAACCCACTCGGCAAGACCCAAACCCACTCTGCTAGACCCAAACACACTCGGCTAGACCCAAACCCACTCGGCTAGACCCAAACCAACTCGTCTAGACACAAACCCACTCCGCTAGACCCAAACCCACTCCGCTAAACCCAAACCCACTCGGCTAGACACAAACCCACTCCGCTAGACCCAAACCCACTCGGCTAGACCCAAACCCACTCGGCTAGACCCAAAGCCACTCGGCTAGCCCAAACCCACTCGGCTAGGCCCAAACCCACTCGGCTAGACCCAAACCCACTCGGCTAGACCCAAACCCACTCGGCTAGACCCAAAACCACTCGGCTAAACCCAAATCCACTCGGCTAGACCCAAACCCACTCCGCTAGACCCAAACCCACTCCGCTACATGCAAACCCACTCGGCTAGACCCAAACCCACTCGGCTAGACCCAAACCCACTCGGCTAGACCCACACCCACTCGGCTAGACCCAAACCCACTCGGCTAGACCCAAAACCAATCGGCTAGGCCCAAACCCACTCGGCTAGACCCAAACCCACTCGGCTAGATCCAAACCCACTCCGCTAGACCCACACCCACTCGGTTAGACCCAAATCCACTCGGCTAGACCCAAACCCACTCAGCTAGACCCAACCCCACTCGGCTAGACCCAAACGCACTCGTCTAGACCCAAACCCACTAGGCTAGATGCAAACCCACTCGGCTAGACACATACCCACTCTGCTAGACCCAAACCCACTCGGCTAGACGCAAACCCACTCCGCTAGACCCAAACCCACTCGGCTAGACCCAAACCCACTCGGCTAGACCCAAACCCACTCGGCTAGCCCAAACCCACTCGGCTAGGCCCAAACCCACTCGGCTAGACCCAAATCCACTCGGCTAGACCCAAACCCACTCGGTAAGACCCAAACCCACTCGGCTAAACCCAATCCCACTCGGCTAGACCCAAACCCACTCCGCTAGACCTAAACCCACTCCGCTAGACGCAAACCCACTCGGCTAGACCCAAACCCACTCGGCTAGACCTAAACCCTCTCGGCTAGACCCAAACCCACTCGGCTAGACACAAACCCACTCTGCTAGACCCAAACACACTTGGCTAGACCCAAACCCACTCGGCTAGACCCAAACCCACTAGTCTAGACACAAATCCACTCGGCTAGACCCTAACCCACTCGGCTAGACACAAAACCACTCGGCTAGACCCAAACCCACACGGCTAGACCCAAACACACTCAGCTAGACCTAAACCCACTCGGCTACACACAAACCCACTCGGCTAGACCCAAACCCACTCGGCTAGATCCAAACCCACTCCGCTAGACCCAAACCCACTCGGCTAGACCCAAACCACTCGGCTAGACCCAAACCCACTCGGCTAGACCCAAACCCACTCCGCTAGACACAAATCCACTCGGCTAGACCCAAACCCACTCGGCGAGACCCAAACCCACTCGGCTAGACCCAAACACACTCGGCTAGACCCAAACCCACTCGGCTAGGCCCAAACCCACTGGGCTAGACCCAAACCCACTCGGCTAGACCCAAACCCACTCGGCTAGACCCAAACCCACTCGGCTAGACCCAAACCCGCTCGGCTAGACCCAAACTCTCTCGGCTAGACCCAACCCCACTCGGCTAGACCCAAACGCACTCGGCTAGACCCAAACCCACTCGGCTAGATCCAAACCCACTCGGCTAGACACATACCCACTCCGCTAGACCCAAACCCACTCGGCTAGACCCAAACCCACTCCGCTAGACTCAAACCCACTTGGCTAGACCCAACCACACTCGGCTACACCCAAACCCACTCGGCTAGACCCAAACCCACTCGGCTAGACCCAAACCCACTCGGCTAGACCCAAACCCACTCCGCTAGACCCAAACCCACTCGGCTAGACACAAACTCACTCGGCTAGACCCAAACCCACTCGGCTAGACACATACCCACTCCGCTAAACCCAAACCCACTCGGCTAGACACAAACCCACTCCGCTAGACCCAAACCCACTCGGCTAGACCCAAACCCACTCGGCTAGACCCAAACCCACTCGGCTAGCCCAAACCCACTCGGCTAGGCCCAAACCCACTCGGCTAGACCCAAACCCACTCGGCTACACACATACCCACTCTGCCAGACCCAAACCCACTCGGCTAGACGCAAACCCACTCCGCTAGACCCAAACCCACACGGCTAGACCCAAACCCACTCGGCTAGACCCAAACCCAATCGGCTAGGCCCAAACCCACTCGGCTAGACCCAAACCCACTCGGCTAGACCCAAACCCACTCGGCTAGACCCAAGCCCACTCGGCTAGAACCAAACCCACTCGGCTAGGCCCAAACCCACGCGGCTAAACCCAAACCCACTCGGCTAGACCCAAACCCACTCGGCTAGACCCAAACCCACTCGGCTAGACCCAAACCCACTCGGCTAGACCCAAACCCACTCGGCTAGACCTAAACCCTCTCGGCTATACCCAAACCCACTCGGCTAGACCCAAACCCACTCCGCTAGACCCAAACCCACTCGGCTAGACCCAAACCCACTCGGCTAGACACAAAACCCACTCGGCTTGACCCAAACCCACTCGGCTAGTCCCAAACCCACTCCGCTAGACCCAAACCCACTCGGCTAGACCCAAACCCACTCGGCTAGACCCAAGCCCACTCGGCTGGAAACAAACCCACTCGGCTAGGCCCAAACCCACTCGGCTAGACCCAAACCCACTAAGCTAGACCCAAACCCGCTCGGCTAGACCCAAACTCTCTCGGCTAGACCCAACCCCACTCGGTAGACCCAAACGCACTCGGCTAGACCCAAACCCACTCGGCTAGACCCAAACCCACTCGGCTAGACACAAACCCACTCCGCTAGACCCAAACCCACTCGGCTAGACCCAAACCCACTCCGCTAGACCCAAACCCCCCTCGGTTAGACGCAACCCCACTCGGCTACACCCAAACCCACTCGGCTAGACCCAAACCCACTCGGCTAGACCCAAACCCACTCGGCTAGACCCAAACCCACTCCGCTAGACCCAAACCCACTCGGCTAGACACAAACTCACTCGGCTAGACCCAAACCCACTCGGCTAGACACATACCCACTCCGCTAAACCCAAACCCACTCGGCTAGACACAAACCCACTCCGCTAGACCCAAACCCACTCGGCTAGACCCAAACCCACTCGGCTAGACCCAAAGCCACTCGGCTAGCCCAAACCCACTCGGCTAGACCCAAACCCACTCCGCTACACGCAAACCCACTCGGCTAGACCCAAACCCACTCGGCTAGACCCAAACCCACTCGGCTAGACCCACACCCACTCGGCTAGACCCAAACCCACTCGGCTAGACCCAAAACCAATCGGCTAGGCCCAAACCCACTCAGCTAGACCCAAACCCACTCGGCTAGATCCAAACCCACTCCGCTAGACCCACACCCACTCGGTTAGACCCAAATCCACTCGGCTAGACCCAAACCCACTCAGCTAGACCCAACCCCACTCGGCTAGACCCAAACGCACTCGTCTAGACCCAAACCCACTCGGCTAGACGCAAACCCACTCGGCTAGACGCAAACCCACTCCGCTAGACCCAAACCCACTCGGCTAGACCCAAACCCACTCGGCTAGACCCAAACCCACTCGGCTAGCCCAAACCCACTCGGCTAGGCCCAAACCCACTCGGCTAGACCCAAATCCACTCGGCTAGACCCAAACCCACTCGGCAAGACCCAAACCCACTCGGCTAAACCCAATCCCACTCGGCTAGACCCAAACCCACTCCGCTAGACCTAAACCCACTCCGCTAGACGCAAACCCACTCGGCTAGACCCAAACCCACTCGGCTAGACCCAAACCCACTCCGCTAGACCCACACCCACTCGGCTAGACCCAAACCCACTCGGCTAGACCCTAACCCACTCGGCTAGACCCAAACCCACTCGGCTAGACCGAAACCCACTCGGCTAGACGCAAACCCACTCCGCTAGACCCAAACCCACTCCGCTAGACCCAAACCCACTCCGCTAGACCCAAACCCACTCCGCTAGATCCAAACCCATTCCGCTAGACCCAACCCCACTCCGCTAGACCCAAACCCACTCCGCTTGACCCAAACCCACTCCGCTAGACCCAAACCCACTCGGCTAGACCCAAACCCCCTCGGTTAGACCCAAACCCACACGGCTAGACCCAAACCCACTCGGCTCGACCCAAACCCACTCGGCTAGACCCAAACCCACTCGGCTAGGCCCAAGCCCACTCGGCTAGAACCAAACCCACTCGGCTAGGCCCAAACCCACTCGGCTAGACCCAAACCCACTCGGCTAGACCCAAACCCACTCGGCTAGACCCAAAACCACTCGGCTAGACACAAACCCACTCGGCTAGACCCAAACCCACTCGGCTAGACCCAAACCCACTCCGCTAAATCCAAACACACTCCGCTAGACCCAAACCCACTCGGCTAGACCCAAACCCACTCAGCTAGACACAAAACCCACTCGGCTAGACCCAAACCCACTCGGCTAGTCCCAAACCCACTCCGCTAGACCCAAACCCACTCGGCTAGACCCAAGCCCACTCGGCTAGAAACAAACCCAATCGGCTAGGCCCAAACCCACTCGGCTAGACCCAAACCCACTCGGCTAGACCCAAACCCACTCGGCTAGACCCAAACCCACTCTGCTAGACCCAAACACACTCGGCTAGACCCAAACCCACTCGGCTAGACCCAAACCAACTCGTCTAGACACAAACCCACTCCGCTAGATCCAAACCCACTCGGCTAGAAACAAACCCACTCGGCTAGGCCCAAACCCACTCGACTAGACCCAAACCCACTCGGCTAGACCCAAAACCACTCGTCTAGACACAAACCCACTCCGCTAGGCCCAAACCCACTCGGCTAGACCCAAACCCACTCGGCTAGACCCAAACCCACTCGGCTAGACCCAAACCCAATCGGCTAGGCCCAAACCCACTCGGCTAGCCCAAACCCACTCGGCTAGACCCAAACCCACTCCGCTAGACCCAAACCCACTCGGCTTGACCCAAACCCACTCGGCTACACCCAAACCCACTCGGCTAAACCCAAACCCACTCCGCTAGACCCAAACCCACTCGGCTAGACCCAAACCCACTCGGCTAGACCCAAACCCACTCGGCTACACCCAAACCCACTCGGTTTGGCCCAAACCCACTCGGCTAGCCCCAAACCCACTCGGCTAGACCCTAACCCACTCGGCTAAACCCAAACCCACTCGGCTAGACCCACACCCACTCGGCTAGACCCAAGCCCACTCGGCTAGACCCAAACCCACTCGGTTAGGCCCAAACCCACTCGGCTAGCCCCAAACCCACTCGGCTAGACCCTAACCCACTCGGCTAAACCCAAACCCACTCGGCTAGACCCACACCCACTCGGCTAGACCCAAACCCACTCCGCTAGACCCAAACCCCCCTCGGTTAGACCCAACCCCACTCGGCTACACCCAAACCCACTCGGCTACACCCAAACCCACTCGGCTAGACCCAAACCCACTCGGCTAGACCCAAACCCACTCCGCTAGACCCAAACCCACTCGGCTAGACACAAACTCACTCGGCTAGACCCAAACCCACTCGGCTCGACACATACCCACTCCGCTAAACCCAAACCCACTCGGCTAGACACAAACCCACTCCGCTAGACCCAAACCCACTCGGCTAGACCCAAACCCACTCGGCTAGACCCAAAGCCACTCGGCTAGCCCAAACCCACTCGGCTAGGCCCAAACCCACTCGGCTAGACCCAAACCCACTCGGCTAGACCCAAACCCACTCGGCTAGACCCAAAACCACTCGGCTAAACCCAAATCCACTCGGCTAGACCCAAACCCACTCCGCTAGACCCAAACCCACTCCGCTACATGCAAACCCACTCGGCTAGACCCAAACCCACTCGGCTAGACCCAAACCCACTCGGCTAGACCCACACCCACTCAGCTAGACCCAAACCCACTCGGCTAGACCCAAAACCAATCGGCTAGGCCCAAACCCACTCGGCTAGACCCAAACCCACTCGGCTAGATCCAAACCCACTCCGCTAGACCCACACCCACTCGGTTAGACCCAAATCCACTCGGCTAGACCCAAACCCACTCAGCTAGACCCAACCCCACTCGGCTAGACCCAAACGCACTCGTCTAGACCCAAACCCACTAGGCTAGACGCAAACCCACTCGGCTAGACACATACCCACTCTGCTAGACCCAAACCCACTCGGCTAGACGCAAACCCACTCCGCTAGACCCAAACCCACTCGGCTAGACCCAAACCCACTCGGCTAGACCCAAACCCACTCGGCTAGCCCAAACCCACTCGGCTAGGCCCAAACCCACTCGGCTAGACCCAAATCCACTCGGCTAGACCCAAACCCACTCGGTAAGACCCAAACCCACTCGGCTAAACCCAATCCCACTCGGCTAGACCCAAACCCACTCCGCTAGACCTAAACCCACTCCGCTAGACGCAAACCCACTCGGCTAGACCCAAACCCACTCGGCTAGACCCAAACCCACTCCGCTAGACCCACACCCACTCGGCTAGACCCAAACCCACTCGGCTAGACCCTAACCCACTCGGCTAGACCCAAACCCACTCGGCTAGACCCAAACCCACTCGGCTAGACGCAAACCCACTCCGCTAGACCCAAACCCACTCCGCTAGACCCAACCCCACTCCGCTAGACCCAAACCCACTCCGCTAGATCCAAACCCATTCCGCTAGACCCAACCCCACTCCGCTAGACCCAAACCCACTCCGCTTGACCCAAACCCACTCCGCTAGACCCAAACCCACTCGGCTAGACCCAAACCCACTCGGCTAGCCCCAAACCCACTCGGCTCGGCCCAAACCCACTCGGCTCGACCCAAACCCACTCAGCTAGACACAAAACCCACTCGGCTAGACCCAAACCCACTCGGCTAGTCCCAAACCCACTCCGCTAGACCCAAACCCACTCGGCTAGACCCAAAACCACTCGGCTAGACCCAAACCCACTCGGCTAGACCCAAACCCACTCGGCTAGACCCAAACCCACTCCGCTAAATCCAAACCCACTCCGCTAGACCCAAACCCACTCGGCTAGACCCAAACCCACTCAGCTAGACACAAAACCCACTCGGCTAGACCCAAACCCACTCGGCTAGTCCCAAACCCACTCCGCTAGACCCAAACCCACTCGGCTAGACCCAAGCCCACTCGGCTAGAAACAAACCCAATCGGCTAGGCCCAAACCCACTCGGCTAGGCCCAAACCCACTCGGCTAGACCCAAACCCACTCGGCAAGACCCAAACCCACTCTGCTAGACCCAAACACACTCGGCTAGACCCAAACCCACTCGGCTAGACCCAAACCAACTCGTCTAGACACAAACCCACTCCGCTAGACCCAAACCCACTCGGCTAGAAACAAACCCACTCGGCTAGGCCCAAACCCACTCGACTAGACCCAAACCCACTCGGCTAGACCCAAACCCACTCGGCTAGACCCAAACCCACTCTGCTAGACCCAAACACACTCGGCTAGACCCAAACCCACTCGGCTAGACCCAAACCCACTCGTCTAGACACAAACCCACTCCGCTAGACCCAAACCCACTCCGCTAGACCCAAACCCACTCCGCTAGACCCAAACCCACTCCGCTAGATCCAAACCCATTCCGCTAGACCCAACCCCACTCCGCTAGACCCAAACCCACTCCGCTTGACCCAAACCCACTCCGCTAGACCCAAACCCACTCGGCTAGACCCAAACCCCCTCGGTTAGACCCAAACCCACACGGCTAGACCCAAACCCACTCGGCTCGACCCAAACCCACTCGGCTAGACCCAAACCCACTCGGCTAGGCCCAAGCCCACTCGGCTAGAACCAAACCCACTCGGCTAAATCCAAACACACTCCGCTAGACCCAAACCCACTCGGCTAGACCCAAACCCACTCAGCTAGACACAAAACCCACTCGGCTAGACCCAAACCCACTCGGCTAGTCCCAAACCCACTCCGCTAGACCCAAACCCACTCGGCTAGACCCAAGCCCACTCGGCTAGAAACAAACCCAATCGGCTAGGCCCAAACCCACTCGGCTAGACCCAAACCCACTCGGCTAGACCCAAACCCACTCGGCTAGACCCAAACCCACTCTGCTAGACCCAAACACACTCGGCTAGACCCAAACCCACTCGGCTAGACCCAAACCAACTCGTCTAGACACAAACCCACTCCGCTAGATCCAAACCCACTCGGCTAGAAACAAACCCACTCGGCTAGGCCCAAACCCACTCGACTAGACCCAAACCCACTCGGCTAGACCCAAAACCACTCGTCTAGACACAAACCCACTCCGCTAGGCCCAAACCCACTCGGCTAGACCCAAACCCACTCGGCTAGACCCAAACCCACTCGGCTAGACCCAAACCCAATCGGCTAGGCCCAAACCCACTCGGCTAGCCCAAACCCACTCGGCTAGACCCAAACCCACTCCGCTAGACCCAAACCCACTCGGCTTGACCCAAACCCACTCGGCTACACCCAAACCCACTCGGCTAAACCCAAACCCACTCCGCTAGACCCAAACCCACTCGGCTAGACCCAAACCCACTCGGCTAGACCCAAACCCACTCGGCTAGACCCAAACCCACTCGGTTTGGCCCAAACCCACTCGGCTAGCCCCAAACCCACTCGGCTAGACCCTAACCCACTCGGCTAAACCCAAACCCACTCGGCTAGACCCACACCCACTCGGCTAGACCCAAGCCCACTCGGCTAGACCCAAACCCACTCGGTTAGGCCCAAACCCACTCGGCTAGCCCCAAACCCACTCGGCTAGACCCTAACCCACTCGGCTAAACCCAAACCCACTCGGCTAGACCCACACCCACTCGGCTAGACCCAAACCCACTCCGCTAGACCCAAACCCCCCTCGGTTAGACCCAACCCCACTCGGCTACACCCAAACCCACTCGGCTAGACCCAAACCCACTCGGCTAGACCCAAACCCACTCGGCTAGACCCAAACCCACTCCGCTAGACCCAAACCCACTCGGCTAGACACAAACTCACTCGGCTAGACCCAAACCCACTCGGCTCGACACATACCCACTCCGCTAAACCCAAACCCACTCGGCTAGACACAAACCCACTCCGCTAGACCCAAACCCACTCGGCTAGACCCAAACCCACTCGGCTAGACCCAAAGCCACTCGGCTAGCCCAAACCCACTCGGCTAGGCCCAAACCCACTCGGCTAGACCCAAACCCACTCGGCTAGACCCAAACCCACTCGGCTAGACCCAAAACCACTCGGCTAAACCCAAATCCACTCGGCTAGACCCAAACCCACTCCGCTAGACCCAAACCCACTCCGCTACATGCAAACCCACTCGGCTAGACCCAAACCCACTCGGCTAGACCCAAACCCACTCGGCTAGACCCACACCCACTCGGCTAGACCCAAACCCACTCGGCTAGACCCAAAACCAATCGGCTAGGCCCAAACCCACTCGGCTAGACCCAAACCCACTCGGCTAGATCCAAACCCACTCCGCTAGACCCACACCCACTCGGTTAGACCCAAATCCACTCGGCTAGACCCAAACCCACTCAGCTAGACCCAACCCCACTCGGCTAGACCCAAACGCACTCGTCTAGACCCAAACCCACTAGGCTAGACGCAAACCCACTCGGCTAGACACATACCCACTCTGCTAGACCCAAACCCACTCGGCTAGACGCAAACCCACTCCGCTAGACCCAAACCCACTCGGCTAGACCCAAACCCACTCGGCTAGACCCAAACCCACTCGGCTAGCCCAAACCCACTCGGCTAGGCCCAAACCCACTCGGCTAGACCCAAATCCACTCGGCTAGACCCAAACCCACTCGGTAAGACCCAAACCCACTCGGCTAAACCCAATCCCACTCGGCTAGACCCAAACCCACTCCGCTAGACCTAAACCCACTCCGCTAGACGCAAACCCACTCGGCTAGACCCAAACCCACTCGGCTAGACCCAAACCCACTCCGCTAGACCCACACCCACTCGGCTAGACCCAAACCCACTCGGCTAGACCCTAACCCACTCGGCTAGACCCAAACCCACTCGGCTAGACCCAAACCCACTCGGCTAGACGCAAACCCACTCCGCTAGACCCAAACCCACTCCGCTAGACCCAACCCCACTCCGCTAGACCCAAACCCACTCCGCTAGATCCAAACCCATTCCGCTAGACCCAACCCCACTCCGCTAGACCCAAACCCACTCCGCTTGACCCAAACCCACTCCGCTAGACCCAAACCCACTCGGCTAGACCCAAACCCACTCGGCTAGCCCCAAACCCACTCGGCTCGGCCCAAACCCACTCGGCTCGACCCAAACCCACTCAGCTAGACACAAAACCCACTCGGCTAGACCCAAACCCACTCGGCTAGTCCCAAACCCACTCCGCTAGACCCAAACCCACTCGGCTAGACCCAAAACCACTCGGCTAGACCCAAACCCACTCGGCTAGACCCAAACCCACTTTGCTAGACCCCAACCCACTCGGCAAGACCCAAACCCACTCAGCTAGACCCAAACCCACTCGGTAGACCCAAACCCACTCGGCTAGACCCAAAACCACTCGGCTGGACCCAAACCCACTCAGCTAGCCCAAACCCACTCGGCTAGACCCAAACCCTCTCGGATAGACCCAAACCCACTTTGCTAGACCCAAACCCACTCGGTAGACCCAAACCCACTCGGCTAGACCCAGAACCACTCGGCTGGACCCAAACCCACTCAGCTAGCCCAAACCCACTCGGCTAGACCCAAACCCTCTCGGATAGACCCAAACCCACTCTGCTAGACCCAAACCCACTCCACTAGACACAAACGCACTCGGCTAGACACAAACCCACTCGACTAAACCCAAACCCACTCGGCTAGACCCAAATCCAATCGGCTAGACCCACACCCACTCGGCTAGACCCAAACCCACTCGGCTAGACCCAAACCCACTCCGCTAGACCCAAACCAACTCGGCTAGACCCAAACCCACTCGGCTAGACAAAAACCCACTCGGCTAGACCCAAACCCACTCGGCTAGACCCAAACCCAGTCAGTTAGACCCAAACCGACTCGGCTAGACCCAAACCCACTCGGCGAGACCCAAACCCACTCGGCTAGACCCAAACCCACACGGCTAGACCAAAACCCACTCGGCTTTACCCAAACCCACTCGGCTAGACCCAAACCCACTCGGCTAGACACAAATCCACTCGGCTAGACCCCAACCCACTTGGCTAGACCCAAACCCGCTCGGCTAGACCCAAACCCGCTCGGCTAGACCCAAACCCACTCGGCTAGACCCAAACCTACTCGCCTAGACCCAAACCCACTCAGCTAGACCCAAACCCACTCGGCTAGACCCAAAGACACTTGGCTAGACACAAATCCACTCGGCTCGACCCAAACCTACACGGCTAGACCCAAACCCTCTCGGATAGACCAAAACCGACTCGGCCAGACCCAAACCCACTCGGATAGACCCAAACCCACTCGGCTAGACCCAAACCCACTCGGCTAGACCCAAACCCGCTCGTCTAGACCCAAACCCACTCGGCTAGACCCAAACACACTCGGCTAGACCTAAACCCACTCGAATAGACCCAAACCCCCTCGGCTTGACCCAAACCCACACGGCTAGACCCAAACCCACTCGGCTAGATCCAAACCCGCTCGGCTAGACCCAAACCCACTCGGCTACACCCAAACCCACTCCGCTACACCCAAACCCACTCGGCTAGACCAAAACCCACTAGGCTAGACACAAACCCACGCGGCTAGACCCAAACCCACTCCGCTAGACCCAAACACACTCGGCTAGACCCAAACCCACTCGGCTAGACCCAAACGCACTTCGCTAGACACAAACCCACTCGGCTAGACCCAAACCCATTCCACTAGACCCAAACCCTCTCGGATAGACCCAAACCCACTCGGCTAGACCCAAACCCACTCGGCTAGACCCAAACCCACTCAGCTAGACCCAAACCCACTCGGCTAGACCCAAACCCACTCGGCTAGACCCAAACCCACTTGGCTAGACACAAACCCACTCGGCTGGACCCAAACCCACTTGGCTAGACGCAAACCCTCTTGGATTGACCGAAACCGACTCGGCTAGACCCAAACCCACTCGGATAGACCCAAACCCACTCAGCTAGACCCAAACCCACTCGGCTAGACCCAAACCCACTCGGCTAGACCCAAACCCACTCGGCCAGACCTAAACCCCCTCGGCTAGACCCAAACCCACTCGGATAGACCCAAACCCCCTCGGCTAGACCCAAACCCACACGGCTACACCCAAACCCTCTCGGCTAGACCCAAACCCACTCGGCCACACCCAAACCCACTCCGCTAGACCCAAACCCACTCGGCTAGACCCAAACCCACTAGGCTAGACACAAACCCATGCGGCTAGACCCAAACCCACTCGGCTAGACCCAAACCCACTCGGCTACACCCAAACCCACTCCGCTAGACACAAACCCACTAGGCTACACCCAGACCCACTCGGCTAGACCCAAACCCACTCGGCTAGACCCAAACCCACTCGGCTAGACCCAAACACACTCGGCTAGACCCAAACGCACTTGGCTAGACACAAACCCACTCGGCTAGACCCAAACCCACTCGGCTAGACCCAAACCCTCTCGGATAGACCGAAACAGACTCGGCTAGACCCAAACCCACTCGGATACACCCAAACCCACTCGGCTAGACCCAAACCCACTCGGCTAGACCCAAACCCACTCGGCTAGACCCAAACCCACTCGGCTAGACCCAAACCCACTCGACTAGACCCAAACCCACTCGGTAGACCCAAACCCACTCGGCTAGACCCAAACCCACTCGGCTCGACCCAAACCCACTCGGCTGGACCCAAACCCACATGGCTAGACCGAAACCCATTCGGCTTTACCCAAACCCACTCGGCTAGACCCAAACCCACTCGGCTAGACCCAAACCCACTCCGCTAGACCCAAACGCACTTGGCTAGACGCAAACCCACTCGGCTAGACCCCAACCCGCTCGGCTAGACCCAATCCCGCTCGGCTAGACCCAAACCCGCTCGGCTAGACCCAAACCCACTCGGCTAGACCCAAACCCACTTGCCTAGACCCAAACCCACTCGGCTAGACCCAAACCCACTCGGCTAGACCCAAACCCACTTGGCTAGACACAAACCCACTCGGCTAGACCCAAACCTACTCGGCTCGACCCAAACCCTCTCGGATAGACCAAAACCGACTCGGCTACACCCAAACCCACTCGGATAGAACCAAACCCACTCGGCTAGACCCAAACCCACACGGCTAGACCCAAACCCGCTCGGCTAGACCCAAACCCACTCGGCTAGACCCAAACCCACTCGGCTAGAACTAAACCCACTCGAATAGACCCAAACACCCTCGGATTGACCAAAACCCACACGGCTAGACCCAAACCCACTCGGCTAGATCCATACCCACTCGGCTAGACCCAAACCCACTCGGCTACACCCAAACCCACTCCGCTAGACCCAAACCCACTCGGCTAGACCAAAACCCACTAAGCTAGACGAAACCCACGCGGCTAGACCCAAACCCACTCCGCTAGACACAAACCCACTCGGCTAGACCCAAACCTACTCGGCTAGACCCAAACCCTCTCGGATAGACCAAAACTGACTCGGCTAGACCCAAACCCACTCGGATAGACCCAAACCCACTCGGTTGGACCCAAACCCACTCGGCTAGACCTAAACCCACTCGAATAGACCCAAACACCCTCGGCTTGACCCAAACCCACACGGCTAGACCCAAACCCACTCGGCTAGATCCAAACCCACTCGGCTAGACACAAACCCACTCGGTTGGACCCAAACCCACTCGGCTAGACCTAAACCCACTCGGCTAGACCCAAACGCACTTGGCTAGACACAAACCCACTCGGCTAGACCCAAACCCACTCGGCTAGACCCAAACCCTCTCAGATAGACCGAAACAGACTCGGCTAGACCCAAACCCACTCGGATACACCCAAACCCACTCGGCTAGACCCAAACCCACTCGGCTAGACCCAAACCCACTCGGCTAGACCCAAACCCACTCGGCTAGACCCAAACCCACTCGGCTAGACCCAAACCCACTCGGTAGACCCAAACCCACTCGGCTAAACCCAAACCCACTCGGCTCGACCCAAACCCACTCGGCTGGACCCAAACCCACATGGCTAGACCGAAACCCACTCGGCTTTACCCAAACCCACTCGGCTAGACCCAAACCCACTCGGCTAGACCCAAACCCACTCCGCTAGACCCAAACGCACTTGGCTAGACGCAAACCCACTCGGCTAGACCCCAACCCGCTCGGCTAGACCCAATCCCGCTCGGCTAGACCCAAACCCGCTCGGCTAGACCCAAACCCACTCGGCTAGACCCAAACCCACTCGCCTAGACCCAAACCCACTCGGCTAGACCCAAACCCACTCGGCTAGACCCAAACCCACTTGGCTAGACACAAACCCACTCGGCTAGACCCAAACCTACTCGGCTCGACCCAAACCCTCTCGGATAGACCAAAACCGACTCGGCTACACCCAAACCCACTCGGATAGAACCAAACCCACTCGGCTAGACCCAAACCCACACGGCTAGACCCAAACCCGCTCGGCTAGACCCAAACCCACTCGGCTAGACCCAAACCCACTCGGCTAGAACTAAACCCACTCGAATAGACCCAAACACCCTCGGATTGACCAAAACCCACACGGCTAGACCCAAACCCACTCGGCTAGATCCATACCCACTCGGCTAGACCCAAACCCACTCGGCTACACCCAAACCCACTCCGCTAGACCCAAACCCACTCGGCTAGACCAAAACCCACTAAGCTAGACACAAACCCACGCGGCTAGACCCAAACCCACTCCGCTAGACACAAACCCACTCGGCTAGACCCAAACCTACTCGGCTAGACCCAAACCCTCTCGGATAGACCAAAACTGACTCGGCTAGACCCAAACCCACTCGGATAGACCCAAACCCACTCGGTTGGACCCAAACCCACTCGGCTAGACCTAAACCCACTCGAATAGACCCAAAAACCCTCGGCTTGACCCAAACCCACACGGCTAGACTCAAACCCACTCGGCTAGATCCAAACCCACTCGGCTAGACACAAACCCACTCGGCTACACCCAAACCCACTCCGCTAGACCCAAACCCACTCGGCTAGACCAAAACTCACGCGGCTAGACCCAAACCCACTCGGCTAGACCCAAACCCACTCGGCTACACCCAAACCACTCCGCTAGACACAAACCCACTCGGGTACACCCAAACCCACTCGGCTAGACCCAAACCCACTCGGCTAGACCCAAACCCACTCGGCTAGACCCAAACCCACTCGGCTAGACCCAAACGCACTTGGCTAGACACAAACCCACTCGACTAGACCCAAACCCACTCGGCTAGACCCAAACCCTCTCGGATAGACCGAAACCGACTCGGCTAGACCCAAACCCACTCGGATACACCCAAACCCACTCGGCTAGACCCAAACACACTCGGCTAGACCCAAACCCACTCGGTTAGACCCAAAGCCACTCGGCTAGACCCAAACCCACTCGGCTAGACCCAAACCCACTCGGCTAGACCCAAACCCACACGGCTAGACTCAAACCCACTCGGCTTTACCCAAACCCACTCGGCTAGACCCAAACCCACTCGGCTAGACCCAAACCCACTCGGCTAGACGCAAACGCACTTGGCTAGACGCCAACCCACTCGGCTAGACCCCAACCCACTCGGCTAGACCCAAACCCGCTCGGCTAGACCCAAACCCGCTCGGCTAGACCCAAACCCACTCGGCCAGACCCAAACCCACTCGCCTAGACCCAAACCCACTCGGCTAGACCCAAACCCACTCGGCTAGCCCCAAACCCACTTGGCTAGACACAAACCCACTCGGCTAGACCCAAACCTACTCGGCTAGACCCAAACCCTCTCGGATAGACCAAAACTGACTCGGCTAGACCCAAACCCACTCGGATAGACCCAAACCCACTCGGCTAGACCCAAACCCACTCGGCTAGACCCAAACCCGCTCGGCTAGACGCAAACCCACTCGGCTAGACCCAAACCCACTCGGCTAGACCTAAACCCACTCGAATAGACCCAAACCCCCTCGGCTTGACCCAAACCCACACGGCTAGACCCAAACCCACTCGGCTAGATCCAAACCCACTCGGCTAGACCCAAACCCACTCGGCTACACCCAAACCCACTCCGCTAGAGCCAAACCCACTCGGCTAGACCAAAACCCAATAGGCTAGACACAAACCCACGCGGCTAGACCCAAACCCACTCCGCTAGACACAAACCCACTCGGCTAGACCCAAACCCACTCGGCTAGACCCAAACGCACTTGGCTAGACACAAACCCACTCGGCTAGACCCAAACCCACTCCACTAGACCCAAACCCCCTCGGATAGACCCAAACCCACTCGGCTAGACCTAAACCCACTCGGCTAGACCCAAACCCACTCAGCTGGACCCAAACCCACTCGGCTAGACCCAAACCCACTCGGCTAGACCCAAACCCACTTGGCTAGACACAAACCCACTCGGCTAGACCCAAACCCACTTGGCTAGACCCAAACCCTCTCGGATAGACCGAAACCGACTCGGCTAGACCCAAACCCACTCGGATAGACCCAAACCCACTCGGCTAGACCCAAACACACTCGGCTAGACCCAAACGCACTTGGCTAGACACAAACCCACTCGGCTAGACCCAAACCCACTCGGCTAGACCCAAACCCTCTCGGATAGACCGAAACAGACTCGGCTAGACCCAAACCCACTCGGATACACCCAAACCCACTCGGCTAGACCCAAACCCGCTCGGCTAGACCCAAACCCACTCGGCTAGACCCAAACCCACTCGGCTAGACCCAAACCCACTCGGTAGACCCAAACCCACTCGGCTAGACCCAAACCCACTCGGCTCGACCCAAACCCACTCGGCTAGACCCAAACCCACATGGCTAGACCGAAACCCACTCGGCTTTACCCAAACCCACTCGGCTAGACCCAAACCCACTCGGCTAGACCCAAACCCACTCCGCTAGACCCAAACGCACTTGGCTAGATGCAAACCCACTCGGCTAGACCCCAACCCGCTCGGCTAGACCCAATCCCGCTCGGCTAGACCCAAACCCGCTCGGCTAGACCCAAACCCACTCGGCTAGACCCAAACCCACTCGCCTAGACCCAAACCCACTCGGCTAGACCCAAACCCACTCGGCTAGACCCAAACCCACTTGGCTAGACACAAACCCACTCGGCTAGACCCAAACCTACTCGGCTCGACCCAAACCCTCTCGGATAGACCAAAACCGACTCGGCTACACCCAAACCCACTCGGATAGAACCAAACCCACTCGGCTAGACCCAAACCCACACGGCTAGACCCAAACCCGCTCGGCTAGACCCAAACCCACTCGGCTAGACCCAAACCCACTCGGCTAGAACTAAACCCACTCGAATAGACCCAAACACCCTCGGCTTGACCAAAACCCACACGGCTAGACCCAAACCCACTCGGCTAGATCCAAACCCACTCGGCTAGACCCAAACCCACTCGGCTACACCCAAACCCACTCCGCTAGACCCAAACCCACTCGGCTAGACCAAAACCCACTACGCTAGACACAAACCCACGCGGCTAGACCCAAACCCACTCCGCTAGACACAAACCCACTCGGCTAGACCCAAACCTACTCGGCTAGACCCAAACCCTCTCGGATAGACCAAAACCGACTCAGCTAGACCCAAACCCACTCGGATAGACGCAAACCCACTCGGTTGGACCCAAACCCACTCGGCTAGACCTAAACCCACTCGAATAGACCCAAACACCCTCGGCTTGACCCAAACCCACACGGCTAGACCCAAACCCACTCGGCTAGATCCGAACCCACTCGGCTAGACCCAAACCCACTCGGCTACACCCAAACCCACTCCGCTAGACCCAAACCCACTCGGCTAGACCAAAACCCACGCGGCTAGACAAAAACCCACTCGGCTAGACCCAAACCCACTCGGCTACACCCAAACCACTCCGCTAGACACAAACCCACTCGGGTACACCCAAACCCAATCGGCTAGACCCAAACCCACTCGGCTAGACCCAAACCCACTCGGCTAAACCCAAACCCACTCGGGTAGACCCAAACCGACTCGGCTACACCCTAACCCACTCGGATAGACCCAAACCCACTCGGCTAGACCCAAACCCACACGGCTTGACCCAAACCCACTCGGCTAGACCCAAACCCACACGGCTAGACCCAAACCCGCTCGGCTAGACCCAAACCCACTCGGCTAGACCCAAACCCACTCGGCTAGACCCAAACGCACTTGGCTAGACACAAAACCACTCGGCTGGACCCAAACCCACTCGGCTAGACCCAAACCCTCTCGGATAGACCGAAACCAACTCGGCTAGACCCAAACCCACTCGGATACACCCAAACCCACTCGGCTAGACCCAAACCCACTCGGCTAGACCCAAACGGACTCGGCTAGACCCAAACCCACTCGGCTAGAACCAAACCCACTCGGCTAGACCCAAACCCACTCGGCTACACCCAAACCCACTCGGCTAGACCCAAACCCACTTGGCTAGACCCCAACCCACTCGGCAAGACCCAAACGCACTCGGCTAGACCCAAACCTACTCGGTAGACCCAAACCCACTCGGCTAGACCCAAACCCACTCGGCTGGACCCAAACCCACTCGGCTAGACCCAAACCCACTCGGTTAGACCACAACCCACTCGGCTAGACCCAAACCCACTCGGCTAGACCCAAACACACTCGGTTAGACCCAAACCCACTCGGCTAGACCCAAACCCACTCGGCTAGACCCAAACCCACTCGGCTAGACCCAAACCCACTCGGCTAGACCCAAACCCACTCGGCTAGACCCAAACCCACTCGACGAGTACCAAACCCACTCGGCTAGACCCAAACCCACTCGGCTAGACCCAAACCCACTCGGCTAGAACCAAACCCACTCGGCTAGACCCAAACCCACTCGGCTAGACCCAAACCCACTCGGCTGGAACCAAACCCACTCGGCTAGACCCAAACCCACTCGGCTAGACCCAAACCCACTCGGCTACACCCAAACCCACTCGGCTAGACCCACACCCACTCGGCTAGACCCAAACCCACTCGGCCAGACCCAAACCCACTCGGCTAGGGCCAAACCCACTCGGATAGACCCAAATCCCCTCCGCTAGACCCAAACCCACTCGGCTAGACCCTAACCCACTCGGCTAGACCCAAACCCACTCGGCTAGACCCAAACCCACTCGGATACACCCAAACCCACTCGGCTAGACCCAAACCCACTTGGCTAGACCCCAACCCACTCGGCAAGACCCAAACCCACTCGGCTAGACCCAAACCCACTCGGTAGACCCAAGCCCACTTGGCTAGACCCAAACCCACTCGGCTGGACCCAAACCCACTAGGCTAGACCCAAACCCACTTGGCTAGACCCAAACCCACTCGGCTAGACCCAAACCCACACGGCTTGACCCAAACCCACTCGGCTAGACCCAAGCCCACTCCGCTAGACCCAAACCCACTCCGCTAGACCCAAACGCACTCGGCTAGACACAAACCCACTCGGCTAGACCACAACCCACTCGGCTAGACCCAAACCCACTCGGCTAGACCCAAACCCACTCGGCTAGACCCAAACCCACTCGGCTAGACCCAAACCCACTCGGCTAGACCCAAACCCACTCGGCTAGACCCAAACCCACTCGGCTGGACCCAAACCCACTCGGCTATACCCAAAGCCACTCGGCAAGACCCAAACCCACTCGGCTAGACCCAAACCCACTCGGCTAGACCCAAACCCACTCGACTGGACCCAAACCCCCTTGGCTAGACCCAAACCCACACGGCTAGACCCAAACCCACTTGGCTAGACCCAAACCCACTCAGCTACACCCAAACCCACTCGGCTACACCCAAACCCACTCATCTAGACCCAAACCCACTCGGCTAGACCAAAACCCACTAGGGTAGACACAAACCCTCTCGGCTAGACCCAAACCCACTCAGCTGGACCCAAACCCACTCGGCTAGACCCAAACCCACTCGGCTAGACCCAAACCGACTCGGCTAGACCCAAACCCACTCGGCTAGACGCAAACCCACTCGGCCAGACCCAAACCCACTCGGCTAGAGCTAAACCCACTCGGATAGACCCAAATCCCCTCCGCTAGACCCAAACCCGCTCGGCTAGACCCAAACCCACTCGGCTAGACCCAAACCCACTCGGCTAGACCCAAACCCACTCGGCGAGACCCAAACCCACTCGGCTACACCCAAACCCACTCGGCTAGACCCAAACCCACTTGGCTAGACCCCAACCCACTCAGCAAGACCCAAACGCACTCGGCTGGACCCAAACCCACTCGGTAGACCCAAACCCACTCGGCTAGACCCAAACCCACTCGGCTGGACCCAAACCCACTCGGCTAGACCCAAACCCACTCGGCTAGACCCAAACCCACACGGCTAGACCCAAACCCACTCGGCTAGACACAAACCCACTCGGCTAGACACAAACCCACTCCGCTAGACCCAAACGCACTCGGCTAGACACAAACCCACTCGGCTAGACCACAACCCACTCGGCTAGACCCAAACCCACTCGGCTAGACGCAAACCCACTCGGTTAGACCCAAACCCACTCGGCTAGACCCAAACCCACTCGGCTAGACGCAAACCCACTCGGCTAGACCCAAACCCACTCGGCTAGACCCAAACCCACTCGACGAGTACCAAACCCACTCGGCTAGACCCAAACCCACTCGGCTAGACCCAAACCCACTCGGCTAGAACCAAACCCACTCGACGAGACCCAAACCCACTCGGCTAAACCCAAACCCACTCGGCTGGAACCAAACCCATTCGGCTAGACCCAAACCCACTCGGCTAGACCCAAACCCACTCGGCTAGACCCAAACCCACTCGGCTAGACCCAAACCCACTCGGCTAGACACAAACCCACTCGGCTAGGGCCAAACCCACTCGGATAGACCCAAATCCCCTCCGCTAGACCCAAACCCACTCGGCTAGACCCAAACCCACTCGGCTAGACCCAAACCCACTCGGTAGACCCAAACCCACTCGGCTGGACCCAAACCCACTCGGCTAGACCCAAACCCACTCGGCTAGACCCAAACCCACTCGTCTAGACCCAAACCCAATTGGCTAGACCCCAACCCACTCGGTAGACCCAAACCCACTCGGCTAGACCCAAACCCACTCGGCTAGACCCAAACCCACTCGGTAGACCCAAACCCACTCGGCTAGACCCAAACCCACTCGGCTCGACCCAAACCCACTCGGCTAGACCCAAACCCACATGGCTAGACCGAAACCCACTCGGCTTTACCCAAACCCACTCGGCTAGACCCAAACCCACTCGGCTAGACCCAAACCCACTCCGCTAGACCCAAACGCACTTGGCTAGACGCAAACCCACTCGGCTAGACCCCAACCCGCTCGGCTAGACCCAATCCCGCTCGGCTAGACCCAAACCCGCTCGGCTAGACCCAAACCCACTCGGCTAGACCCAAACCCACTCGCCTAGACCCAAACCCACTCGGCTAGACCCAAACCCACTCGGCTAGACCCAAACCCACTTGGCTAGACACAAACCCACTCGGCTAGACCCAAACCTACTCGGCTCGACCCAAACCCTCTCGGATAGACCAAAACCGACTCGGCTACACCCAAACCCACTCGGATAGAACCAAACCCACTCGGCTAGACCCAAACCCACACGGCTAGACCCAAACCCGCTCGGCTAGACCCAAACCCACTCGGCTAGACCCAAACCCACTCGGCTAGAACTAAACCCACTCGAATAGACCCAAACACCCTCGGCTTGACCAAAACCCACACGGCTAGACCCAAACCCACTCGGCTAGATCCAAACCCACTCGGCTAGACCCAAACCCACTCGGCTACACCCAAACCCACTCCGCTAGACCCAAACCCACTCGGCTAGACCAAAACCCACTACGCTAGACACAAACCCACGCGGCTAGACCCAAACCCACTCCGCTAGACACAAACCCACTCGGCTAGACCCAAACCTACTCGGCTAGACCCAAACCCTCTCGGATAGACCAAAACCGACTCGGCTAGACCCAAACCCACTCGGATAGACGCAAACCCACTCGGTTGGACCCAAACCCACTCGGCTAGACCTAAACCCACTCGAATAGACCCAAACACCCTCGGCTTGACCCAAACCCACACGGCTAGACCCAAACCCACTCGGCTAGATCCAAACCCACTCGGCTAGACCCAAACCCACTCGGCTACACCCAAACCCACTCCGCTAGACCCAAACCCACTCGGCTAGACCAAAACCCACGCGGCTAGACAAAAACCCACTCGGCTAGACCCAAACCCACTCGGCTACACCCAAACCACTCCGCTAGACACAAACCCACTCGGGTACACCCAAACCCAATCGGCTAGACCCAAACCCACTCGGCTAGACCCAAACCCACTCGGCTAAACCCAAACCCACTCGGGTAGACCCAAACCGACTCGGCTACACCCTAACCCACTCGGATAGACCCAAACCCACTCGGCTAGACCCAAACCCACACGGCTTGACCCAAACCCACTCGGCTAGACCCAAACCCACACGGCTAGACCCAAACCCGCTCGGCTAGACCCAAACCCACTCGGCTAGACCCAAACCCACTCGGCTAGACCCAAACGCACTTGGCTAGACACAAAACCACTCGGCTGGACCCAAACCCACTCGGCTAGACCCAAACCCTCTCGGATAGACCGAAACCAACTCGGCTAGACCCAAACCCACTCGGATACACCCAAACCCACTCGGCTAGACCCAAACCCACTCGGCTAGACCCAAACGGACTCGGCTAGACCCAAACCCACTCGGCTAGAACCAAACCCACTCGGCTAGACCCAAACCCACTCGGCTACACCCAAACCCACTCGGCTAGACCCAAACCCACTTGGCTAGACCCCAACCCACTCGGCAAGACCCAAACGCACTCGGCTAGACCCAAACCTACTCGGTAGACCCAAACCCACTCGGCTAGACCCAAACCCACTCGGCTGGACCCAAACCCACTCGGCTAGACCCAAACCCACTCGGTTAGACCACAACCCACTCGGCTAGACCCAAACCCACTCGGCTAGACCCAAACACACTCGGTTAGACCCAAACCCACTCGGCTAGACCCAAACCCACTCGGCTAGACCCAAACCCACTCGGCTAGACCCAAACCCACTCGGCTAGACCCAAACCCACTCGGCTAGACCCAAACCCACTCGACGAGTACCAAACCCACTCGGCTAGACCCAAACCCACTCGGCTAGACCCAAACCCACTCGGCTAGAACCAAACCCACTCGGCTAGACCCAAACCCACTCGGCTAGACCCAAACCCACTCGGCTGGAACCAAACCCACTCGGCTAGACCCAAACCCACTCGGCTAGACCCAAACCCACTCGGCTACACCCAAACCCACTCGGCTAGACCCACACCCACTCGGCTAGACCCAAACCCACTCGTCCAGACCCAAACCCACTCGGCTAGGGCCAAACCCACTCGGATAGACCCAAATCCCCTCCGCTAGACCCAAACCCACTCGGCTAGACCCAAACCCACTCGGCTAGACCCAAACCCACTCGGCTAGACCCAAACCCACTCGGCTAGACCCAAACCCACTCGGATACACCCAAACCCACTCGGCTAGACCCAAACCCACTTGGCTAGACCCCAACCCACTCGGCAAGACCCAAACCCACTCGGCTAGACCCAAACCCACTCGGTAGACCCAAGCCCACTCGGCTAGACCCAAACCCACTCGGCTGGACCCAAACCCACTAGGCTAGACCCAAACCCACTTGGCTAGACCCAAACCCACTCGGCTAGACCCAAACCCACACGGCTTGACCCAAACCCACTCGGCTAGACCCAAGCCCACTCCGCTAGACCCAAACCCACTCCGCTAGACCCAAACGCACTCGGCTAGACACAAACCCACTCGGCTAGACCACAACCCACTCGGCTAGACCCAAACCCACTCGGCTAGACCCAAACCCACTCGGCTAGACCCAAACCCACTCGGCTAGACCCAAACCCACTCGGCTAGACCCAAACCCACTCGGCTAGACCCAAACCCACTCGGCTAGACCCAAACCCACTCGGCTATACCCAAAGCCACTCGGCAAGACCCAAACCCACTCGGCCAGACCCAAACCCACTCGGCTAGACCCAAACCCACTCGACTGGACCCAAACCCCCTTGGCTAGACCCAAACCCACACGGCTAGACCCAAACCCACTTGGCTAGACCCAAACCCACTCAGCTACACCCAAACCCACTCGGCTACACCCAAACCCACTCATCTAGACCCAAACCCACTCGGCTAGACCAAAACCCACTAGGGTAGACACAAACCCTCTCGGCTAGACCCAAACCCACTCAGCTGGACCCAAACCCACTCGGCTAGACCCAAACCCACTCGGCTAGACCCAAACCGACTCGGCTAGACCCAAACCCACTCGGCTAGACGCAAACCCACTCGGCCAGACCCAAACCCACTCGGCTAGAGCTAAACCCACTCGGATAGACCCAAATCCCCTCCGCTAGACCCAAACCCGCTCGGCTAGACCCAAACCCACTCGGCTAGACCCAAACCCACTCGGCTAGACGCAAACCCACTCGGCGAGACCCAAACCCACTCGGCTACACCCAAACCCACTCGGCTAGACCCAAACCCACTTGGCTAGACCCCAACCCACTCAGCAAGACCCAAACGCACTCGGCTGGACCCAAACCCACTCGGTAGACCCAAACCCACTCGGCTAGACCCAAACCCACTCGGCTGGACCCAAACCCACTCGGCTAGACCCAAACCCACTCGGCTAGACCCAAACCCACACGGCTAGACCCAAACCCACTCGGCTAGACACAAACCCACTCGGCTAGACACAAACCCACTCCGCTAGACCCAAACGCACTCGGCTAGACACAAACCCACTCGGCTAGACCACAACCCACTCGGCTAGACCCAAACCCACTCGGCTAGACCCAAACCCACTCGGTTAGACCCAAACCCACTCGGCTAGACCCAAACCCACTCGGCTAGACGCAAACCCACTCGGCTAGACCCAAACCCACTCGGCTAGACCCAAACCCACTCGACGAGTACCAAACCCACTCGGCTAGACCCAAACCCACTCGGCTAGACCCAAACCCACTCGGCTAGAACCAAACCCACTCGACGAGACCCAAACCCACTCGGCTAAACCCAAACCCACTCGGCTGGAACCAAACCCATTCGGCTAGACCCAAACCCACTCGGCTAGACCCAAACCCACTCGGCTAGACCCAAACCCACTCGGCTAGACCCAAACCCACTCGGCTAGACACAAACCCACTCGGCTAGGGCCAAACCCACTCGGATAGACCCAAATCCCCTCCGCTAGACCCAAACCCACTCGGCTAGACCCAAACCCACTCGGCTAGACCCAAACCCACTCGGTAGACCCAAACCCACTCGGCTGGACCCAAACCCACTCGGCTAGACCCAAACCCACTCGGCTAGACCCAAACCCACTCGTCTAGACCCAAACCCAATTGGCTAGACCCCAACCCACTCGGCAAGACCCAAACTCACTCGGCCAGACCCAAACCCACTCGGTAGACCCAAACCCACTCGGCTGGACCCAAACCCACTCGGCTGGACCCAAACCCACTAGGCTAGACCCAAACCCACTTGGCTAGACCCAAACCCACTCGGCTAGACCAAAACCCACACGGCTTGACCCAAACCCACTCGGCTAGACCCAAACCCACTCCGCTAGACCCAAACCCACTCCGCTAGACCCAAACGCACTCGGCTAGACACAAACCCACACGGCTGGACCACAACCCACTCGGCTAGACCCAAACCCACTCGGCTAGACCCAAACCCACTCGGCTAGACCCAAACCCACTCGGCTAGACCCAAACCCACTCGGCTAGACGCAAACCCACTCGGCTAGACCCAAACCCACTCGGCTATACCCAAACCCACTCGGCAAGACCCAAACCCACTCGGCTAGACCCAAACCCACTCGGCTAGACCCAAACCCACTCGACTGGACCCAAACCCCCTCGGCTAGACCCAAACCCACACGGCTAGACCCAAACCCACTTGGCTAGACCCAAACCCACTCAGCTACACCCAAACCCACTCGGCTACACCCAAACCCACTCATCTAGACCCAAACCCACTCGGCTAGATCAAAACCCACTCCGCTAGACCCAAACCCACTCCGCTAGACCCAAACGCACTCGGCTAGACACAAACCCAATCGGCTAGACCCAAACCCACTCGGCTAGACCCAAACCCACTCGGCTAGACCCAAACCCACTCGGCTCGACCCAAACCCACTCGACTATACCCAAACCCACTCAGCAAGACCCAAACGCACTCGGCTGGACCCAAACCCACTCGGTAGACCCAAACCCACTCGGCTAGACCCAAACCCACTCGGCTGGACCCAAACCCACTCGGCTAGACCCAAACCCACTCGGCTAGACCCAAACCCACACGGCTAGACCCAAACCCACTCGGCTAGACACAAACCCACTCGGCTAGACACAAACCCACTCCGCTAGACCCAAACGCACTCGGCTAGACACAAACCCACTCGGCTAGACCACAACCCACTCGGCTAGACCCAAACCCACTCGGCTAGACCCAAACCCACTCGGTTAGACCCAAACCCACTCGGCTAGACCCAAACCCACTCGGCTAGACGCAAACCCATTCGGCTAGACCCAAACCCACTCGGCTAGACCCAAACCCACTCGACGAGTACCAAACCCACTCGGCTAGACCCAAACCCACTCGGCTAGACGCAAACCCACTCGGCTAGACCCAAACCCACTCGGCTAGACCCAAACCCACTCGACGAGTACCAAACCCACTCGGCTAGACCCAAACCCACTCGGCTAGACCCAAACCCACTCGGCTAGAACCAAACCCACTCGACGAGACCCAAACCCACTCGGCTAAACCCAAACCCACTCGGCTGGAACCAAACCCATTCGGCTAGACCCAAACCCACTCGGCTAGACCCAAACCCACTCGGCTAGACCCAAACCCACTCGGCTAGACCCAAACCCACTCGGCTAGACACAAACCCACTCGGCTAGGGCCAAACCCACTCGGATAGACCCAAATCCCCTCCGCTAGACCCAAACCCACTCGGCTAGACCCAAACCCACTCGGCTAGACCCAAACCCACTCGGTAGACCCAAACCCACTCGGCTGGACCCAAACCCACTCGGCTAGACCCAAACCCACTCGGCTAGACCCAAACCCACTCGTCTAGACCCAAACCCAATTGGCTAGACCCCAACCCACTCGGCAAGACCCAAACTCACTCGGCCAGACCCAAACCCACTCGGTAGACCCAAACCCACTCGGCTGGACCCAAACCCACTCGGCTGGACCCAAACCCACTAGGCTAGACCCAAACCCACTTGGCTAGACCCAAACCCACTCGGCTAGACCAAAACCCACACGGCTTGACCCAAACCCACTCGGCTAGACCCAAACCCACTCCGCTAGACCCAAACCCACTCCGCTAGACCCAAACGCACTCGGCTAGACACAAACCCACACGGCTGGACCACAACCCACTCGGCTAGACCCAAACCCACTCGGCTAGACCCAAACCCACTCGGCTAGACCCAAACCCACTCGGCTAGACCCAAACCCACTCGGCTAGACGCAAACCCACTCGGCTAGACCCAAACCCACTCGGCTATACCCAAACCCACTCGGCAAGACCCAAACCCACTCGGCTAGACCCAAACCCACTCGGCTAGACCCAAACCCACTCGACTGGACCCAAACCCCCTCGGCTAGACCCAAACCCACACGGCTAGACCCAAACCCACTTGGCTAGACCCAAACCCACTCAGCTACACCCAAACCCACTCGGCTACACCCAAACCCACTCATCTAGACCCAAACCCACTCGGCTAGATCAAAACCCACTCCGCTAGACCCAAACCCACTCCGCTAGACCCAAACGCACTCGGCTAGACACAAACCCAATCGGCTAGACCCAAACCCACTCGGCTAGACCCAAACCCACTCGGCTAGACCCAAACCCACTCGGCTCGACCCAAACCCACTCGACTATACCCAAACCCACTCAGCAAGACCCAAACGCACTCGGCTGGACCCAAACCCACTCGGTAGACCCAAACCCACTCGGCTAGACCCAAACCCACTCGGCTGGACCCAAACCCACTCGGCTAGACCCAAACCCACTCGGCTAGACCCAAACCCACACGGCTAGACCCAAACCCACTCGGCTAGACACAAACCCACTCGGCTAGACACAAACCCACTCCGCTAGACCCAAACGCACTCGGCTAGACACAAACCCACTCGGCTAGACCACAACCCACTCGGCTAGACCCAAACCCACTCGGCTAGACCCAAACCCACTCGGTTAGACCCAAACCCACTCGGCTAGACCCAAACCCACTCGGCTAGACGCAAACCCATTCGGCTAGACCCAAACCCACTCGGCTAGACCCAAACCCACTCGACGAGTACCAAACCCACTCGGCTAGACCCAAACCCACTCGGCTAGACCCAAACCCACTCGGCTAGAACCAAACCCACTCGACGAGACCCAAACCCACTCGGCTAACCCCAAACCCACTCGGCTGGAACCAAACCCATTCGGCTAGACCCAAACCCACTCGGCTAGACCCAAACCCACTCGGCTAGACCCAAACCCACTCGGCTAGACCCAAACCCACTCGGCTAGACACAAACCCACTCGGCTAGGGCCAAACCCACTCGGATAGACCCAAATCCCCTCCGCTAGACCCAAACCCACTCGGCTAGACCCAAACCCACTCGGCTAGACCCAAACCCACTCGGTAGACCCAAACCCACTCGGCTGGACCCAAACCCACTCGGCTAGACCCAAACCCACTCGGCTAGACCCAAACCCACTCGTCTAGACCCAAACCCAATTGGCTAGACCCCAACCCACTCGGCAAGACCCAAACTCACTCGGCCAGACCCAAACCCACTCGGTAGACCCAAACCCACTCGGCTGGACCCAAACCCACTCGGCTGGACCCAAACCCACTAGGCTAGACCCAAACCCACTTGGCTAGACCCAAACCCACTCGGCTAGACCCAAACCCACACGGCTTGACCCAAACCCACTCGGCTAGACCCAAACCCACTCCGCTAGACCCAAACCCACTCCGCTAGACCCAAACGCACTCGGCTAGACACAAACCCACACGGCTAGACCACAACCCACTCGGCTAGACCCAAACCCA
Organism: Raja brachyura; assembly: GCA_963514005.1. Next base: position 1,405,773 of record CAUPSL010000002.1, read on the forward strand.
CTCGGCTAGACCCAAACCCACTCGGCTAGACCCAAACCCACTCGGCTAGACCCAAACCCACTCGGCTAGACGCAAACCCACTCGGCTAGACCCAAACCCACTCGGCTATACCCAAACCCACTCGGCAAGACCCAAACCCACTCGGCTAGACCCAAACCCACTCGGCTAGACCCAAACCCACTCGACTGGACCCAAACCCCCTCGGCTAGACCCAAACCCACACGGCTAGACCCAAACCCACTTGGCTAGACCCAAACCCACTCAGCTACACCCAAACCCACTCGGCTACACCCAAACCCACTCATCTAGACCCAAACCCACTCGGCTAGATCAAAACCCACTCCGCTAGACCCAAACCCACTCCGCTAGACCCAAACGCACTCGGCTAGACACAAACCCAATCGGCTAGACCACAACCCACTCGGCTAGACCCAAACCCACTCGGCTAGACCCAAACCCACTCGGCTCGACCCAAACCCACTCGACTATACCCAAACCCACTCGGCAAGACCCAAACCCACTCGGCTAGACCCAAACCCACTTGGCTAGACCCAAACCCACTTGACGAGTACCAAACCCACTCGGATAGACCCAAATCCCCTCCGCTAGACCCAAACCCGCTCGGCTAGACCCAAACCCACTCGGCTAGACCCAAACCCACTCGGCTAGACCCAAACCCACTCGGCGAGACCCAAACCCACTCGGCTACACCCAAACCCACTCGGCTAGACCCAAACCCACTCGGTAGACCCAAACCCACTCGGCTAGACCCAAACCCACTCGGCTGGACCCAAACCCACTCGGCTAGACCCAAACCCACTCGGCTAGACCCAAACCCACTCGGCTAGACCCAAACCCACACGGCTGGACCCAAACCCACTCGGCTAGACCCAAACCCACTCGGCTAGACCCAAACCCACTCCGCTAGACCAAAACGCACTCGGCTAGACACAAACACACTCGGCTAGACCACAACCCACTCGGCTAGACCCAAACCCACTCGGCTAGACCCAAACCCACTCGGTTAGACCCAAACCCACTCGGATAGACCCAAACCCACTCGGCTAGACCCAAACCCACTCGGCTAGACCCAAACCCACTCGGCTAGACCCAAACCCACTCGGCTAGACCCAAACCCACTCGACGAGTACCAAACCCACTCGGCTAGACCCAAACCCACTCGGCTAGACCCAAACCCACTCGGCTAGAACCAAACCCACTCGGCTAGACCCAAACCCACTCGGCTAGACCCAAACCCACTCGGCTACACCCAAACCACTCCGCTAGACACAAACCCACTCGGGTACACCCAAACCCAATCGGCTAGACCCAAACCCACTCGGCTACACCCAAACCCACTCCGCTAGACCCAAACCCACTCGGCTAGACCAAAACCCACTCGGCTACACCCAAAACCACTCCGCTAGACCCAAACCCACTCGGCTAGACCAAAACCCACGCGGCTAGACCCAAACCCACTCGGCTAGACCCAAACCCACTCGGCTACACCCAAACCACTCCGCTAGACACAAACCCACTCGGGTACACCCAAACCCACTCGGCTAGACCCAAACCCACTCGGCTAGACCCAAACCCACTCGGCTAGACCCAAACCCACTCGGCTAGACCCAAACGCACTTGGCTAGACACAAACCCACTCGACTAGACCCAAACCCACTCGGCTAGACCCAAACCCTCTCGGATAGACCGAAACCGACTCGGCTAGACCCAAACCCACTCGGATATACCCAAACCCACTCAGCTAGACCCAAACACACTCGGCTAGACCCAAACCCACTCGGTTAGACCCAAAGCCACTCGGCTAGACCCAAACCCACTCGGCTAGACCCAAACCCACTCGGCTAGACCCAAACCCACACGGCTAGACCGAAACCCACTCGGCTTTACCCAAACCCACTCGGCTAGACCCAAACCCACTCGGCTAGACCCAAACCCACTCCGCTAGACGCAAACGCACTCGGCTAGACGCCAACCCACTCGGCTAGACCCCAACCCACTCGGCTAGACCCAAACCCGCTCGGCTGGACCCAAACCCGCTCGGCTAGACCCAAACCCACTCGGCCAGACCCAAACCCACTCGCCTAGACCCAAACCCACTCGGCTAGACCCAAACCCACTCGGCTAGCCCCAAACCCACTTGGCTAGACACAAACCCACTCGGCTAGACCCAAACCTACTCGGCTAGACCCAAACCCTCTCGGATAGACCAAAACCGACTCGGCTAGACCCAAACCCACTCGGATAGACCCAAACCCACTCGGCTAGACCCAAACCCACTCGGCTAGACCCAAACCCGCTCGGCTAGACCCAAACCCACTCGGCTAGACCCAAACCCACTCGGCTAGACCTAAACCCACTCGAATAGACCCAAACCCCCTCGGCTTGACCCAAACCCACACGGCTAGACCCAAACCCACTCGGCTAGATCCAAACCCACTCGGCTAGACCCAAACCCACTCGGCTACACCCAAACCCACTCCGCTAGAGCCAAACCCACTCGGCTAGACCAAAACCCACTAGGCTAGACACAAACCCACGCGGCTAGACCCAAACCCACTCCGCTAGACACAAACCCACTCGGCTAGACCCAAACCCACTCGGCTAGACCCAAACGCACTTGGCTAGACACTAACCCACTCGGCTAGACCCAAACCCACTCCACTAGACCCAAACCCCCTCGGATAGACCCAAACCCACTCGGCTAGACCCAAACCCACTCGGCTAGACCAAACCCACTCAGCTGGACCCAAACCCACTCGGCTAGACCAAAACCCACTCGGCTAGACCCAAACCCACTTGGCTAGACACAAACCCACTCGGCTAGACCCAAACCCACTTGGCTAGACCCAAACCCTCTCGGATAGACCGAAACCGACTCGGCTAGACCCAAACCCACTCGGATAGACCCAAACCCACTCGGCTAAACCCAAACCCACTCGGCTAGACCCAAACCGACTCGGCTACACCCTAACCCACTCGGATAGACCCAAACCCACTCGGCTAGACCCAAACCCACACGGCTAGACCCAAACCCACTCGGCTAGACCCAAACCCACACGGCTAGACCCAAACCCGCTCGGCTAGACCCAAACCCACTCGGCGAGACCCAAACCCACTCGGCTACACCCAAACGGACTCGGCTAGACCCAAACCCACTCGGCTAGACCCAAACCGACTCGGCTACACCCTAACCCACTCGGATAGACCCAAACCCACTCGGCTAGACCCAAACCCACACGGCTAGACCCAAACCCACTCGGCTAGACCCAAACCCACACGGCTAGACCCAAACCCGCTCGGCTAGACCCAAACCCACTCGGCTAGACCCAAACCCACTCGGCTAGACCCAAACGGACTCGGCTAGACCCAAACCCACTCGGCTAGACCCAAGCCCACTCGGCTAGACCCAAACCCACTCGGCTAGACCCAAACCCACACGGCTGGACCCAAACCCACTCGGCTAGACCCAAACCCACTCGGCTGGACCCAAACCCACTCCGCTAGACCAAAACGCACTCGGCTAGACACAAACCCACTCGGCTAGACCACAACCCACTCGGCTAGACCCAAACCCACTCGGCTAGACCCAAACCCACTCGGTTAGACCCAAACCCACTCGGATAGACCCAAACCCACTCGGCTAGACCCAAACCCACTCGGCTAGACCCAAACCCACTCGGCTAGACCCAAACCCACTCGGCTAGACCCAAACCCACTCGACGAGTACCAAACCCACTCGGCTAGACCCAAACCCACTCGGCTAGACCCAAACCCACTCGGCTAGAACCAAACCCACTCGGCTAGACCCAAACCCACTCGGCTAGACCCAAACCCACTCGGCTACACCCAAACCACTCCGCTAGACACAAACCCACTCGGGTACACCCAAACCCAATCGGCTAGACCCAAACCCACTCGGCTACACCCAAACCCACTCCGCTAGACCCAAACCCACTCGGCTAGACCAAAACCCACTCGGCTACACCCAAAACCACTCCGCTAGACCCAAACCCACTCGGCTAGACCAAAACCCACGCGGCTAGACCCAAACCCACTCGGCTAGACCCAAACCCACTCGGCTACACCCAAACCACTCCGCTAGACACAAACCCACTCGGGTACACCCAAACCCACTCGGCTAGACCCAAACCCACTCGGCTAGACCCAAACCCACTCGGCTAGACCCAAACCCACTCGGCTAGACCCAAACGCACTTGGCTAGACACAAACCCACTCGACTAGACCCAAACCCACTCGGCTAGACCCAAACCCTCTCGGATAGACCGAAACCGACTCGGCTAGACCCAAACCCACTCGGATATACCCAAACCCACTCAGCTAGACCCAAACACACTCGGCCAGACCCAAACCCACTCGGTTAGACCCAAAGCCACTCGGCTAGACCCAAACCCACTCGGCTAGACCCAAACCCACTCGGCTAGACCCAAACCCACACGGCTAAACCGAAACCCACTCGGCTTTACCCAAACCCACTCGGCTAGACCCAAACCCACTCGGCTAGACCCAAACCCACTCCGCTAGACGCAAACGCACTCGGCTAGACGCCAACCCACTCGGCTAGACCCCAACCCACTCGGCTAGACCCAAACCCGCTCGGCTAGACCCAAACCCGCTCGGCTAGACCCAAACCCACTCGGCCAGACCCAAACCCACTCGCCTAGACCCAAACCCACTCGGCTAGACCCAAACCCACTCGGCTAGCCCCAAACCCACTTGGCTAGACACAAACCCACTCGGCTAGACCCAAACCTACTCGGCTAGACCCAAACCCTCTCGGATAGACCAAAACCGACTCGGCTAGACCCAAACCCACTCGGATAGACCCAAACCCACTCGGCTAGACCCAAACCCACTCGGCTAGACCCAAACCCGCTCGGCTAGACCCAAACCCACTCGGCTAGACCCAAACCCACTCGGCTAGACCTAAACCCACTCGAATAGACCCAAACCCCCTCGGCTTGACCCAAACCCACACGGCTAGACCCAAACCCACTCGGCTAGATCCAAACCCACTCGGCTAGACCCAAACCCACTCGGCTACACCCAAACCCACTCCGCTAGAGCCAAACCCACTCGGCTAGACCAAAACCCACTAGGCTAGACACAAACCCACGCGGCTAGACCCAAACCCACTCCGCTAGACACAAACCCACTCGGCTAGACCCAAACCCACTCGGCTAGACCCAAACGCACTTGGCTAGACACTAACCCACTCGGCTAGACCCAAACCCACTCCACTAGACCCAAACCCCCTCGGATAGACCCAAACCCACTCGGCTAGACCCAAACCCACTCGGCTAGACCAAACCCACTCAGCTGGACCCAAACCCACTCGGCTAGACCCAAACCCACTCGGCTAGACCCAAACCCACTTGGCTAGACACAAACCCACTCGGCTAGACCCAAACCCACTTGGCTAGACCCAAACCCTCTCGGATAGACCGAAACCGACTCGGCTAGACCCAAACCCACTCGGATAGACCCAAACCCACTCGGCTAAACCCAAACCCATTCGGCTAGACCCAAACCGACTCGGCTACACCCTAACCCACTCGGATAGACCCAAACCCACTCGGCTAGACCCAAACCCACACGGCTAGTCCCAAACCCACTCGGCTAGACCCAAACCCACACGGCTAGACCCAAACCCGCTCGGCTAGACCCAAACCCACTCGGCGAGACCCAAACCCACTCGGCTAGACCCAAACGGACTCGGCTAGACCCAAACCCACTCGGCTAGACCCAAACCGACTCGGCTACACCCTATCCCACTCGGATAGACCCAAACCCACTCGGCTAGACCCAAACCCACACGGCTAGACCCAAACCCACTCGGCTAGACCCAAACCCACACGGCTAGACCCAAACCCGCTCGGCTAGACCCAAACCCACTCGGCTAGACCCAAACCCACTCGGCTAGACCCAAACGGACTCGGCTAGACCCAAACCCACTCGGCTAGAACCAAACCCACTCGGCTAGACCCAAACCCACTCGGCTAGACCCAAACCCACTCGGCTGGACCCAAACCCACTCGGCTAGACCCAAACCCACTCGGCTAGACCCAAACCCACTCGGCTAGACCCAAACCCACTCGGCTAGACCCAAACCCACTCGGCCAGACCCAAACCCACTCGGCCAGACCCAAACCCACTCGGCTAGAGCCAAACCCACTCGGACAGACACAAATCCCCTCCGCTAGACCCAAACACACTCGGCTAGACCCAAACCCACTCGGCTAGACCCAAACCCACTCGGCTAGACCCAAACCCACTCGGCGAGACCCAAACCCACTCGGCTACACCCAAACGCACTCGGCTAGACCCAAACCCACTTGGCTAGACCCCAACCCACTCGGCAAGACCCAAACGCACTCGGCTAGACCCAAACCTACTCGGTAGACCCAAACCCACTCGGCTAGACCCAAACCCACTCGGCTGGACCCAAACCCACTCGGCAAGACCCAAACCCACTCGGTTAGACCACAACCCACTCGGCTAGACCCAAACCCACTCGGCTAGACCCAAACACACTCGGTTAGACCCAAACCCACTCGGCTAGACCCAAACCCACTCGGCTAGACCCAAACCCACTCGGCTAGACCCAAACCCACTCGGCTAGACCCAAACCCACTCGGCTAGACCCAAACCCACTCAACGAGTACCAAACCCACTCGGCTAGACCCAAACCCACTCGGCTAGACCCAAACCCACTCGGCTAGCCCCAACCCACTCGGCTAGACCCAAACCCACTCGGCTAGACCCAAACCCACTCGGCTAGACCCAAACCCACTCGGCTAGACCCAAACCCACTCGGCCAGACCCAAACCCACTCGGCTAGGGCCAAACCCACTCGGATAGACCCAAATCCCCTCCGCTAGACCCAAACCCACTCGGCTAGACCCAAACCCACTCGGCTAGACCCAAACCCAGTCGGCTAGACCCAAACCCACTCGGCTAGACCCAAACCCACTCGGATACACCCAAACCCACTCGGCTAGACCCAAACCCACTTGGCTAGACCCCAACCCACTCGGCAAGACCCAAACCCACTCGGCTAGACCCAAACCAACTCGCTAGACCCAAACCCACTCGGCTAGAACCAAACCCACTCGGCTGGACCCAAACCCACTAGGCTAGACCCAAACCCACTTGGCTAGACCCAAACCCACACGGCTAGACCCAAACCCACACGGCTTGACCCAAACCCACTCGGCTAGACCCAAACCCACTCCGCTAGACCCAAACCCACTCCGCTAGACCCAAACGCACTCGGCTAGACACAAACCCACTCGGCTAGACCACAACCCACTCGGCTAGACCCAAACCCACTCGGCTAGACCAAAACCCACTCGGCTAGACCCAAACCCACTCGGCTAGACCCAAACCCACTCGGCTAGACCCAACCCCACAATGCTAGACCCAAACCCACTCGGCTATACCCAAACCCACTCGGCAAGACCCAAACCCACTCGGCTAGACCAAACCCACTCGGCTAGACCCAAACCCACTCGACTGGACCCAAACCCACACGGCTAGACCCAAACCCACACGGCTAGACCCAAACCCACTTGGCTAGACGCAAACCCACTCAGCTACACCCAAACCCACTCGGCTACACCCAAACCCACTCATCTGGACCCAAACCCACTCGGCTAGACCAAAACCCACTAGGGTAGACACAAACCCTCTCGGCTAGACCCAAACCCACTCAGCTGGACCCAAACCCACTCGGCTAGACCCAAACCCACTCGGCTAGACCCAAACCGACTCGGCTAGACCCAAACCCACTCGGCTAGACGCAAACCCACTCGGCCAGACCCAAACCCACTCGGCTAGAGCCAAACCCACTCGGATAGACCCAAATCCCCTCCGCTAGACCCAAACCCGCTCGGCTAGACCCAAACCCACTCGGCTAGACCCAAACCCACTCGGCTAGACCCAAACCCACTCGGCGAGACCCAAACCCACTCGGCTACACCCAAACCCACTCGGCTAGACCCAAACCCACTTGGCTAGACCCCAACCCACTCAGCAAGACCCAAACGCACTCGGCTAGACCCAAACCCACTCGGTAGACCCAAACCCACTCGGCTAGACGCAAACCCACTCGGCTGGACCCAAACCCACTCGGCTAGACCCAAACCCAGTCGGCTAGACCCAAACCCACTCGGCTAGACCCAAACCCACACGGCTAGACCCAAACCCACTCGGCTAGACCCAAACCCACTCGGCTAGACCCAAACCCACTCCGCTAGACCCAAACGCACTCGGCTAGACACAAACCCACTCGGCTAGACCACAACCCACTCGGCTAGACCCAAACCCACTCGGCTAGACCCAAACCCACTCGGTTAGACCCAAACCCACTAGGCCAGACCCAAACCCACTCGGCTAGACCCAAACCCACTCGGCTAGACCCAAACCCACTCGGCTAGACCCAAACCCACTCGGCTAGACCCAAACCCACTCGACGAGTACCAAACCCACTCGGCTAGACCCAAACCCACTCGGCTAGACCCAAACCCACTCGGCAGGAACCAAACCCACTCGGCTAGACCCAAACCCACTCGGCTAGGGCCAAACCCACTCGGATAGACCCAAATCCCCTCCGCTAGACCCAAACCCACTCCGCTAGACCCAAACGCACTCGGCTAGACACAAACCCACACGGCTAGACCACAACCCACTCGGCTAGACCCAAACCCACTCGGCTAGACCAAAACCCACTCGGCTAGACCCAAACCCACTCGGCTAGACCCAAACCCACTCGGCTAGACCCAAACCCACTCCGCTAGACCCAAACCCACTCGGCTATACCCAAACCCACTCGGCAAGACCCAAACCCACTCGGCTAGACCCAAACCCACTCGGCTAGACCCAAACCCACTCGACTGGACCCAAACCCCCTCGGCCAGACCCAAACCCACACGGCTAGACCCAAACCCACTTGGCTGGACCCAAACCCACTCAGCTACACCCAAACCCACTCGGCTACACCCAAACCCACTCATCTAGACCCAAACCCACTCGGCTAGATCAAAACCCACTCCGCAAGACCCAAACCCAGTCCGCTAGACCCAAACGCACTCGGCTAGACACAAACCCAATCGGCTAGACCACAACCCACTCGGCTAGACCCAAACCCACTCGGCTAGACCCAAACCCACTCGGCTCGACCCAAACCCACTCGACTATACCCAAACCCACTCGGCAAGACCCAAACCCACTCGGCTAGACCCAAACCCACTCGGCTAGACCCAAACCCACTCGACGAGTACCAAACCCACTCGGCTAGACCCAAACCCACTCGGCTAGACCCAAACCCACTCGGCTAGAAACAAACCCACTCGGCTAGACCAAAACCCACTCGGCTAGACCCAAACCCACTCGGCTGGAACCAAACCCACTCGGCTAGACCCAAACCCACTCGGCTAGACCCAAACCCACTCGGCCAGACCCAAACCCACTCGGCTAGGGCCAAACCCACTCGGATAGACCCAAATCCCCTCCGCTAGACCCAAACCCACTCGGCTGGACCCAAACCCACTCGGCTAGACCCAAACCCACTTGGCTAGACCCAAACCCACTCGGCTAGACCCAAACCCACTCGGCTAGACGCAAACCCACTCGGCCAGACCCAAACCCACTCGGCTAGAGCCAAACCCACTCGGATAGACCCAAATCCCCTCCGCTAGACCCAAACCCGCTCGGCTAGACCCAAACCCACTCGGCTAGACCCAAACCCACTCGGCTAGACCCAAACCCAATCGGCGAGACCCAAACCCACTCGGCTACACCCAAACCCACTCGGCTAGACCCAAACCCACTTGGCTAGACCCCAACCCACTCGGCAAGACCCAAACGCACTCGGCTAGACCCAAACCCACTCGGTAGACCCAAACCCACTCGGCTAGACCCAAACCCACTCGGCTGGACCCAAACCCACTCGGCTAGACCCAAACCCACTCGGCTAGACCCAAACCCACTCGGCTAGACCCAAACCCACACGGCTAGACCCAAACCCACTCGGCTAGACGCAAACCCACTCGGCTAGACCCAAACCCACTCCGCTAGACCAAAACGCACTCGGCTGGACACAAACCCACTCGGCTAGACCACAACCCACTCGGCTAGACCCAAACCCACTCGGCTAGACCCAAACCCACTCGGTTAGACCCAAACCCACTCGGATAGACCCAAACCCACTCGGCTAGACCCAAACCCACTCGGCTAGACCCAAACCCACTCGGCTAGACCCAAACCCACTCGGCTAGACCCAAACCCACTCGACGAGTACCAAACCCACTCGGCTAGACCCAAACCCACTCGGCTAGACCCAAACCCACTCGGCTAGAACCAAACCCACTCGGCTAGACCCAAACCCGCTCGGCTAGACCCAAACCCACTCGGCTGGACCCAAACCCACTCGGCTAGACCCAAACCCACTCGGCTAGACCGAAACCCAATCGGCTAGACCCAAACCCACTCGGCTAGACCCAAACCCACTCGGCTAGACCCAAACCCACTCGGCCAGACCCAAACCCACTCGGCTAGGGCCAAACATAGAAACATAGAAACATAGAAAATAGGTGCAGGAGTAGGCCATTCGGCCCTTCGAGCCTGCACCGCCATTCAATGTGATCATGGCTGATCATCCAACTCAGTATCCCGTACCTGCCTTCTCTCCATACCCCCTGATCCCTTTAGCCACAAGTGCCACATCTAACGCCCTCTTAAATATAGCCAATGAACTGGCCTCAACTACCTTCTGTGGCAGAGAATTCCAGAGACTCACCACTCTCTGTGTAAAGAATGTTTTCCTCATTTCGGTCCTAAAGGAATTCCCCCTTATCCTTAGACTGTGACCCCTTGTTCTGGACTCCCCCAACATCGGGAACAATCTTCCAGCATCTAGCTTGTCCAACCCCTTAAGAATTTTGTAGGTTTCTATAAGATCCCCCCTCAATCTTCTAAATTCCATCGAGTACAAACCGAGTCTATCCAATCTTTCCTCATATGAAAGTCCTGACATCCCAGGAATCAGTCTGGTGAATCTTCTCTGTACCCCCTCTATGGCAAGGATGTCTTTCCTCAGATTTGGAGACCAAAACTGTACGCAGTACTCCAGGTGTGGCCTCACCAAAACCCTGTACAACTGCAGTAGAACCTCCCTGCTCCTATACTCAAATCCTTTCGCTATGAATGCTAACATACCATTTGCTTTCTTCACTGCCTGCTGCACCTGCATGCCTACTTTCAATGACTGGTGTACCATGACACCCAGGTCTCGTTGCATCTCCCCCTTACCTAATCTGCCACCATTCAGATAATAGTCTACCCTCATGTTTATGCCACCAAAGTGGATAACCTCACATTTATCCACATTGTACTGCATCTGCCATGCATCTGCCCATTCACTCAGCCTATCCAAATCACCCTGCAGCCTCCAAGCATCCTCCTCAAACCTAACTATACCCCCCAGCTTGGTATCATCTGCAAATTTGGAGATGTTGCATTGAATTCCCTCGTCCAAATCATTAATATATATTGTAACTCACTCGGATAGACCCAAATCCCCTCCGCTAGACCCAAACCCACTCGGCTGGACCCAAACCCACTCGGCTAGACCCAAACCCACTCGGCTAGACCCAAACCCACTCGGCTAGACCCAAACCCACTCCGCTAGACCAAAACGCACTCGGCTGGACACAAACCCACTCGGCTAGACCACAACCCACTCGGCTAGACCCAAACCCACTCGGCTAGACCCAAACCCACTTGGTTAGACCCAAACCCACTCGGATAGACCCAAACCCACTCGGCTAGAACCAAACCCACTCGGCTAGACCCAAACCCACTCGGCTAGACCCAAACCCACTCGGCTGGAAGCAAACCCACTCGGCTAGACCCAAACCCACTCGGCTAGACCCAAACCCACTCGGCTAGACCCAAACCCACTCGGCTAGACCCAAACCCACTCGGCTAGACCCAAACCCACTCCGCTAGACCAAAACGCACTCGGCTGGACACAAACCCACTCGGCTAGACCACAACCCACTCGGCTAGACCCAAACCCACTCGGCTAGACCCAAACCCACTTGGTTAGACCCAAACCCACTCGGATAGACCCAAACCCACTCGGCTAGACCCAAACCCACTCGGCTAGACCCAAACCCACTCGGCTAGACCCAAACCCACTCGGCTAGACCCAAACCCACTCGACGAGTACCAAACCCACTCGGCTAGACCCAAACCCACTCGGCTAGACCCAAACCCACTCGGCTAGAACCAAACCCACTCGGCTAGACCCAAACCCGCTCGGCTAGACCCAAACCCACTCGGCTGGACCCAAACCCACTCGGCTAGACCCAAACCCACTCGGCTAGACCGAAACCCAATCGGCTAGACCCAAACCCACTCGGCTAGACCCAAACCCACTCGGCTAGACCCAAACCCACTCGGCCAGACCCAAACCCACTCGGCTGGGGCCAAACATAGAAACATAGAAACATAGAAAATAGGTGCAGGAGTAGGCCATTCGGCCCTTCGAGCCTGCACCGCCATTCAATGTGATCATGGCTGATCATCCAACTCAGTATCCCGTACCTGCCTTCTCTCCATACCCCCTGATCCCTTTAGCCACAAGTGCCACATCTAACGCCCTCTTAAATATAGCCAATGAACTGGCCTCAACTACCTTCTGTGGCAGAGAATTCCAGAGACTCACCACTCTCTGTGTAAAGAATGTTTTCCTCATTTCGGTCCTAAAGGAATTCCCCCTTATCCTTAGACTGTGACCCCTTGTTCTGGACTCCCCCAACATCGGGAACAATCTTCCAGCATCTAGCTTGTCCAACCCCTTAAGAATTTTGTAGGTTTCTATAAGATCCCCCCTCAATCTTCTAAATTCCATCGAGTACAAACCGAGTCTATCCAATCTTTCCTCATATGAAAGTCCTGACATCCCAGGAATCAGTCTGGTGAATCTTCTCTGTACCCCCTCTATGGCAAGGATGTCTTTCCTCAGATTTGGAGACCAAAACTGTACGCAGTACTCCAGGTGTGGCCTCACCAAAACCCTGTACAACTGCAGTAGAACCTCCCTGCTCCTATACTCAAATCCTTTCGCTATGAATGCTAACATACCATTTGCTTTCTTCACTGCCTGCTGCACCTGCATGCCTACTTTCAATGACTGGTGTACCATGACACCCAGGTCTCGTTGCATCTCCCCCTTACCTAATCTGCCACCATTCAGATAATAGTCTACCCTCATGTTTATGCCACCAAAGTGGATAACCTCACATTTATCCACATTGTACTGCATCTGCCATGCATCTGCCCATTCACTCAGCCTATCCAAATCACCCTGCAGCCTCCAAGCATCCTCCTCACACCTAACTATACCCCCCAGCTTGGTATCATCTGCAAATTTGGAGATGTTGCATTGAATTCCCTCGTCCAAATCATTAATATATATTGTAACTCACTCGGATAGACCCAAATCCCCTCCGCTAGACCCAAACCCACTCGGCTGGACCCAAACCCACTCGGCTAGACCCAAACCCACTCGGCTAGACCCAAACCCACTCGGCTAGACCCAAACCCACTCGGATACACCCAAACCCACTCGGCTAGACCCAAACCAACTTGGCTAGACCCCAACCCACTCGGCAAGACCCAAACCCACTCGGCCAGACCCAAACCCACTCGGTAGACCCAAACCCACTCGGCTAGACCCAAACCCACTCGGCTGGACCCAAACCCACTAGGCTAGACCCAAACCCACTTGGCTAGACCCAAACCCACTCGGCTAGACCCAAACCCACACGGCTTGACCCAAACCCACTCGGCTAGACCCAAACCCACTCCGCTAGACCCAAACCCACTCCGCTAGACCCAAACGCACTCGTCTAGACACAAACCCACTCGGCTAGACCACAACCCACTCGGCTAGACCCAAACCCACTCGGCTAGACCCAAACCCACTCGGCTAGACCCAAACCCACTCGGCTAGACCCAAACCCACTCGGCTAGACACAAACCCACTCGGCTAGACCCAAACCCACTCGGCTAGACCCAAACCCACTCGGCTATACCCAAACCCACTCGGCAAGACCCAAACCCACTCGGCTAGACCCAAACCCACTCGGCTAGACCCAAACCCACTCGACTGGACCCAAACCCACTCAGCTACACCCAAACCCACTCGGCTACACCCAAACCCACTCATCTAGACCCAAACCCACTCGGCTAGATCAAAACCCACTCCGCTAGACCCAAACCCACTCCGCTAGACCCAAACGCACTCGGCTAGACACAAACCCAATCGGCTAGACCACAACCCACACGGCTAGACCCAAACCCACTCGGCTAGACCCGAACCCAATCGGCTAGACCCAAACTCACTCGGTTAGACCCAAACCCACTCGGCTACACCCAAACCAACTCCGCTAGACACAAACCCACTCGGCTACACCCAAACCCACTCGTCTAGACCCAAACCCACTCGGCTAGACCCAAACCCACTCGGCTAGAACCAAACCCACACTGCTAGACCAAAACCCACTGGGCTAGAACCAAACCCACTCGGCTGCACCCAAACCCACTCGGTTAGACCCAAACCCACTCGGCTAGACCCAAACCCACACAGCTAGACCCAAACCCACTCTGCTAGACCCAAACCCACTCGGCTAGACCCAAACCCACTCGGCTAGACCCAAACCCACTCAACGAGTACCAAACCCACTCGGCTAGACCCAAACCCACTCGGCTAGACCCAAACCCACTCGGCTAGAACCAAACCCACTCGGCTAGACCCAAACCCACTCGGCTAGACCCAAACCCACTCGGCTGGAAGCAAACCCACTCGGCTAGACCCAAACCCACTCGGCTAGACCCAAACCCACTCGGCTAGACCCAAACCCACTCGGCTAGACCCAAACCCACTCGGCTAGACCCAAACCCACTCCGCTAGACCAAAACGCACTCGGCTGGACACAAACCCACTCGGCTAGACCACAACCCACTCGGCTAGACCCAAACCCACTCGGCTAGACCCAAACCCACTTGGTTAGACCCAAACCCACTCGGATAGACCCAAACCCACTCGGCTAGACCCAAACCCACTCGGCTAGACCCAAACCCACTCGGCTAGACCCAAACCCACTCGGCTAGACCCAAACCCACTCGACGAGTACCAAACCCACTCGGCTAGACCCAAACCCACTCGGCTAGACCCAAACCCACTCGGCTAGAACCAAACCCACTCGGCTAGACCCAAACCCGCTCGGCTAGACCCAAACCCACTCGGCTGGACCCAAACCCACTCGGCTAGACCCAAACCCACTCGGCTAGACCGAAACCCAATCGGCTAGACCCAAACCCACTCGGCTAGACCCAAACCCACTCGGCTAGACCCAAACCCACTCGGCCAGACCCAAACCCACTCGGCTAGGGCCAAACATAGAAACATAGAAACATAGAAAATAGGTGCAGGAGTAGGCCATTCGGCCCTTCGAGCCTGCACCGCCATTCAATGTGATCATGGCTGATCATCCAACTCAGTATCCCGTACCTGCCTTCTCTCCATACCCCCTGATCCCTTTAGCCACAAGTGCCACATCTAACGCCCTCTTAAATATAGCCAATGAACTGGCCTCAACTACCTTCTGTGGCAGAGAATTCCAGAGACTCACCACTCTCTGTGTAAAGAATGTTTTCCTCATTTCGGTCCTAAAGGAATTCCCCCTTATCCTTAGACTGTGACCCCTTGTTCTGGACTCCCCCAACATCGGGAACAATCTTCCAGCATCTAGCTTGTCCAACCCCTTAAGAATTTTGTAGGTTTCTATAAGATCCCCCCTCAATCTTCTAAATTCCATCGAGTACAAACCGAGTCTATCCAATCTTTCCTCATATGAAAGTCCTGACATCCCAGGAATCAGTCTGGTGAATCTTCTCTGTACCCCCTCTATGGCAAGGATGTCTTTCCTCAGATTTGGAGACCAAAACTGTACGCAGTACTCCAGGTGTGGCCTCACCAAAACCCTGTACAACTGCAGTAGAACCTCCCTGCTCCTATACTCAAATCCTTTCGCTATGAATGCTAACATACCATTTGCTTTCTTCACTGCCTGCTGCACCTGCATGCCTACTTTCAATGACTGGTGTACCATGACACCCAGGTCTCGTTGCATCTCCCCCTTACCTAATCTGCCACCATTCAGATAATAGTCTACCCTCATGTTTATGCCACCAAAGTGGATAACCTCACATTTATCCACATTGTACTGCATCTGCCATGCATCTGCCCATTCACTCAGCCTATCCAAATCACCCTGCAGCCTCCAAGCATCCTCCTCAAACCTAACTATACCCCCCAGCTTGGTATCATCTGCAAATTTGGAGATGTTGCATTGAATTCCCTCGTCCAAATCATTAATATATATTGTAACTCACTCGGATAGACCCAAATCCCCTCCGCTAGACCCAAACCCACTCGGCTGGACCCAAACCCACTCGGCTAGACCCAAACCCACTCGGCTAGACCCAAACCCACTCGGCTAGACCCAAACCCACTCGGATACACCCAAACCCACTCGGCTAGACCCAAACCAACTTGGCTAGACCCCAACCCACTCGGCAAGACCCAAACCCACTCGGCTAGACCCAAACCCACTCGGTAGACCCAAACCCACTCGGCTAGACCCAAACCCACTCGGCTGGACCCAAACCCACTAGGCTAGACCCAAACCCACTTGGCTAGACCCAAACCCACTCGGCTAGACCCAAACCCACACGGCTTGACCCAAACCCACTCGGCTAGACCCAAACCCACTCCGCTAGACCCAAACCCACTCCGCTAGACCCAAACGCACTCGTCTAGACACAAACCCACTCGGCTAGACCACAACCCACTCGGCTAGACCCAAACCCACTCGGCTAGACCCAAACCCACTCGGCTAGACCCAAACCCACTCGGCTAGACCCAAACCCACTCGGCTAGACACAAACCCACTCGGCTAGACCCAAACCCACTCGGCTAGACCCAAACCCACTCGGCTATACCCAAACCCACTCGGCAAGACCCAAACCCACTCGGCTAGACCCAAACCCACTCGGCTAGACCCAAACCCACTCGACTGGACCCAAACCCACTCAGCTACACCCAAACCCACTCGGCTACACCCAAACCCACTCATCTAGACCCAAACCCACTCGGCTAGATCAAAACCCACTCCGCTAGACCCAAACCCACTCCGCTAGACCCAAACGCACTCGGCTAGACACAAACCCAATCGGCTAGACCACAACCCACACGGCTAGACCCAAACCCACTCGGCTAGACCCGAACCCAATCGGCTAGACCCAAACTCACTCGGTTAGACCCAAACCCACTCGGCTACACCCAAACCAACTCCGCTAGACACAAACCCACTCGGCTACACCCAAACCCACTCGTCTAGACCCAAACCCACTCGGCTAGACCCAAACCCACTCGGCTAGAACCAAACCCACACTGCTAGACGAAAACCCACTGGGCTAGAACCAAACCCACTCGGCTGCACCCAAACCCACTCGGTTAGACCCAAACCCACTCGGCTAGACCCAAACCCACACAGCTAGACCCAAACCCACTCTGCTAGACCCAAACCCACTCGGCTAGACCCAAACCCACTCGGCTAGACCCAAACCCACTCAACGAGTACCAAACCCACTCGGCTAGACCCAAACCCACTCGGCTAGACCCAAACCCACTCGGCTAGAACCAAACCCACTCGGCTAGACCCAAACCCACTCGGCTAGACCCAAACCCACTCGGCTGGAAGCAAACCCACTCGGCTAGACCCAAACCCACTCGGCTAGACCCAAACCCACTCGGCTAGACCCAAACCCACTCGGCTAGACCCAAACCCACTCGGCTAGATCCAAACCCACTCGGCCAGACCCAAACCCACTCGGCTAGGGCCAAACCCACTCGGATAGACCCAAATCCCCTCCGCTAGACCCAAACCCACTCGGCTAGACCCAAACCCACTCGGCTAGACCCAAACGCACTCGGCTAGACCCAAACCCACTCGGCTAGACCCAAACCCACTCGGATACACCCAAACCCACTCGGCTAGACCCAAACCCACTTGGCTAGACCCCATCCCACTCGGCAAGACCCAAACCCACTCGGCTAGACCCAAACCCACTCGGTAGACCCAAACCCACTCGGCTAGACCCAAACCCACTCGGCTGGACCCAAACCCACTAGGCTAGACCCAAACCCACTTGGCTAGACCCAAATCCTCTCGGCTAGACCCAAACCCACACGGCTTGACCCAAACCCACTCGGCTAGACTCAAACCCACTCCGCTAGACCCAAACCCACTCCGCTAGACCCAAACGCACTCGGCTAGACACAAACCCACTCGGCTAGACCGCAACCCACTCGGCTAGACCAAAACCCACTCGGCTAGACCCAAACCCACTCGGCTAGACCCAAACCCACTCGGCTACACCCAAACCCACTCGGCTGGAAGCAAACCCACTCGGCTAGAACCAAACCCACTCGGCTAGAACCAAACCCACTCGGCTAGACCCAAACCCACTCGGCTAGACCCAAACCCACTCGGCTGGAAGCAAACCCACTCGGCTAGACCCAAACCCACTCGGCTAGACCCAAACCCACTCGGCTAGACCCAAACCCACTCGGCTAGACCCAAACCCACTCGGCTAGACCCAAACCCACTCGGCCAGACCCAAACCCACTCCGCTAGACCCAAACCCACTCCGCTAGACCCAAACGCACTCGGCTAGACACAAACCCACTCGGCTAGACCGCAACCCACTCGGCTAGACCAAAACCCACTCGGCAAGACCCAAACCCACTCGGCTAGACCCAAACCCACTCGGCTACACCCAAACCCACTCGGCTGGAAGCAAACCCACTCGGCTACACCCAAACCCACTCGGCTAGACCCAAACCCACTCGGCTAGACCCAAACCCACTCGGCTAGACCCAAACCCAATCGGCTAGACCCAATCCCACTCCGCTAGACCCAAACCCACTCGGCTAGACCAAACCCACTCGGCTAGTCCCAAACCCACTCGGCTAGACCCAAACCCACTCGGCTAGACCCAAACCCACTCGGCTACACCCAAACCAACTCCGCTAGACACAAACCCACTCGGCTACACCCAAACCCACTCGTCTAGACCCAAACCCACTCGGCTAGACCCAAACCCACTCGGCTAGACCCAAACCCACATTGCTAGACCAAAACCCACTGGGCTAGAACCAAACCCACTCAGCTACACCCAAACCCACTCGGCTACACCCAAACCCACTCATCTAGACCCAAACCCACTCGGCTAGATCAAAACCCACTCCGCTAGACCCAAACACACTCCGCTAGACCCAAACCCACTCGGCTAGACCCGAACCCAATCGGCTAGACCCAAACTCACTCGGTTAGACCCAAACCCACTCGGCTACACCCAAACCAACTCCGCTAGACACAAACCCACTCGGCTACACCCAAACCCACTCGTCTAGACCCAAACACACTCGGCTAGACCCAAACCCACTCGGCTAGAACCAAACCCACACTGCTAGACCAAAACCCACTGGGCTAGAACCAAACCCACTCGGCTACACCCAAACCCACTCGGCTAGACCCAAACCCACTCGGCTAGACCCAAACCCACACAGCTAGACCCAAACCCACTCTGCTAGACCCAAACCCACTCGGCTAGACCCAAACCCACTCGGCTAGACCCAAACCCACTGAACGAGTACCAAACCCACTCGGCTAGACCCAAACCCACTCGGCTAGACCCAAACCCACTCGGCTAGAACCAAACCCACTCGGCTAGACCCAAACCCACTCGGCTAGACCCAAACCCACTCGGCTGTAAGCAAACCCACTCGGCTAGACCCAAACCCACTCGGCTAGACCCAAACCCACTCGGCTAGACCCAAACCCACTCGGCTAGACCCAAACCCACTCGGATACACCCAAACCCACTCGGCTAGACCCAAACCCACTTGGCTAGACCCCATCCCACTCGGCAAGACCCAAACCCACTCGGCTAGACCCAAACCCACTCGGTAGACCCAAACCCACTCGGCTAGACCCAAACCCACTCGGCTGGACCCAAACCCACTAGGCTAGACCCAAACCCACTTGGCTAGACCCAAATCCTCTCGGCTAGACCCAAACCCACACGGCTTGACCCAAACCCACTCGGCTAGACTCAAACCCACTCCGCTAGACCCAAACCCACTCCGCTAGACCCAAACGCACTCGGCTAGACACAAACCCACTCGGCTAGACCGCAACCCACTCGGCTAGACCAAAACCCACTCGGCTAGACCCAAACCCACTCGGCTAGACCCAAACCCACTCGGCTACACCCAAACCCACTCGGCTGGAAGCAAACCCACTCGGCTAGAACCAAACCCACTCGGCTAGAACCAAACCCACTCGGCTAGACCCAAACCCACTCGGCTAGACCCAAACCCACTCGGCTGGAAGCAAACCCACTCGGCTAGACCCAAACCCACTCGGCTAGACCCAAACCCACTCGGCTAGACCCAAACCCACTCGGCTAGACCCAAACCCACTCGGCTAGACCCAAACCCACTCGGCCACACCCAAACCCACTCCGCTAGACCCAAACCCACTCCGCTAGACCCAAACGCACTCGGCTAGACACAAACCCACTCGGCTAGACCGCAACCCACTCGGCTAGACCAAAACCCACTCGGCTAGACCCAAACCCACTCGGCTAGACCCAAACCCACTCGGCTACACCCAAACCCACTCGGCTGGAAGCAAACCCACTCGGCTACACCCAAACCCACTCGGCTAGACCCAAACCCACTCGGCTAGACCCAAACCCACTCGGCTAGACCCAAACCCAATCGGCTAGACCCAATCCCACTCCGCTAGACCCAAACCCACTCGGCTAGACCAAACCCACTCGGCTAGTCCCAAACCCACTCGGCTAGACCCAAACCCACTCGGCTAGACCCAAACCCACTCGGCTACACCCAAACCAACTCCGCTAGACACAAACCCACTCGGCTACACCCAAACCCACTCGTCTAGACCCAAACCCACTCGGCTAGACCCAAACCCACTCGGCTAGACCCAAACCCACATTGCTAGACCAAAACCCACTGGGCTAGAACCAAACCCACTCAGCTACACCCAAACCCACTCGGCTACACCCAAACCCACTCATCTAGACCCAAACCCACTCGGCTAGATCAAAACCCACTCCGCTAGACCCAAACACACTCCGCTAGACCCAAACCCACTCGGCTAGACCCGAACCCAATCGGCTAGACCCAAACTCACTCGGTTAGACCCAAACCCACTCGGCTGCACCCAAACCAACTCCGCTAGACACAAACCCACTCGGCTACACCCAAACCCACTCGTCTAGACCCAAACACACTCGGCTAGACCCAAACCCACTCGGCTAGAACCAAACCCACACTGCTAGACCAAAACCCACTGGGCTAGAACCAAACCCACTCGGCTACACCCAAACCCACTCGGCTAGACCCAAACCCACTCGGCTAGACCCAAACCCACACAGCTAGACCCAAACCCACTCTGCTAGACCCAAACCCACTCGGCTAGACCCAAACCCACTCGGCTAGACCCAAACCCACTGAACGAGTACCAAACCCACTCGGCTAGACCCAAACCCACTCGGCTAGACCCAAACCCACTCGGCTAGAACCAAACCCACTCGGCTAAACCCAAACCCACTCGGCTAGACCCAAACCCACTCGGCTGGAAGCAAACCCACTCGGCTAGACCCAAACCCACTCGGCTAGACCGAAACCCACTCGGCTAGACCCAAACCCACTCGGCTAGACCCAAACCCACTCGGCTAGACCCAAACCCACTCGGCCAGACCCAAACCCACTCGGCTAGGGCCAAACCCACTCGGATAGACCCAAATCCCCTCCGCTGGACCCAAACCCACTCGGCTAGACCCAAACCCACTCGGCTAGACCCAAACGCACTCGGCTAGACCCAAACCCACTCGGCTAGACCCAAACCCACTCGGATACACCCAAACCCACTCGGCTAGACCCAAACCCACTTGGCTAGACCCCATCCCACTCGGCAAGACCCAAACCCACTCGGCTAGACCCAAACCCACTCGGTAGACCCAAACCCACTCGGCTAGACCCAAACCCACTCGGCTGGACCCAAACCCACTAGGCTAGACCCAAACCCACTTGGCTAGACCCAAATCCTCTCGGCTAGACCCAAACCCACACGGCTTGACCCAAACCCACTCGGCTAGACTCAAACCCACTCCGCTAGACCCAAACCCACTCCGCTAGACCCAAACGCACTCGGCTAGACACAAACCCACTCGGCTAGACCGCAACCCACTCGGCTAGACCAAAACCCACTCGGCTAGACCCAAACCCACTCGGCTAGACCCAAACCCACTCGGCTACACCCAAACCCACTCGGCTGGAAGCAAACCCACTCGGCCAGAACCAAACCCACTCGGCTAGACCCAAACCCACTCGGCTAGACCCAAACCCACTCGGCTAGACCCAAACCCAATCGGCTAGACCCAATCCCACTCCGCTAGACCCAAACCCACTCGGCTAGACCAAACCCACTCGGCTAGACCCAAACCCACTCGGCTAGACACAAACCCACTCGGCTAGACCCAAACCCACTCGGCTACACCCAAACCAACTCCGCTAGACACAAACCCACTCGGCTACACCCAAACCCACTCGTCTAGACCCAAACCCACTCGGCTAGACCCAAACCCACTCGGCTAGACCCAAACCCACATTGCTAGACCAAAACCCACTGGGCTAGAACCAAACCCACTCGGCTACACCCAAACCCACTCGGCTAGACCCAAACCCACTCGGCTAGACCCAAACCCACACAGCTAGACCCAAACCCACTCGGCTAGACCCAAACCCACTCGGCTAGACCCAAACCCACTCGGCTAGACCCAAACCCACTCAACGAGTACCAAACCCACTCGGCTAGACCCAAACCCACTCGGCTAGACCCAAACCCACTCGGCAAGAATGAAACCCACTCGGCTAGACCCAAACCCACTCGGCTAGACCCAAACCCACTCGGCTGGAAGCAAACCCACTCGGCTAGACCCAAACCCACTCGGCTAGACCCAAACCCACTCGGCTAGACCCAAACCCACTCGGCTAGACCCAAACCCACTCGGCTAGACCCAAACCCACTCGGCCAGACCCAAACCCACTCGGCTAGGGCCAAACCCACTCGGATAGACCCAAAGCCCCTCCGCTAGACCCAAACCCACTTGGCTAGACACAAACCCACTCGGCTAGACCCAAACGCACTCGGCTAGACCCAAACCCACTCGGCTAGACCCAAACCCACTCGGATACACCCAAACCCACTCGGCTCGACCCAAACCCACTTGGCTAGACCCCAACCCACTCGGCAAGACCCAAACCCACTCGGCTAGACCCAAACCCACTCGGTAGACCCAAACCCACTCGGCTAGACACAAACCCACTCGGCTGGACCCAAACCCACTAGGCTAGACCCAAACCCACTTGGCTAGACCCAAATCCACTCGGCTAGACCCAAACCCACACGGCTTGACCCAAACCCACTCGGCTAGACTCAAACCCACTCCGCTAGACCCAAACCCACTCCGCTAGACCCAAACGCACTCGGCTAGACACAAACCCACTCGGCTAGACCACAACCCACTCGGCTAGACCCAAACCCACTCGGCTAGACCCAAACCCACTCGGCTAGACCCAAACCCACTCGGCTACACCCAAACCCACTCGGCTGGAAGCAAACCCACTCGGCTAGACCCAAACCCACTCGGCTAGACCCAAACCCACACGGCTAGACCCAAACCCACTCGGCTAGACGCAAACCCACTCGGCTAGACCCAAACCCACTCCGCTAGACCAAAACGCACTCGGCTGGACACAAACCCACTCGGCTAGACCACAACCCACTCGGCTAGACCCAAACCCACTCGGCTAGACCCAAACCCACTCGTTTAGACCCAAACCCACTCGGATAGACCCAAACCCACTCGGCTAGACCCAAACCCACTCGGCTAGACCCAAACCCACTCGGCTAGACCCAAACCAACTTGGCTAGACCCCAACCCACTCGGCAAGACCCAAACCCACTCGGCTAGACCCAAACCCACTCGGTAGACCCAAACCCACTCGGCTAGACCCAAACCCACTCGGCTGGACCCAAACCCACTAGGCTAGACACAACCCCACTTGGCTAGACCCAAACCCACTCGGCTAGACCCAAACCCACACGGCTTGACCCAAACCCACTCGGCTAGACCCAAACCCACTCCGCTAGACCCAAACCCACTCCGCTAGACCCAAACGCACTCGTCCAGACACAAACCCACTCGGCTAGACCACAACCCACTCGGCTAGACCCAAACCCACTCGGCTAGACCCAAACCCACTCGGCTAGACCCAAACCCACTCGGCTAGACCCAAACCCACTCGGCTAGACACAAACCCACTCGGCTAGACCCAAACCCACTCGGCTAGACCCAAACCCACTCGGCTATACCCAAACCCACTCGGCAATACCCAAACCCACTCGGCTAGACCCAAACCCACTCGGCTAGACCCAAACCCACTCGACTGGACCCAAACCCCCTCGGCTAGACCCATACCCACACGGCTAGACCCAAACCCACTTGGCTAGACCCAAACCCACTCAGCTACACCCAAACCCACTCGGCTACACCCAAACCCACTCATCTAGACCCAAACCCACTCGGCTAGATCAAAACCCACTCCGCTAGACCCAAACCCACTCCGCTAGACCCAAACGCACTCGGCTAGACACAAACCCAATCGGCTAGACCACAACCCACTCGGCTAGACCCAAACCCACACGGCTTGACCCAAACCCACTCGGCTAGACCCAAACCCACTCCGCTAGACCCAAACCCACTCCGCTAGACCCAAACGCACTCGTCTAGACACAAACCCACTCGGCTAGACCACAACCCACTCGGCTAGACCCAAACCCACTCGGCTAGACCCAAACCCACTCGGCTAGACCCAAACCCACTCGGCTAGACCCAAACCCACTCGGCTAGACACAAACCCACTCGGCTAGACCCAAACCCACTCGGCTAGACCCAAACCCACTCGGCTATACCCAAACCCACTCGGCAAGACCCAAACCCACTCGGCTAGACCCCAACCCACTCGGCTAGACCCAAACCCACTCGACTGGACCCAAACCCCCTCGGCTAGACCCATACCCACACGGCTAGACCCAAACCCACTTGGCTAGACCCAAACCCACTCAGCTACACCCAAACCCACTCGGCTACACCCAAACCCACTCATCTAGACCCAAACCCACTCGGCTAGATCAAAACCCACTCCGCTAGACCCAAACCCACTCCGCTAGAACCAAACGCACTCGGCTAGACACAAACCCAATCGGCTAGACCACAACCCACACGGCTAGACCCAAACCCACTCGGCTAGACCCGAACCCAATCGGCTAGACCCAAACTCACTCGGTTAGACCCAAACCCACTCGGCTACACCCAAACCAACTCCGCTAGACACAAACCCACTCGGCTACACCCAAACCCACTCGTCTAGACCCAAACACACTCGGCTAGACCCAAACCCACTCGGCTAGAACCAAACCCACACTGCTAGACCAAAACCCACTGGGCTAGAACCAAACCCACTCGGCTACACCCAAACCCACTCGGCTAGACCCAAACCCACTCGGCTAGACCCAAACCCACACAGCTAGACCCAAACCCACTCTGCTAGACCCAAACCCACTCGGCTAGACCCAAACCCACTCGGCTAGACCCAAAACCCACTGAACGAGTACCAAACCCACTCGGCTAGACCCAAACCCACTCGGCTAGACCCAAACCCACTCGGCTAGAACCAAACCCACTCGGCTAAACCCAAACCCACTCGGCTAGACCCAAACCCACTCGGCTGGAAGCAAACCCACTCGGCTAGACCCAAACCCACTCGGCTAGACCGAAACCCACTCGGCTAGACCCAAACCCACTCGGCTAGACCCAAACCCACTCGGCTAGACCCAAACCCACTCGGCCAGACCCAAACCCACTCGGCTAGGGCCAAACCCACTCGGATAGACCCAAATCCCCTCCGCTGGACCCAAACCCACTCGGCTAGACCCAAACCCACTCGGCTAGACCCAAACGCACTCGGCTAGACCCAAACCCACTCGGCTAGACCCAAACCCACTCGGATACACCCAAACCCACTCGGCTAGACCCAAACCCACTTGGCTAGACCCCATCCCACTCGGCAAGACCCAAACCCACTCGGCTAGACCCAAACCCACTCGGTAGACCCAAACCCACTCGGCTAGACCCAAACCCACTCGGCTGGACCCAAACCCACTAGGCTAGACCCAAACCCACTTGGCTAGACCCAAATCCTCTCGGCTAGACCCAAACCCACACGGCTTGACCCAAACCCACTCGGCTAGACTCAAACCCACTCGGCTAGACCCAAACCCACTCGGCTAGACCCAAACCCACTCGGCTACACCCAAACCCACTCGGCTGGAAGCAAACCCACTCGGCTAGACCCAAACCCACTCGGCTAGACCCAAACCCACTCGGCTAGACCCAAACCCACTCGGCTAGACCCAAACCCAATCGGCTAGACCCAATCCCACTCCGCTAGACCCAAACCCACTCGGCTAGACCAAACCCACTCGGCTAGACCCAAACCCACTCGGCTAGACACAAACCCACTCGGCTAGACCCAAACCCACTCGGCTACACCCAAACCAACTCCGCTAGACACAAACCCACTCGGCTACACCCAAACCCACTCGTCTAGACCCAAACCCACTCGGCTAGACCCAAACCCACTCGGCTAGACCCAAACCCACATTGCTAGACCAAAACCCACTGGGCTAGAACCAAACCCACTCGGCTACACCCAAACCCACTCGGCTAGACCCAAACCCACTCGGCTAGACCCAAACCCACGCAGCTAGACTCAAACCCACTCCGCTAGACCCAAACCCACTCCGCTAGACCCAAACGCACTCGGCTAGACACAAACCCACTCGGCTAGACCACAACCCACTCGGCTAGACCCAAACCCACTCGGCTAGACCCAAACCCACTCGGCTAGACCCAAACCCACTCGGCTACACCCAAACCCACTCGGCTGGAAGCAAACCCACTCGGCTAGACCCAAACCCACTCGGCTAGACCCAAACCCACACGGCTAGACCCAAACCCACTCGGCTAGACGCAAACCCACTCGGCTAGACCCAAACCCACTCCGCTAGACCAAAACGCACTCGGCTGGACACAAACCCACTCGGCTAGACCACAACCCACTCGGCTAGACCCAAACCCACTCGGCTAGACCCAAACCCACTCGGTTAGACCCAAACCCACTCGGCTAGACCCAAACCCACTCGGCTAGACCCAAACCCAATCGGCTAGACCCAATCCCACTCCGCTAGACCCAAACCCACTCGGCTAGACCAAACCCACTCGGCTAGACCCAAACCCACTCGGCTAGACACAAACCCACTCGGCTAGACCCAAACCCACTCGGCTACACCCAAACCAACTCCGCTAGACACAAATCCACTCGGCTACACCCAAACCCACTCGTCTAGACCCAAACCCACTCGGCTAGACCCAAACCCACTCGGCTAGACCCAAACCCACATTGCTAGACCAAAACCCACTGGGCTAGAACCAAACCCACTCGGCTACACCCAAACCCACTCGGCTAGACCCAAACCCACTCGGCTAGACCCAAACCCACTCGGCTAGACCCAAACCCACACAGCTAGACCCAAACCCACTCGGCTAGACCCAAACCCACTCGGCTAGACCCAAACCCACTCGGCTAGACCCAAACCCACTCAACGAGTAACAAACCCACTCGGCTAGACCCAAACCCACTCGGCTAGACCCAAACCCACTCGGCAAGAATGAAACCCACTCGGCTAGACCCAAACCCACTCGGCTAGACCCAAACCCACTCGGCTGGAAGCAAACCCACTCGGCTAGACCCAAACCCACTCGGCTAGACCCAAACCCACTCGGCTAGACCCAAACCCACTCGGCTAGACCCAAACCCACTCGGCTAGACCCAAACCCACTCGGCCAGACCCAAACCCACTCGGCTAGGGCCAAACCCACTCGGATAGACCCAAAGCCCCTCCGCTAGACCCAAACCCACTTGGCTAGACACAAACCCACTCGGCTAGACCCAAACGCACTCGGCTAGACCCAAACCCACTCGGCTAGACCCAAACCCACTCGGATACACCCAAACCCACTCGGCTCGACCCAAACCCACTTGGCTAGACCCCAACCCACTCGGCAAGACCCAAACCCACTCGGCTAGACACAAACCCACTCGGTAGACCCAAACCCACTCGGCTAGACACAAACCCACTCGGCTGGACCCAAACCCACTAGGCTAGACCCAAACCCACTTGGCTAGACCCAAATCCACTCGGCTAGACCCAAACCCACACGGCTTGACCCAAACCCACTCGGCTAGACTCAAACCCACTCCGCTAGACCCAAACCCACTCCGCTAGACCCAAACGCACTCGGCTAGACACAAACCCACTCGGCTAGACCACAACCCACTCGGCTAGACCCAAACCCACTCGGCTAGACCCAAACCCACTCGGCTAGACCCAAACCCACTCGGCTACACCCAAACCCACTCGGCTGGAAGCAAACCCACTCGGCTAGACCCAAACCCACTCGGCTAGACCCAAACCCACACGGCTAGACCCAAACCCACTCGGCTAGACGCAAACCCACTCGGCTAGACCCAAACCCACTCCGCTAGACCAAAACGCACTCGGCTGGACACAAACCCACTCGGATAGACCACAACCCACTCGGCTAGACCCAAACCCACTCGGCTAGACCCAAACCCACTCGGTTAGACCCAAACCCACTCGGATAGACCCAAACCCACTCGGCTAGACCCAAACCCACTCGGCTAGACCCAAACCCACTCGGCTAGACCCAAACCAACTTGGCTAGACCCCAACCCACTCGGCAAGACCCAAACCCACTCGGCTAGACCCAAACCCACTCGGTAGACCCAAACCCACTCGGCTAGACCCAAACCCACTCGGCTGGACCCAAACCCACTAGGCTAGACCCAAACCCACTTGGCTAGACCCAAACCCACTCGGCTAGACCCAAACCCACACGGCTTGACCCAAACCCACTCGGCTAGACCCAAACCCACTCCGCTAGACCCAAACCCACTCCGCTAGACCCAAACGCACTCGTCTAGACACAAACCCACTCGGCTAGACCACAACCCACTCGGCTAGACCCAAACCCACTCGGCTAGACCCAAACCCACTCGGCTAGACCCAAACCCACTCGGCTAGACCCAAACCCACTCGGCTAGACACAAACCCACTCGGCTAGACCCAAACCCACTCGGCTAGACCCAAACCCACTCGGCTATACCCAAACCCACTCGGCAAGACCCAAACCCACTCGGCTAGACCCAAACCCACTCGGCTAGACCCAAACCCACTCGACTGGACCCAAACCCCCTCGGCTAGACCCATACCCACACGGCTAGACCCAAACCCACTTGGCTAGACCCAAACCCACTCAGCTACACCCAAACCCACTCGGCTACACCCAAACCCACTCATCTAGACCCAAACCCACTCGGCTAGATCAAAACCCACTCCGCTAGACCCAAACCCACTCCGCTAGACCCAAACGCACTCGGCTAGACACAAACCCAATCGGCTAGACCACAACCCACACGGCTAGACCCAAACCCACTCGGCTAGACCCGAACCCAATCGGCTAGACCCAAACTCACTCGGTTAGACCCAAACCCACTCGGCTACACCCAAACCAACTCCGCTAGACACAAACCCACTCGGCTACACCCAAACCCACTCGTCTAGACCCAAACCCACTCGGCTAGACCCAAACCCACTCGGCTAGAACCAAACCCACACTGCCAGACCAAAACCCACTGGGCTAGAACCAAACCCACTCGGCTACACCCAAACCCACTCGGCTAGACCCAAACCCACTCGGCTAGACCCAAACCCACACAGCTAGACCCAAACCCACTCTGCTAGACCCAAACCCACTCGGCTAGACCCAAACCCACTCGGCTAGACCCAAACCCACTCAACGAGTACCAAACCCACTCGGCTAGACCCAAACCCACTCGGCTAGACCCAAACCCACTCGGCTAGAACCAAACCCACTCGGCTAGACCCAAACCCACTCGGCTAGACCCAAACCCACTCGGCTGGAAGCAAACCCACTCGGCTAGACCCAAACCCACTCGGCTAGACCCAAACCCACTCGGCTAGACCCAAACCCACTCGGCTAGACCCAAACCCACTCGGCTAGACCCAAACCCACTCGGCCAGACCCAAACCCACTCGGCTAGGGCCAAACCCACTCGGATAGACCCAAATCCCCTCCGCTAGACCCAAACCCACTCGGCTAGACCCAAACCCACTCGGCTAGACCCAAACGCACTCGGCTAGACCCAAACCCACTCGGCTAGACCCAAACCCACTCGGATACACCCAAACCCACTCGGCTAGACCCAAACCCACTTGGCTAGACCCCATCCCACTCGGCAAGACCCAAACCCACTCGGCTAGACCCAAACCCACTCGGTAGACCAAAACCCACTCGGCTAGACCCAAACCCACTCGGCTGGACCCAAACCCACTAGGCTAGACCCAAACCCACTTGGCAAGACCCAAATCCTCTCGGCTAGACCCAAACCCACACGGCTTGACCCAAACCCACTCGGCTAGACTCAAACCCACTCCGCTAGACCCAAACCCACTCCGCTAGACCCAAACGCACTCGGCTAGACACAAACCCACTCGGCTAGACCGCAACCCACTCGGCTAGACCAAAACCCACTCGGCTAGACCCAAACCCACTCGGCTAGACCCAAACCCTCTCGGCTACACCCAAACCCACTCGGCTGGCAGCAAACCCACTCGGCTACACCCAAACCCACTCGGCTAGACCCAAACCCACTCGGCTAGACCCAAACCCACTCGGCTAGACCTAAACCCAATCGGCTAGACCCAATCCCACTCCGCTAGACCCAAACCCACTCGGCTAGACCAAACCCACTCGGCTAGACCCAAACCCACTCGGCTAGACCCAAACCCACTCGGCTAGACCCAAACCCACTCGGCTACACCCAAACCAACTCCGCTAGACACAAACCCACTCGGCTACACCCAAACCCACTCGTCTAGACCCAAACCCACTCGGCTAGACCCAAACCCACTCGGCTGGACCCAAACCCACATTGCTAGACCAAAACCCACTGGGCTAGAACCAAACCCACTCGGCTACACCCAAACCCACTCGGCTAGACCCAAACCCACTCAGCTAGACCCAAACCCACAAAGCTAGACCCAAACCCACTCGGCTAGACCCAAACCCACTCGGCTAGACCCAAACCCACTCGGCTAGACCCAAACCCACTCAACGAGTACCAAACCCACTCGGCTAGACCCAAACCCACTCGGCTAGACCCAAACCCACTCGGCAAGAACGAAACCCACTCGGCTAGACCCAAACCCACTCGGCTAGACCCAAACCCACTCGGCTGGAAGCAAACCCACTCGGCTAGACCCAAACCCACTCGGCTGGACCCAAACCCACTCGGCTAGACCCAAACCCACTCGGCTAGACCCAAACCCAGTCGGCTAGACCCAAACCCACTCGGCCAGACCCAAACCCACTCGGCTAGGGCCAAACCCACTCGGATAGACCCAAATCCCCTCCGCTAGACCCAAACCCACTCGGCTAGACACAAACCCACTCGGCTAGACCCAAACGCACTCGGCTAGACCCAAACCCACTCGGCTAGACCCAAACCCACTCGGATACACCCAAACCCACTCGGCTCGACCCATACCCACTTGGCTAGACCCCAACCCACTCGGCAAGACCCAAACCCACTCGGCTAGACCCAAACCCACTCGGTAGACCCAAACCCACTCGGCTAGACACAAACCCACTCGGCTGGACCCAAACCCACTAGGCTAGACCCAAACCCACTTGGCTAGACCCAAATCCACTCGGCTAGACCCAAACCCACACGGCTTGACCCAAACCCACTCGGCTAGACCCAAACCCACTCGGCCAGACCCAAACCCACTCGGCTAGGGCCAAACGCACTCGGATAGACCCAAATCCCCTCCGCTAGACCCAAACCCACTCGGCTAGACCCAAACCCACTCGGCTAGACCCAAACGCACTCGGCTAGACCCAAACCCACTCGGCTAGACCCCAACCCACTCGGATACACCCAAACCCACTCGGCTAGACCCAAACCCACTTGGCTAGGCCCCAACCCACTCGGCAAGACCCAAACCCACTCGGCTAGACCCAAATCCACTCGGCTAGACCCAAACCCACACGGCTTGACCCAAACCCACTCGGCTAGACTCAAACCCACTCCGCTAGACCCAAACCCACTCCGCTAGACCCAAACGCACTCGGCTAGACACAAACCCACTCGGCTAGACCACAACCCACTCGGCTAGACCCAAACCCACTCGGCTAGACCCAAACCCACTCGGCTAGACCCAAACCCACTCCGCTAGACCCAAACCCACTCCGCTAGACCCAAACCCACTCGGCTAGACCCAAACCCACTCGGCTAGACCCAAACCCACTCGGCTATACCCAAACCCACTCGGCAAGACCCAAACCCACTCGGCTAGACCCAAACCCACTCGGCTAGACCCAAACCCACTCGACTGGACCCAAACCCCATCGGCTAGACCCAAACCCACACGGCTAGACCCAAACCCACTTGGCTAGACCCAAACCCACTCAGCTACACCCAAACCCACTCGGCTCGACCCAAACCCACTCGGCAAGACCCAAACCCACTCGGCTAGACCCAAACCAACTCGGCTAGACCCAAACCCACTCGGCTAGACCAAACCCACTCGGCTAGACCCAAACCCACTCGGCTAGACCCAAACCCACTCGGCTAGACCCAAACCCACTTGGCTAGACCCCATCCCACTCGGCAAGACCCAAACCCACTCGGCTAGACCCAAACCCACTCGGTAGACCCAAACCCACTCGGCTAGACCCAAACCCACTCGGCTGGACCCAAACCCACTAGGCTAGACCCAAACCCACTTGGCTAGACCCAAATCCTCTCGGCTAGACCCAAACCCACACGGCTTGACCCAAACCCACTCGGCTAGACTCAAACCCACTCCGCTAGACCCAAACCCACTCCGCTAGACCCAAACGCACTCGGCTAGACACAAACCCACTCGGCTAGACCGCAACCCACTCGGCTAGACCAAAACCCACTCGGCTAGACCCAAACCCACTCGGCTAGACCCAAACCCACTCGGCTACACCCAAACCCACTCGGCTGGCAGCAAACCCACTCGGCTACACCCAAACCCACTCGGCTAGACCCAAACCCACTCGGCTAGACCCAAACCCACTCGGCTAGACCTAAACCCAATCGGCTAGACCCAATCCCACTCCGCTAGACCCAAACCCACTCGGCTAGACCAAACCCACTCGGCTAGACCCAAACCCACTCGGCTAGACCCAAACCCACTCGGCTAGACCCAAACCCACTCGGCTACACCCAAACCAACTCCGCTAGACACAAACCCACTCGGCTACACCCAAACCCACTCGTCTAGACCCAAACCCACTCGGCTAGACCCAAACCCACTCGGCTGGACCCAAACCCACATTGCTAGACCAAAACCCACTGGGCTAGAACCAAACCCACTCGGCTACACCCAAACCCACTCGGCTAGACCCAAACCCACTCAGCTAGACCCAAACCCACAAAGCTAGACCCAAACCCACTCGGCTGGACCCAAACCCACTCGGCTAGACCCAAACCCACTCGGCTAGACCCAAACCCACTCAACGAGTACCAAACCCACTCGGCTAGACCCAAACCCACTCGGCTAGACCCAAACCCACTCGGCAAGAACGAAACCCACTCGGCTAGACCCAAACCCACTCGGCTAGACCCAAACCCACTCGGCTGGAAGCAAACCCACTCGGCTAGACCCAAACCCACTCGGCTGGACCCAAACCCACTCGGCTAGACCCAAACCCACTCGGCTAGACCCAAACCCAGTCGGCTAGACCCAAACCCACTCGGCCAGACCCAAACCCACTCGGCTAGGGCCAAACCCACTCGGATAGACCCAAATCCCCTCCGCTAGACCCAAACCCACTCGGCTAGACACAAACCCACTCGGCTAGACCCAAACGCACTCGGCTAGACCCAAACCCACTCGGCTAGACCCAAACCCACTCGGATACACCCAAACCCACTCGGCTCGACCCAAACCCACTTGGCTAGACCCCAACCCACTCGGCAAGACCCAAACCCACTCGGCTAGACCCAAACCCACTCGGTAGACCCAAACCCACTCGGCTAGACACAAACCCACTCGGCTGGACCCAAACCCACTAGGCTAGACCCAAACCCACTTGGCTAGACCCAAATCCACTCGGCTAGACCCAAACCCACACGGCTTGACCCAAACCCACTCGGCTAGACCCAAACCCACTCGGCCAGACCCAAACCCACTCGGCTAGGGCCAAACGCACTCGGATAGACCCAAATCCCCTCCGCTAGACCCAAACCCACTCGGCTAGACCCAAACCCACTCGGCTAGACCCAAACGCACTCGGCTAGACCCAAACCCACTCGGCTAGACCCCAACCCACTCGGATACACCCAAACCCACTCGGCTAGACCCAAACCCACTTGGCTAGACCCCAACCCACTCGGCAAGACCCAAACCCACTCGGCTAGACCCAAATCCACTCGGCTAGACCCAAACCCACACGGCTTGACCCAAACCCACTCGGCTAGACTCAAACCCACTCCGCTAGACCCAAACCCACTCCGCTAGACCCAAACGCACTCGGCTAGACACAAACCCACTCGGCTAGACCACAACCCACTCGGCTAGACCCAAACCCACTCGGCTAGACCCAAACCCACTCGGCTAGACCCAAACCCACTCCGCTAGACCCAAACCCACTCCGCTAGACCCAAACCCACTCGGCTAGACCCAAACCCACTCGGCTAGACCCAAACCCACTCGGCTATACCCAAACCCACTCGGCAAGACCCAAACCCACTCGGCTAGACCCAAACCCACTCGGCTAGACCCAAACCCACTCGACTGGACCCAAACCCCATCGGCTAGACCCAAACCCACACGGCTAGACCCAAACCCACTTGGCTAGACCCAAACCCACTCAGCTACACCCAAACCCACTCGGCTCGACCCAAACCCACTCGGCAAGACCCAAACGCACTCGGCTAGACCCAAACCAACTCGGCTAGACCCAAACCCACTCGGCTAGACCAAACCCACTCGGCTAGACCCAAACCCACTCGGCTAGACCCAAACCCACTCGGCTAGACCCAAACCCACTCGGCTACACCCAAACCCACTCCGCTAGACACAAACCCACTCGGCTACACCCAAACCCACTCGTCTAGACCCAAACCCACTCGGCTAGACCCAAACCCACTCGGCTAGACCCAAACCCACACAGCTAGACCCAAACCCACTTGGCTAGAACCAAAGCCACTCGGCTACACCCAAACCCACTCGGCTAGACCCAAACCCACACAGCTAGACCCAAACCCACTTGGCTAGAACCAAACCCACTCGGCTAGACCCAAAGCCACTCGGCTAGTTCCAAAGCCACTCGGCTAGACCCAAACGGACTCGGCTAGAAGCAAACCCACTCGGCTAGACCCAAACCCACTCGGGTAGACCCAAACCCACTCGGCTAGACCCAAACCCACTCGGCTAGACCCAAACCTACTCGGCTAGACCCAAACGGACTCGGCTAGACCCAAACCCACTCGGCCAGAACCAATCCCACTCGGCTAGACCCAAACCCACTCGGCTAGACCCAAACCCACTCGGCTAGACCCAAACACACTCGGCTAGACCCAAACCCACTTGGCTAGACCCAAACCCACTCGTCTGGACCCAAACCCACTCGGCTCGACCCAAACCCACTCGGCTAGACCCAAACCCACTCGGCTAGACACAACCCCACTCGGCTATTCCCAAACCCACTCGGCTAGACCCAAACCCACTCGGCTAGACCCAAACCCACTCGGCTAGACCCAAACCCAATCGGCTAGATGCAAACCCACTCCGCTAGACCCAAACCCACTCGGCTAGACCCAAACCCACTCCGCTAGACCCAAACCCACTCGGCTAGACCCAAACCCACTCGGCATAACCCAATCCCACTCGGCTAAACCCAAACCCACTCGGCTAGACCCAAACACACTCGGTTAGACCCAAACCCACTCGGCTAGACCCAAACCCACTCGGCTAGTCCCAAACCCACTGGGCTAGACCCAAACCCACTCGGCTGGACCCAAACCCACTCGGCTAGACCCAAACCCACTCGGCTAGACCCAAACCCACTCGGCTAGACCCAAACCCACTCGGCTCGACCCAAACCCACTCGACTAGACCCAAACCCACTCGGCTAGACACAACACCACTCGGCTATTCCCAAACCCACTCGGCTAGACCCAAACCCACTCGGCTAGACCCAAACCCACTCGGCTAGACCCAAACCCAATCGGCTAGATGCAAACCCACTCCGCTAGACCCAAACCCACTCGGCTAGACCCAAACCCACTCCGCTAGACCCAAACCCACTCGGCTAGACCCAAACCCACTCGGCATAACCCAATCCCACTCGGCTAAACCCAAACCCACTCGGCTAGACCCAAACACACTCGGTTAGACCCAAACCCACTCGGCTAGACCCAAACCCACTCGGCTAGTCCCAAACCCACTGGGCTAGACCCAAACCCACTCGGCTGGACCCAAACCCACTCGGCTAGACCCAAACCCACTCGGCTAGACCCAAACGGACTCGGCTAGACCCAAACCCACTCGGCTAGAACCAAACCCACTCGGATAGACCCAAACCCACTCGGCTAGACCCAAACCCACTCGGCTAGACCCAAACCCACTCGGCTAGACCCAAACCCAATCGGCTAGACCCAAACCCACTCGGCTGGACCTAAACCCACTCGGCTAGACCCAAACCCACTCGGCTAGACCCAAACCCACTCGGCTAGACCCAAACCCACTCGGCTAGACCCAAACCCACTCGGCTAGTCCCAAACCCACTGGGCTAGACCCAAACCCACTCGGCTGGACCCAAACCCACTCGGCTAGACCCAAACCCACTCGGCTAGACCCAAACCCACTCGGCTAGACACAACCCCACTCGGCTAGTCCCAAACCCACTCGGCTAGACCCAAACCCACTCGGCTAGACCCAAACCCACTCGGCTAGACCCAAACCCAATCGGCTAGATGCAAACCCACTCCGCTAGACCCAAACCCACTCGACTAGACCCAAACCCACTCCGCTAAACCCAAACCCACTCGGCTAGACCCAAACCCACTCGGCATAACCCAATCCCACTCGGCTAAACCCAAACCCACTCGGCTAGACCCAAACACACTCGGTTAGACCGAAACCCACTCGGCTAGACCCAAACCCACTCGGCTAGTCCCAAACCCACTGGGCTAGACCCAAACCCACTCGGCTGGACCCAAACCCACTCGGCTAGACCCAAACCCACTCGGCTAGACCCAAACGGACTCGGCTAGACCCAAACCCACTCGGCTAGAACCAAACCCACTCGGCTAGACCCAAACCCACTCGGCAAGACCCAAACCCACTCGGCTAGACCCAAACCCACTCGGCTAGACCCAAACCCAATCGGCTACTCCCAAACCCACTCGGCTGGACCCAAACCCACTCAGCTAGACCCAAACCCACTCGGCTAGACCCAAACCCACACGGCTAGACCCAAACCCACTCGGCTATACCCAAACCCACTCGGCTCGACCCAAACCCACTCGGCTAGACCCAAACCCACTCTGCTAGACCCAAACGCACTCGGCTAGACCCAGACCCAATCGGCTAGACCCAAACCCACTCGGCTAGACCCAAACCCACTCGGCTAGACCCAAACCCACTCGGCTAGACCCAAACCCACTCGGCTAGACCCAAACCCACTCGGCTAGACCCAAACCCACTCGGCTAGACCCAAACCCACTCGGCTAGAACCAAACCCACTCGGCTAGACCCAAACCCACTCGGCTAGACCCAAACCCACTCGGCTAGACCCAAACCCACTCGGCTAGACCCAAACCCACTCGGCTAGACCCAAACCCACTCGGCTGGACCCAAACCCACTCGGCTAGACCCAAACCCACTCGGCTAGACCCAAACCCACTCGGCTAGACACAAACCCACTCGGCTATACCCAAACCCACTCGGCTAGACACAAACCCACTCGGCTAGACTCAAACCCACTCGGCTAGACCCAAACCCAATCGGCTAGATGCAAACCCACTCCGCTAGACCCAAACCCACTCGGCTAGACCCAAACCCACTCCGCTAGAACCAAACCCACTCGGCTAGACCCAAACCCACTCGGCATAACCCAATCCCACTCGGCTAAACCCAAACCCACTCGGCTAGACCCAAACCCACTCGGTTAGACCCAAACCCACTCGGCTAGACCCAAACCCACTCGGCTAGTCCCAAACCCACTGGGCTAGACCCAAACCCACTCGCCTGGACCCAAACCCACTCGGCTAGACCCAAAACCACTCGGCTAGACCCAAACGGACTCGGCTAGACCCAAACCCACTCGGCTAGAACCAAACCCACTCGGCTAGACCCAAACCCACTCGGCTAGACCCAAACCCACTCGGCTAGACCCAAACCCACTCGGCTAGACCCAAACCCAATCGGCTAGTCCCAAACACACTCGGCTGGACCCAAACCCACTCAGCTAGACCCAAACCCACTCGGCTAGACCCAAACCCACACGGCTAGACCCAAACCCACTCGGCTATACCCAAACCCACTCGGCTCGACCCAAACCCACTCGGCTAGACCCAAACCCACTCTGCTAGACCCAAACGCACTCGGCTAGCCCAGACCCACTCGGCTAGACCCCAACCCACTCGGCTAGACCCAAACCCACTCGGCTAGTCCCAAACCCACTGGGCTAGACCCAAACCCACTCGGCTGGACCCAAACCCACTCGGCTAGACCCAAACCCACTCGGCTAGACCCAAACGGACTCGGCTAGACCCAAACCCACTCGGCTAGAACCAAACCCACTCGGCTAGACCCAAACCCACTCGGCTAGACCCAAACCCACTCGGCTAGACCCAAACCCACTCGGCTAGACCCAAACCCAATCGGCTACTCCCAAACCCACTCGGCTGGACCCAAACCCACTCAGCTAGACCCAAACCCACTCGGCTAGACCCAAACCCACACGGCTAGACCCAAACCCACTCGGCTATACCCAAACCCACTCGGCTCGACCCAAACCCACTCGGCTAGACCCAAACCCACTCTGCTAGACCCAAACGCACTCGGCTAGACCCAGACCCAATCGGCTAGACCCAAACCCACTCGGCTAGACCCAAACCCACTCGGCTAGACCCAAACCCACTCGGCTAGACCCAAACCCACTCGGCTAGACCCAAACCCACTCGGCTAGACCCAAACCCACTCGGCTAGACCCAAACCACTCGGCTAGACCCAAACCCACTCGGCTAGAACCAAACCCACTCGGCTAGACCCAAACCCACTCGGCTAGACCCAAACCCACTCGGCTAGACCCAAACCCACACGGCTAGACCCAAACCCACTTGGCTAGACCCAAACCCACTCAGCTACACCCAAACCCACTCGGCTCGACCCAAACCCACTCGGCAAGACCCAAACCCACTCGGCTAGACCCAAACCAACTCGGCTAGACCCAAACCCACTCGGCTAGACCAAACCCACTCGGCTAGACCCAAACCCACTCGGCTAGACCCAAACCCACTCGGCTAGACCCAAACCCACTTGGCTAGACCCCATCCCACTCGGCAAGACCCAAACCCACTCGGCTAGACCCAAACCCACTCGGTAGACCCAAACCCACTCGGCTAGACCCAAACCCACTCGGCTGGACCCAAACCCACTAGGCTAGACCCAAACCCACTTGGCTAGACCCAAATCCTCTCGGCTAGACCCAAACCCACACGGCTTGACCCAAACCCACTCGGCTAGACTCAAACCCACTCCGCTAGACCCAAACCCACTCCGCTAGACCCAAACGCACTCGGCTAGACACAAACCCACTCGGCTAGACCGCAACCCACTCGGCTAGACCAAAACCCACTCGGCTAGACCCAAACCCACTCGGCTAGACCCAAACCCACTCGGCTACACCCAAACCCACTCGGCTGGCAGCAAACCCACTCGGCTACACCCAAACCCACTCGGCTAGACCCAAACCCACTCGGCTAGACCCAAACCCACTCGGCTAGACCTAAACCCAATTGGCTAGACCCAATCCCACTCCGCTAGACCCAAACCCACTCGGCTAGACCAAACCCACTCGGCTAGACCCAAACCCACTCGGCTAGACCCAAACCCACTCGGCTAGACCCAAACCCACTCGGCTACACCCAAACCAACTCCGCTAGACACAAACCCACTCGGCTACACCCAAACCCACTCGTCTAGACCCAAACCCACTCGGCTAGACCCAAACCCACTCGGCTGGACCCAAACCCACATTGCTAGACCAAAACCCACTGGGCTAGAACCAAACCCACTCGGCTACACCCAAACCCACTCGGCTAGACCCAAACCCACTCAGCTAGACCCAAACCCACAAAGCTAGACCCAAACCCACTCGGCTGGACCCAAACCCACTCGGCTAGACCCAAACCCACTCGGCTAGACCCAAACCCACTCAACGAGTACCAAACCCACTCGGCTAGACCCAAACCCACTCGGCTAGACCCAAACCCACTCGGCAAGAACGAAACCCACTCGGCTAGACCCAAACCCACTCGGCTAGACCCAAACCCACTCGGCTGGAAGCAAACCCACTCGGCTAGACCCAAACCCACTCGGCTGGACCCAAACCCACTCGGCTAGACCCAAACCCACTCGGCTAGACCCAAACCCAGTCGGCTAGACCCAAACCCACTCGGCCAGACCCAAACCCACTCGGCTAGGGCCAAACCCACTCGGATAGACCCAAATCCCCTCCGCTAGACCCAAACCCACTCGGCTAGACACAAACCCACTCGGCTAGACCCAAACGCACTCGGCTAGACCCAAACCCACTCGGCTAGACCCAAACCCACTCGGATACACCCAAACCCACTCGGCTCGACCCAAACCCACTTGGCTAGACCCCAACCCACTCGGCAAGACCCAAACCCACTCGGCTAGACCCAAACC
This sequence comes from Raja brachyura, assembly GCA_963514005.1. Next base: position 1,447,247 of record CAUPSL010000002.1, read on the forward strand.
CACTCGGTAGACCCAAACCCACTCGGCTAGACACAAACCCACTCGGCTGGACCCAAACCCACTAGGCTAGACCCAAACCCACTTGGCTAGACCCAAATCCACTCGGCTAGACCCAAACCCACACGGCTTGACCCAAACCCACTCGGCTAGACCCAAACCCACTCGGCCAGACCCAAACCCACTCGGCTAGGGCCAAACGCACTCGGATAGACCCAAATCCCCTCCGCTAGACCCAAACCCACTCGGCTAGACCCAAACCCACTCGGCTAGACCCAAACGCACTCGGCTAGACCCAAACCCACTCGGCTAGACCCCAACCCACTCGGATACACCCAAACCCACTCGGCTAGACCCAAACCCACTTGGCTAGACCCCAACCCACTCGGCAAGACCCAAACCCACTCGGCTAGACCCAAATCCACTCGGCTAGACCCAAACCCACACGGCTTGACCCAAACCCACTCGGCTAGACTCAAACCCACTCCGCTAGACCCAAACCCACTCCGCTAGACCCAAACGCACTCGGCTAGACACAAACCCACTCGGCTAGACCACAACCCACTCGGCTAGACCCAAACCCACTCGGCTAGACCCAAACCCACTCGGCTAGACCCAAACCCACTCCGCTAGACCCAAACCCACTCCGCTAGACCCAAACCCACTCGGCTAGACCCAAACCCACTCGGCTAGACCCAAACCCACTCGGCTATACCCAAACCCACTCGGCAAGACCCAAACCCACTCGGCTAGACCCAAACCCACTCGGCTAGACCCAAACCCACTCGACTGGACCCAAACCCCATCGGCTAGACCCAAACCCACACGGCTAGACCCAAACCCACTTGGCTAGACCCAAACCCACTCAGCTACACCCAAACCCACTCGGCTCGACCCAAACCCACTCGGCAAGACCCAAACGCACTCGGCTAGACCCAAACCAACTCGGCTAGACCCAAACCCACTCGGCTAGACCAAACCCACTCGGCTAGACCCAAACCCACTCGGCTAGACCCAAACCCACTCGGCTAGACCCAAACCCACTCGGCTACACCCAAACCCACTCCGCTAGACACAAACCCACTCGGCTACACCCAAACCCACTCGTCTAGACCCAAACCCACTCGGCTAGACCCAAACCCACTCGGCTAGACCCAAACCCACACAGCTAGACCCAAACCCACTTGGCTAGAACCAAACCCACTCGGCTACACCCAAACCCACTCGGCTAGACCCAAACCCACACAGCTAGACCCAAACCCACTTGGCTAGAACCAAACCCACTCGGCTAGACCCAAAGCCACTCGGCTAGTTCCAAAGCCACTCGGCTAGACCCAAACGGACTCGGCTAGAAGCAAACCCACTCGGCTAGACCCAAACCCACTCGGGTAGACCCAAACCCACTCGGCTAGACCCAAACCCACTCGGCTAGACCCAAACCTACTCGGCTAGACCCAAACGGACTCGGCTAGACCCAAACCCACTCGGCCAGAACCAATCCCACTCGGCTAGACCCAAACCCACTCGGCTAGACCCAAACCCACTCGGCTAGACCCAAACACACTCGGCTAGACCCAAACCCACTTGGCTAGACCCAAACCCACTCGTCTGGACCCAAACCCACTCGGCTCGACCCAAACCCACTCGGCTAGACCCAAACCCACTCGGCTAGACACAACCCCACTCGGCTATTCCCAAACCCACTCGGCTAGACCCAAACCCACTCGGCTAGACCCAAACCCACTCGGCTAGACCCAAACCCAATCGGCTAGATGCAAACCCACTCCGCTAGACCCAAACCCACTCGGCTAGACCCAAACCCACTCCGCTAGACCCAAACCCACTCGGCTAGACCCAAACCCACTCGGCATAACCCAATCCCACTCGGCTAAACCCAAACCCACTCGGCTAGACCCAAACACACTCGGTTAGACCCAAACCCACTCGGCTAGACCCAAACCCACTCGGCTAGTCCCAAACCCACTGGGCTAGACCCAAACCCACTCGGCTGGACCCAAACCCACTCGGCTAGACCCAAACCCACTCGGCTAGACCCAAACACACTCGGCTAGACCCAAACCCACTCGGCTCGACCCAAACCCACTCGACTAGACCCAAACCCACTCGGCTAGACACAACCCCACTCGGCTATTCCCAAACCCACTCGGCTAGACCCAAACCCACTCGGCTAGACCCAAACCCACTCGGCTAGACCCAAACCCAATCGGCTAGATGCAAACCCACTCCGCTAGACCCAAACCCACTCGGCTAGACCCAAACCCACTCCGCTAGACCCAAACCCACTCGGCTAGACCCAAACCCACTCGGCATAACCCAATCCCACTCGGCTAAACCCAAACCCACTCGGCTAGACCCAAACACACTCGGTTAGACCCAAACCCACTCGGCTAGACCCAAACCCACTCGGCTAGTCCCAAACCCACTGGGCTAGACCCAAACCCACTCGGCTGGACCCAAACCCACTCGGCTGGACCCAAACCCACTCGGCTAGACCCAAACGGACTCGGCTAGACCCAAACCCACTCGGCTAGAACCAAACCCACTCGGATAGACCCAAACCCACTCGGCTAGACCCAAACCCACTCGGCTAGACCCAAACCCACTCGGCTAGACCCAAACCCAATCGGCTAGACCCAAACCCACTCGGCTGGACCCAAACCCACTCGGCTAGACCCAAACCCACTCGGCTAGACCCAAACCCACTCGGCTAGACCCAAACCCACTCGGCTAGAACCAAACCCACTCGGCTAGACCCAAACCCACTCGGCTAGACCCAAACCCACTCGGCTAGACCCAAACCCACTCGGCTAGACCCAAACCCACTCGGCTAGACCCAAACCCACTCGGCTGGACCCAAACCCACTCGGCTAGACCCAAACCCACTCGGCTAGACCCAAACCCACTCGGCTAGACACAAACCCACTCGGCTATACCCAAACCCACTCGGCTAGACACAAACCCACTCGGCTAGACTCAAACCCACTCGGCTAGACCCAAACCCAATCGGCTAGACGCAAACCCACTCCGCTAGACCCAAACCCACTCGGCTAGACCCAAACCCACTCCGCTAGAACCAAACCCACTCGGCTAGACCCAAACCCACTCGGCATAACCCAATCCCACTCGGCTAAACCCAAACCCACTCGGCTAGACCCAAACCCACTCGGTTAGACCCAAACCCACTCGGCTAGACCCAAACCCACTCGGCTAGTCCCAAACCCACTGGGCTAGACCCAAACCCACTCGCCTGGACCCAAACCCACTCGGCTAGACCCAAACCCACTCGGCTAGACCCAAACGGACTCGGCTAGACCCAAACCCACTCGGCTAGAACCAAACCCACTCGGCTAGACCCAAACCCACTCGGCTAGACCCAAACCCACTCGGCTAGACCCAAACCCACTCGGCTAGACCCAAACCCAATCGGCTAGTCCCAAACACACTCGGCTGGACCCAAACCCACTCAGCTAGACCCAAACCCACTCGGCTAGACCCAAACCCACACGGCTAGACCCAAACCCACTCGGCTATACCCAAACCCACTCGGCTCGACCCAAACCCACTCGGCTAGACCCAAACCCACTCTGCTAGACCCAAACGCACTCGGCTAGCCCAGACCCACTCGGCTAGACCCCAACCCACTCGGCTAGACCCAAACCCACTCGGCTAGTCCCAAACCCACTGGGCTAGACCCAAACCCACTCGGCTGGACCCAAACCCACTCGGCTAGACCCAAACCCACTCGGCTAGACCCAAACGGACTCGGCTAGACCCAAACCCACTCGGCTAGAACCAAACCCACTCGGCTAGACCCAAACCCACTCGGCTAGACCCAAACCCACTCGGCTAGACCCAAACCCACTCGGCTAGACCCAAACCCAATCGGCTACTCCCAAACCCACTCGGCTGGACCCAAACCCACTCAGCTAGACCCAAACCCACTCGGCTAGACCCAAACCCACACGGCTAGACCCAAACCCACTCGGCTATACCCAAACCCACTCGGCTCGACCCAAACCCACTCGGCTAGACCCAAACCCACTCTGCTAGACCCAAACGCACTCGGCTAGACCCAGACCCAATCGGCTAGACCCAAACCCACTCGGCTAGACCCAAACCCACTCGGCTAGACCCAAACCCACTCGGCTAGACCCAAACCCACTCGGCTAGACCCAAACCCACTCGGCTAGACCCAAACCCACTCGGCTAGACCCAAACCCACTCGGCTAGACCCAAACCCACTCGGCTAGAACCAAACCCACTCGGCTAGACCCAAACCCACTCGGCTAGACCCAAACCCACTCGGCTAGACCCAAACCCACTCGGCTAGACCCAAACCCACTCGGCCAGACCCAAACCCACTCGGCTGGACCCAAACCCACTCGGCTAGACCCAAACCCACTCGGCTAGACCCAAACCCACTCGGCTAGACACAAACCCACTCGGCTATACCCAAACCCACTCGGCTAGACCCAAACCCACTCGGCTAGACCCAAACCCACTCGGCTAGACCCAAACCCAATCGGCTAGACGCAAACCCACTCCGCTAGACCCAAACCCACTCGGCTAGACCCAAACCCACTCCGCTAGAACCAAACCCACTCGGCTAGACCCAAACCCACTCGGCATAACCCAATCCCACTCGGCTAAACCCAAACCCACTCGGCTAGACCCAAACCCACTCGGTTAGACCCAAACCCACTCGGCTAGACCCAAACCCACTCGGCTAGTCCCAAACCCACTGGGCTAGACCCAAACCCACTCGGCTGGACCCAAACCCACTCGGCTAGACCCAAACCCACTCGGCTAGACCCAAACGGACTCGGCTAGACCCAAACCCACTCGGCTAGAACCAAACCCACTCGGCTAGACCCAAACCCACTCGGCTAGACCCAAACCCACTCGGCTAGACCCAAACCCACTCGGCTAGACCCAAACCCAATCGGCTAGTCCCAAACACACTCGGCTGGACCCAAACCCACTCAGCTAGACCCAAACCCACTCGGCTAGACCCAAACCCACACGGCTAGACCCAAACCCACTCGGCTATACCCAAACCCACTCGGCTAGACCCAAACCCACTCGGCTAGACCCAAACCCTCTCCGCTAGACCCAAACCCACTCGGCTAGACCCAAACCCTCTCCGCTAGACCCAAACCCACTCGGCTAGACCCAAACCCACTCGGCATAACCCAATCCCACTCGGCTAAACCCAAACCCACTCGGCTAGACCCAAACCCACTCGGTTAGACCCAAACCCACTCGGCTAGACCCAAACCCACTCGGCTAGTCCCAAACCCACTGGGCTAGACCCAAACCCACTCGGCTAGACCCAAACCCACTCAGCTAGACCCAAACGGACTCGGCTAGACCCAAACCCAATCGGCTAGAACCAAAACCACTCGGCTAGACCCAAACCCACTCGGCTAGACGCAAACCCACTCGGCTAGACCCAAACCCACTCGGCTAGACCCAAACCCACTCGGCTAGACCCAAACCCACTCGGCTGGACCCAAACCCACTCAGCTAGACCCAAACCCACTCGGCTAGACCCGAACCCACTCGGCTAGACACAAACCCACTCGGCTATACCCAAACCCACTCGGCTCGACCCAAACCCACTCGGCTAGACCCAAACCCACTCGGCTAGACCCAAACCCAATCGGCTAGACGCAAACCCACTCCGCTAGACCCAAACCCACTCGGCTGGACCCAAACCCACTCCGCTAGACCCAAACCCACTCGGCTAGACCCAAACCCACTCGGCATAACCCAATCCCACTCGGCTAAACCCAAACCCACTCGGCTAGACCCAAACCCACTCGGTTAGACCCAAACCCACTCGGCTAGACCCAAACCCACTCGGCTAGTCCCAAACCCACTGGGCTAGACCCAAACCCACTCGGCTGGACCCAAACCCACTCGGCTAGACCCAAACCCACTCGGCTAGACCCAAACGGACTCGGCTAGACCCAAACCCACTCGGCTAGAACCAAACCCACTCGGCTAGACCCAAACCCACTCGGCTAGACCCAAACCCACTCGGCTAGACCCAAACCCACTTGGCTAGACCCAAACCCAATCGGCTAGTCCCAAACCCACTCGGCTGGACCCAAACCCACTCAGCTAGACCCAAACCCACTCGGCCAGACCCAAACCCACACGGCTAGACCCAAACCCACTCGGCTATACCCAAACCCACTCGGCTCGACCCAAACCCACTCGGCTAGACCCAAACCCACTCTGCTAGACCCAAACGCACTCGGCTAGACCCAGACCCACTCGGCTAGACCCCAACCCACTCGGCTAGACCCAAACCCACTCGGCTACAGCCAAACCCACTCGGCTAGACCCAAACCCACTCGGCTAGACCCAAACCCACTCGGCCAGACCCAAACCCACTCGGCTAGACCCAAACCCACTCGGCTAGACACGAACGCGCTTGGTTAGACACAAACCCACTCGGCTAGACCCAAACCCACTCGGCTAGACCCAAACCCTCTCGGATAGACCGAAACCGACTCGGGTAGACCCAAACCCACTCGGATAGGCCCAAACCCACTCGGTTAGACCCAAACCCACTCGGCTAGACCCAAACCCACTCGGCTACACCCAAACCCACTCGGCTAGACCCAAACCCACTCAGCTAGACCCAAACCCACTCGGCTAGACCCAAACCCACTTGGCCAGACACAAACCCACTCGGCTAGACCTAAACCCACTCGGCTAGACCCAAACCCACTCGGCTAGTCCCAAACCCACTGGGCTAGACCCAAACCCACTCGGCTGGACCCAAACCCACTTGACTAGACCCAAACCCACTCGGCTAGACCCAAACGGACTCGGCTAGACCCAAACCCACTCGGCTAGAACCAAAACCACTCGGCTAGACCCAGACCCACTCGGCTAGACCCAAACCCACTCGGCTAGACCCAAACCCACTCGGCTAGACCCAAACCCACTCGGCTAGACCCAAGCCCACTCGGCTAGACCCAAACCCACTCGGCTAGACCCAAACCCACTCGGCTAGACCCAAACAGACTCGGCTAGACCCAAACCCACTCGGCTAGAACCAAACCCACTCGGCTAGACCCAAACCCACTCGGCTAGACCCAAACCCACTCGGCTAGACCCAAACCCACTCGGCTAGACCCAAACCCACTCGGCTGGACCCAAACCCACTCGGCTAGACCCAAACCCAATCGGCTAGACCCAAACCGACTCGGCTAGGCACAAACCCACTCGGCTATACCCAAACCCACTCGGCTAGACCCAAACCCACTCGGCTGGACCCAAACCCACTCGGCTAGACCCAAACCCACTCGGCTAGACCCAAACGGACTCGGCTAGACCCAAACCCACTCGGCTAGAACCAAACCCACTCGGCTAGACCCAAACCCACTCGGCTAGACCCAAACCCACTCGGCTAGACCCAAACCCACTTGGCTAGACCCAAACCCAATCGGCTAGTCCCAAACCCACTCGGCTGGACCCAAACCCACTCAGCTAGACCCAAACCCACTCGGCCAGACCCAAACCCACACGGCTAGACCCAAACCCACTCGGCTATACCCAAACCCACCCGGCTCGACCCAAACCCACTCGGCTAGACCCAAACCCACTCTGCTAGACCCAAACGCACTCGGCTAGACCCAGACCCACTCGGCTAGACCCCAACCCACTCGGCTAGACCCAAACCCACTCGGCTACAGCCAAACCCACTCGGCTAGACCCAAACCCACTCGGCTAGACCCAAACCCACTCGGCCAGACCCAAACCCACTCGGCTAGACCCAAACCCACTCGGCTAGACACGATCGCGCTTGGTTAGACACAAACCCACTCGGCTAGACCCAAACCCACTCGGCTAGACCCAAACCCTCTCGGATAGACCGAAACCGACTCGGGTAGACCCAAACCCACTCGGATAGGCCCAAACCCACTCGGTTAGACCCAAACCCACTCGGCTAGACCCAAACCCACTCGGCTACACCCAAACCCACTCGGCTAGACCCAAACCCACTCAGCTAGACCCAAACCCACTCGGCTAGACCCAAACCCACTTGGCCAGACACAAACCCACTCGGCTAGACCCAAACCCACTCGGCTAGACCCAAACCCACTCGGCTAGACCCAAACCCAATCGGCTAGACGCAAACCCACTCCGCTAGACCCAAACCCACTCGGCTAGACCCAAACCCACTCCGCTAGACCCAAACACACTCGGCTAGACCCAAACCCACTCGGCATAACCCAATCCCACTCGGCTAAACCCAAACCCACTCGGCTAGACCCAAACCCACTCGGTTAGACCCAAACCCACTCGGCTAGACCCAAACCCACTCGGCTAGTCCCAAACCCACTGGGCTAGACCCAAACCCACTCGGCTGGACCCAAACCCACTCGGCTAGACCCAAACCCACTCGGCTAGACCCAAACGGACTCGGCTAGACCCAAACCCACTCGGCTAGAACCAAACCCACTCGGCTAGACCCAAACCCACTCGGCTAGACCCAAACCCACTCGGCTAGACCCAAACCCACTTGGCTAGACCCAAACCCAATCGGCTAGTCCCAAACCCACTCGGCTGGACCCAAACCCACTCAGCTAGACCCAAACCCACTCGGCCAGACCCAAACCCACACGGCTAGACCCAAACCCACTCGGCTATACCCAAACCCACTCGGCTCGACCCAAACCCACTCGGCTAGACCCAAACCCACTCTGCTATACCCAAACGCACTCGGCTAGACCCAGACCCACTCGGCTAGACCCCAACCCACTCGGCTAGACCCAAACCCACTCGGCTACAGCCAAACCCACTCGGCTAGACCCAAACCCACTCGGCTAGACCCAAACCCACTCGGCCAGACCCAAACCCACTCGGCTAGACCCAAACCCACTCGGCTAGACACGAACGCGCTTGGTTAGACACAAACCCACTCGGCTAGACATAAACCCACTCGGCTAGACCCAAACCCTCTCGGATAGACCGAAACCGACTCGGGTAGACCCAAACCCACTCGGATAGGCCCAAACCCACTCGGTTAGACCCAAACCCACTCGGCTAGACCCAAACCCACTCGGCTACACCCAAACCCACTCGGCTAGACCCAAACCCACTCAGCTAGACCCAAACCCACTCGGCTAGACCCAAACCCACTTGGCCAGACACAAACCCACTCGGCTAGACCTAAACCCACTCGGCTAGACCCAAACCCACTCGGCTAGTCCCAAACCCACTGGGCTAGACCCAAACCCACTCGGCTGGACCCAAACCCACTCGACTAGACCCAAACCCACTCGGCTAGACCCAAACGGACTCGGCTAGACCCAAACCCACTCGGCTAGAACCAAAACCACTCGGCTAGACCCAGACCCACTCGGCTAGACCCAAACCCACTCGGCTAGACCCAAACCCACTCGGCTAGACCCAAACCCACTCGGCTAGACCCAAGCCCACTCGGCTAGACCCAAACCCACTCGGCTAGACCCAAACCCACTCGGCTAGACCCAAACAGACTCGGCTAGACCCAAACCCACTCGGCTAGAACCAAACCCACTCGGCTAGACCCAAACCCACTCGGCTAGACCCAAACCCACTCGGCTAGACCCAAACCCACTCGGCTAGACCCAAACCCACTCGGCTGGACCCAAACCCACTCGGCTAGACCCAAACCCAATCGGCTAGACCCAAACCGACTCGGCTAGGCACAAACCCACTCGGCTATACCCAAACCCACTCGGCTAGACCCAAACCCACTCGGCTGGACACAAACCCACTCGGCTAGACCCAAACCCACTCGGCTAGACCCAAACGGACTCGGCTAGACCCAAACCCACTCGGCTAGAACCAAACCCACTCGGCTAGACCCAAACCCACTCGGCTAGACCCAAACCCACTCGGCTAGACCCAAACCCACTTGGCTAGACCCAAACCCCATCGGCTAGTCCCAAACCCACTCGGCTGGACCCAAACCCACTCAGCTAGACCCAAACCCACTCGGCCAGACCCAAACCCACACGGCTAGACCCAAACCCACTCGGCTATACCCAAACCCACTCGGCTCGGCCCAAACCCACTCGGCTAGACCCAAACCCACTCTGCTAGACCCAAACGCACTCGGCTAGACCCAGACCCACTCGGCTAGACCCCAACCCACTCGGCTAGACCCAAACCCACTCGGCTACAGCCAAACCCACTCGGCTAGACCCAAACCCACTCGGCTAGACCCAAACCCACTCGGCCAGACCCAAACCCACTCGGCTAGACCCAAACCCACTCGGCTAGACACGAACGCGCTTGGTTAGACACAAACCCACTCGGCTAGACCCAAACCCACTCGGCTAGACCCAAACCCTCTCGGATAGACCGAAACCGACTCGGGTAGACCCAAACCCACTCGGATAGGCCCAAACCCACTCGGTTAGACCCAAACCCACTCGGCTAGACCCAAATCCACTCGGCTACACCCAAACCCACTCGGCTAGACCCAAACCCACTCAGCTAGACCCAAACCCACTCGGCTAGACCCAAACCCACTTGGCCAGACACAAACCCACTCGGCTAGACCCAAACCCACTCGGCTAGACCCAAACCCACTCGGCTAGTCCCAAACCCACTGGGCTAGACCCAAACCCACTCGGCTGGACCCAAACCCACTCGACTAGACCCAAACCCACTCGGCTAGACCCAAACGGACTCGGCTAGACCCAAACCCACTCGGCTAGAACCAAAACCACTCGGCTAGACCCAGACCCACTCGGCTAGACCCAAACCCACTCGGCTAGACCCAAACCCACTCGGCTAGACCCAAACCCACTCGGCTAGACCCAAGCCCACTCGGCTAGACCCAAACCCACTCGGCTAGACCCAAACCCACTCGGCTAGACCCAAACAGACTCGGCTAGACCCAAACCCACTCGGCTAGAACCAAACCCACTCGGCTAGATCCAAACCCACTCGGCTAGACCCAAACCCACTCGGCTAGACCCAAACCCACTCGGCTAGACCCAAACCCACTCGGCTGGACCCAAACCCACTCGGCTAGACCCAAACCCAGTCGGCTAGACCCAAACCCACTCGGCTAGGCACAAACCCACTCGGCTATACCCAAACCCACTCGGCTAGACCCAAACCCACTCGGCTAGACCCAAACCCACTCGGCTAGACCCAAACCCAATCGGCTAGACGCAAACCCACTCCGCTAGACCCAAACCCACTCGGCTAGAGCCAAACCCACTCCGCTAGACCCAAACCCACTCGGCTAGACCCAAACCCACTCGGCATAACCCAATCCCACTCGGCTAAACCCAATCCCACTCGGCTAAACCCAAACCCACTCGGCTAGACCCAAACCCACTCGGCCAGACCCAAACCCACACGGCTAGACCCAAACCCACTCGGCTATACCCAAACCCACTCGGCTCGACCCAAACCCACTCGGCTAGACCCAAACCCACTCTGCTAGACCCAAACGCACTCGTCTAGACCCAGACCCACTCGGCTAGACCCCAACCCACTCGGCTAGACCCAAACCCACTCGGCTACAGCCAAACCCACTCGGCTAGACCCAAACCCACTCGGCTAGACCCAAACCCACTCGGCCAGACCCAAACCCACTCGGCTAGACCCAAACCCACTCGGCTAGACACGAACGCGCTTGGTTAGACACAAACCCACTCGGCTAGACCCAAACCCACTCGGCTAGACCCAAACCCTCTCGGATAGACCGAAACCGACTCGGGTAGACCCAAACCCACTCGGATAGGCCCAAACCCACTCGGTTAGACCCAAACCCACTCGGCTAGACCCAAACCCACTCGGCTACACCCAAACCCACTCGGCTAGACCCAAACCCACTCAGCTAGACCCAAACCCACTCGGCTAGACCCAAACCCACTTGGCCAGACACAAACCCACTCGGCTAGACCCAAACCCACTCGGCTAGACCCAAACCCACTCGGCTAGTCCCAAACCCACTGGGCTAGACCCAAACCCACTCGGCTGGACCCAAACCCACTCGACTAGACCCAAACCCACTCGGCTAGACCCAAACGGACTCGGCTAGACCCAAACCCACTCGGCTAGAACCAAAACCACTCGGCTAGACCCAGACCCACTCGGCTAGACCCAAACCCACTCGGCTAGACCCAAACCCACTCGGCTAGACCCAAACCCACTCGGCTAGACCCAAGCCCACTCGGCTAGACCCAAACCCACTCGGCTAGACCCAAACCCACTCGGCTAGACCCAAACAGACTCGGCTAGACCCAAACCCACTCGGCTAGAACCAAACCCACTCGGCTAGATCCAAACCCACTCGGCTAGACCCAAACCCACTCGGCTAGACCCAAACCCACTCGGCTAGACCCAAACCCACTCGGCTGGACCCAAACCCACTCGGCTAGACCCAAACCCAGTCGGCTAGACCCAAACCCACTCGGCTAGGCACAAACCCACTCGGCTATACCCAAACCCACTCGGCTAGACCCAAACCCACTCGGCTAGACACAAACCCACTCGGCTAGACCCAAACCCAATCGGCTAGACGCAAACCCACTCCGCTAGACCCAAACCCACTCGGCTAGAGCCAAACCCACTCCGCTAGACCCAAACCCACTCGGCTAGACCCAAACCCACTCGGCATAACCCAATCCCACTCGGCTAAACCCAAACCCACTCGGCTAGACCCAAACCCACTCGGTTAGACCCAAACCCACTCGGCTAGACCCAAACCCACTCGGCTAGTCCCAAACCCACTGGGCTAGACCCAAACCCACTCGGCTGGACGCAAACCCACTCGGCTAGACCCAAACCCACTCGGCTAGACCCAAACGGACTCGGCTAGACCCAAACCCACTCGGCTAGAACCAAACCCACTCGGCTAGACCCAAACCCACTCGGCTAGACCCAAACCCACTCGGCTAGACCCAAACCCACTCGGCTAGACCCAAACCCAATCGGCTAGTCCCAAACCCACTCGGCTGGACCCAAACCCACTCAGCTAGACCAAACCCACTCGGCTAGACCCAAACCCACACGGCTAGACCCAAACCCACTCGGCTATACCCAAACCCACTCGGCTCGACCCAAACCCACTCGGCTAGACCGAAACCCACTCTGCTAGACCCAAACGCACTCGGCTAGACCCAGACCCACTCGGCTAGACCCCAACCCACTCGGCTAGACCCAAACCCACTCGGCTACAGCCAAACCCACTCGGCTAGACCCAAACGCACTCGGCTAGACCTAAACCCACTCGGCTAGACCCAAACCCACTCGGATACACCCAAACCCACTCGGTAGACCCAAACCCACTCGGCTAGACCCAAACCCACTCGGCTGGACCCAAACCCACTAGGCTAGACCCAAACCCACTTGGCTAGACCCAAATCCTCTCGGCTAGACCCAAACCCACACGGCTTGACCCAAACCCACTCGGCTAGACTCAAACCCACTCCGCTAGACCCAAACCCACTCCGCTAGACCCAAACGCACTCGGCTAGACACAAACCCACTCGGCTAGACCGCAACCCACTCGGCTAGACCAAAACCCACTCGGCTAGACCCAAACCCACTCGGCTAGACCCAAACCCACTCGGCTACACCCAAACCCACTCGGCTGGAAGCAAACCCACTCGGCTAGACCCAAACCCACTCGGCTAGACCCAAACCCACTCGGCTAGACCCAAACCCACTCGGCTAGACCCAAACCCAATCGGCTAGACCCAATCCCACTCCGCTAGACCCAAACCCACTCGGCTAGACCAAACCCACTCGGCTAGACCCAAACCCACTCGGCTAGACACAAACCCACTCGGCTAGACCCAAACCCACTCGGCTACACCCAAACCAACTCCGCTAGACACAAACCCACTCGGCTACACCCAAACCCACTCGTCTAGACCCAAACCCACTCGGCTAGACCCAAACCCACTCGGCTAGACCCAAACCCACATTGCTAAACCAAAACCCACTGGGCTAGAACCAAACCCACTCGGCTACACCCAAACCCACTCGGCTAGACCCAAACCCACTCGGCTAGACCCAAACCCACACAGCTAGACCCAAACCCACTCGGCTAGACCCAAACCCACTCGGCTAGACCCAAACCCACTCGGCTAGACCCAAACCCACTCAACGAGTACCAAACCCACTCGGCTAGACCCAAACCCACTCGGCTAGACCCAAACCCACTCGGCAAGAATGAAACCCACTCGGCTAGACCCAAACCCACTCGGCTAGACCCAAACCCACTCGGCTGGAAGCAAACCCACTCGGCTAGACCCAAACCCACTCGGCTAGACCCAAACCCACTTGGCTAGACCCAAACCCACTCGGCTAGACCCAAACCCACTCGGCTAGACCCAAACCCACTCGGCCAGACCCAAACCCACTCGGCTAGGGCCAAACCCACTCGGATAGACCCAAAGCCCCTCCGCTAGACCCAAACCCACTTGGCTAGACACAAACCCACTCGGCTAGACCCAAATGCACTCGGCTAGACCCAACCCCACTCGGCTAGACCCAAACCCACTCGGATACACCCAAACCCACTCGGCTCGACCCAAACCCACTTGGCTAGACCCCAACCCACTCGGCAAGACCCAAACCCACTCGGCTAGACCCAAACCCACTCGGTAGACCCAAACCCACTCGGCTAGACACAAACCCACTCGGCTGGACCCAAACCCACTAGGCTAGACCCAAACCCACTTGGCTAGACCCAAATCCACTCGGCTAGACCCAAACCCACACGGCTTGACCCAAACCCACTCGGCTAGACTCAAACCCACTCCGCTAGACCCAAACCCACTCCGCTAGACCCAAACGCACTCGGCTAGACACAAACCCACTCGGCTAGACCGCAACCCACTCGGCTAGACCAAAACCCACTCGGCTAGACCCAAACCCACTCGGCTAGACCCAAACCCACTCGGCTACACCCAAACCCACTCGGCTGGAAGCAAACCCACTCGGCTAGACCCAAACCCACTCGGCTAGACCCAAACCCACTCGGCTAGACCCAAACCCACTCGGCTAGACCCAAACCCAATCGGCTAGACCCAATCCCACTCCGCTAGACCCAAACCCACTCGGCTAGACCAAACCCACTCGGCTAGACCCAAACCCACTCGGCTAGACACAAACCCACTCGGCTAGACCCAAACCCACTCGGCTACACCCAAACCAACTCCGCTAGACACAAACCCACTCGGCTACACCCAAACCCACTCGTCTAGACCCAAACCCACTCGGCTAGACCCAAACCCACTCGGCTAGACCCAAACCCACATTGCTAAACCAAAACCCACTGGGCTAGAACCAAACCCACTCGGCTACACCCAAACCCACTGGGCTAGACCCAAACCCACTCGGCTAGACCCAAACCCACACAGCTAGACCCAAACCCACTCGGCTAGACCCAAACCCACTCGGCTAGACCCAAACCCACTCGGCTAGACCCAAACCCACTCAACGAGTACCAAACCCACTCGGCTAGACCCAAACCCACTCGGCTAGACCCAAACCCACTCGGCAAGAATGAAACCCACTCGGCTAGACCCAAACCCACTCGGCTAGACCCAAACCCACTCGGCTGGAAGCAAACCCACTCGGCTAGACCCAAACCCACTCGGCTAGACCCAAACCCACTTGGCTAGACCCAAACCCACTCGGCTAGACCCAAACCCACTCGGCTAGACCCAAACCCACTCGGCCAGACCCAAACCCACTCGGCTAGGGCCAAACCCACTCGGATAGACCCAAAGCCCCTCCGCTAGACCCAAACCCACTTGGCTAGACACAAACCCACTCGGCTAGACCCAAACGCACTCGGCTAGACCCAACCCCACTCGGCTAGACCCAAACCCACTCGGATACACCCAAACCCACTCGGCTCGACCCAAACCCACTTGGCTAGACCCCAACCCACTCGGCAAGACCCAAACCCACTCGGCTAGACCCAAACCCACTCGGTAGACCCAAACCCACTCGGCTAGACACAAACCCACTCGGCTGGACCCAAACCCACTAGGCTAGACCCAAACCCACTTGGCTAGACCCAAATCCACTCGGCTAGACCCAAACCCACACGGCTTGACCCAAACCCACTCGGCTAGACTCAAACCCACTCCGCTAGACCCAAACCCACTCCGCTAGACCCAAACGCACTCGGCTAGACACAAACCCACTCGGCTAGACCACAACCCACTCGGCTAGACCCAAACCCACTCGGCTAGACCCAAACCCACTCGGCTAGACCCAAACCCACTCGGCTACACCCAAACCCACTCGGCTGGAAGCAAACCCACTCGGCTAGACCCAAACCCACTCGGCTAGACCCAAACCCACACGGCTAGACCCAAACCCACTCGGCTAGACGCAAACCCACTCGGCTAGACCCAAACCCACTCCGCTAGACCAAAACGCACTCGGCTGGACACAAACCCACTCGGCTAGACCACAACCCACTCGGCTAGACCCAAACCCACTCGGCTAGACCCAAACCCACTCGGTTAGACCCAAACCCACTCGGATAGACCCAAACCCACTCGGCTAGACCCAAACCCACTCGGCTAGACGCAAACCCACTCGGCTAGACCCAAACCCACTCGGCTAGACCCAAACCAACTTGGCTAGACCCCAACCCACTCGGCAAGACCCAAACCCACTCGGCTAGACCCAAACCCACTCGGCTAGACCCAAACCCACTCGGCTAGACCCAAACCCACTCGGCTAGACACAAACCCACTCGGCTAGACCCAAACCCACTCGGCTAGACCCAAACCCACTCGGCTATACCCAAACCCACTCGGCAAGACCCAAACCCACTCGGCTAGACCCAAACCCACTCGGCTAGACCCAAACCCACTCGACTGGACCCAAACCCCCTCGGCTAGACCCATACCCACACGGCTAGACCCAAACCCACTTGGCTAGACCCAAACCCACTCAGCTACACCCAAACCCACTCGGCTACACCCAAACCCACTCATCTAGACCCAAACCCACTCGGCTAGATCAAAACCCACTCCGCTAGACCCAAACCCACTCCGCTAGACCCAAACGCACTCGGCTAGACACAAACCCAATCGGCTAGACCACAACCCACACGGCTAGACCCAAACCCACTCGGCTAGACCCGAACCCAATCGGCTAGACCCAAACTCACTCGGTTAGACCCAAACCCACTCGGCTACACCCAAACCAACTCCGCTAGACACAAACCCACTCGGCTACACCCAAACCCACTCGTCTAGACCCAAACCCACTCGGCTAGACCCAAACCCACTCGGCTAGAACCAAACCCACACTGCTAGACCAAAACCCACTGGGCTAGAACCAAACCCACTCGGCTACACCCAAACCCACTCGGCTAGACCCAAACCCACTCGGCTAGACCCAAACCCACACGGCTAGACCCAAACCCACTCTGCTAGACCCAAACCCACTCGGCTAGACCCAAACCCACTCGGCTAGACCCAAACCCACTCAACGAGTACCAAACCCACTCGGCTAGACCCAAACCCACTCGGCTAGACCCAAACCCACTCGGCTAGAACCAAACCCACTCGGCTAGACCCAAACCCACTCGGCTAGACCCAAACCCACTCGGCTGGAAGCAAACCCACTCGGCTAGACCCAAACCCACTCGGCTAGACCCAAACCCACTCGGCTAGACCCAAACCCACTCGGCTAGACCCAAACCCACTCGGCTAGACCCAAACCCACTCGGCCAGACCCAAACCCACTCGGCTAGGGCCAAACCCACTCGGATAGACCCAAATCCCCTCCGCTAGACCCAAACCCACTCGGCTAGACCCAAACCCACTCGGCTAGACCCAAACGCACTCGGCTAGACCCAAACCCACTCGGCTAGACCCAAACCCACTCGGATACACCCAAACCCACTCGGCTAGACCCAAACCCACTTGGCTAGACCCCATCCCACTCGGCAAGACCCAAACCCACTCGGCTAGACCCAAACCCACTCGGTAGACCCAAACCCACTCGGCTAGACCCAAACCCACTCGGCTGGACCCAAACCCACTAGGCTAGACCCAAACCCACTTGGCTAGACCCAAATCCTCTCGGCTAGACCCAAACCCACACGGCTTGACCCAAACCCACTCGGCTAGACTCAAACCCACTCCGCTAGACCCAAACCCACTCCGCTAGACCCAAACGCACTCGGCTAGACACAAACCCACTCGGCTAGACCGCAACCCACTCGGCTAGACCAAAACCCACTCGGCTAGACCCAAACCCACTCGGCTAGACCCAAACCCACTCGGCTACACCCAAACCCACTCGGCTGGCAGCAAACCCACTCGGCTACACCCAAACCCACTCGGCTAGACCCAAACCCACTCGGCTAGACCCAAACCCACTCGGCTAGACCTAAACCCAATCGGCTAGACCCAATCCCACTCCGCTAGACCCAAACCCACTCGGCTAGACCAAACCCACTCGGCTAGACCCAAACCCACTCGGCTAGACCCAAACCCACTCGGCTAGACCCAAACCCACTCGGCTACACCCAAACCAACTCCGCTAGACACAAACCCACCAGGCTACACCCAAACCCACTCGTCTAGACCCAAACCCACTCGGCTAGACCCAAACCCACTCGGCTGGACCCAAACCCACATTGCTAGACCAAAACCCACTGGGCTAGAACCAAACCCACTCGGCTACACCCAAACCCACTCGGCTAGACCCAAACCCACTCAGCTAGACCCAAACCCACACAGCTAGACCCAAACCCACTCGGCTAGACCCAAACCCACTCGGCTAGACCCAAACCCACTCAACGAGTACCAAACCCACTCGGCTAGACCCAAACCCACTCGGCTAGACCCAAACCCACTCGGCAAGAACGAAACCCACTCGGCTAGACCCAAACCCACTCGGCTAGACCCAAACCCACTCGGCTGGAAGCAAACCCACTCGGCTAGACCCAAACCCACTCGGCTGGACCCAAACCCACTCGGCTAGACCCAAACCCACTCGGCTAGACCCAAACCCAGTCGGCTAGACCCAAACCCACTCGGCCAGACCCAAACACACTCGGCTAGGGCCAAACCCACTCGGATAGACCCAAATCCCCTCCGCTAGACCCAAACCCACTCGGCTAGACACAAACCCACTCGGCTAGACCCAAACGCACTCGGCTAGACCCAAACCCACTCGGCTAGACCCAAACCCACTCGGATACACCCAAACCCACTCGGCTCGACCCAAACCCACTTGGCTAGACCCCAACCCACTCGGCAAGACCCAAACCCACTCGGCTAGACCCAAACCCACTCGGTAGACCCAAACCCACTCGGCTAGACACAAACCCACTCGGCTGGACCCAAACCCACTAGGCTAGACCCAAACCCACTTGGCTAGACCCAAATCCACTCGGCTAGACCCAAACCCACACGGCTTGACCCAAACCCACTCGGCTAGACTCAAACCCACTCCGCTAGACCCAAACCCACTCCGCTAGACCCAAACGCACTCGGCTAGACACAAACCCACTCGGCTAGACCACAACCCACTCGGCTAGACCCAAACCCACTCGGCTAGACCCAAACCCACTCGGCTAGACCCAAACCCACTCGGCTACACCCAAACCCACTCGGCTGGAAGCAAACCCACTCGGCTAGACCCAAACCCACTCGGCTAGACCCAAACGCACTCGGCTAGACCCAAACCCACTCGGCTAGAACCAAACCCACTCGGCTAGACCCAAACCCACTCGGCCAGACCCAAACCCACTTGGCTAGGGCCAAACCCACTCGGATAGACCCAAATCCCCTCCGCTAGACCCAAACCCACTCGGCTAGACCCAAACCCACTCGGCTAGACCCAAACCCACTCGGCTAGACCCAAACGCACTCGGCTAGACCCAAACCCACTCGGCTAGACCCCAACCCACTCGGATACACCCAAACCCACTCGGCTAGACCCAAACCCACTTGGCTAGACCCCAACCCACTCGGCAAGACCCAAACCCACTCGGCTAGACCCAAATCCACTCGGCTAGACCCAAACCCACACGGCTTGACCCAAACCCACTCGGCTAGACTCAAACCCACTCCGCTAGACCCAAACCCACTCCGCTAGACCCAAACGCACTCGGCTAGACACAAACCCACTCGGCTAGACCACAACCCACTCGGCTAGACCCAAACCCACTCGGCTAGACCCAAACCCACTCGGCTAGACCCAAACCCACTCCGCTAGACCCAAACCCACTCCGCTAGACCCAAACCCACTCGGCTAGACCCAAACCCACTCGGCTAGACCCAAACCCACTCGGCTATACCCAAACCCACTCGGCAAGACCCAAACCCACTCGGCTAGACCCAAACCCACTCGGCTAGACCCAAACCCACTCGACTGGACCCAAACCCCCTCGGCTAGACCCAAACCCACACGGCTAGACCCAAACCCACTTGGCTAGACCCAAATCCCCTCCGCTAGACCCAAACCCACTCGGCTAGACACAAACCCACTCGGCTAGACCCAAACGCACTCGGCTAGACCCAAACCCACTCGGCTAGACCCAAACCCACTCGGATACACCCAAACCCACTCGGCTCGACCCAAACCCACTTGGCTAGACCCCAACCCACTCGGCAAGACCCAAACCCACTCGGCTAGACCCAAACCCACTCGGTAGACCCAAACCCACTCGGCTAGACACAAACCCACTCGGCTGGACCCAAACCCACTAGGCTAGACCCAAACCCACTTGGCTAGACCCAAATCCACTCGGCTAGACCCAAACCCACACGGCTTGACCCAAACCCACTCGGCTAGACTCAAACCCACTCCGCTAGACCCAAACCCACTCCGCTAGACCCAAACGCACTCGGCTAGACACAAACCCACTCGGCTAGACCACAACCCACTCGGCTAGACCCAAACCCACTCGGCTAGACCCAAACCCACTCGGCTAGACCCAAACCCACTCGGCTACACCCAAACCCACTCGGCTGGAAGCAAACCCACTCGGCTAGACCCAAACCCACTCGGCTAGACCCAAACGCACTCGGCTAGACCCAAACCCACTCGGCTAGAACCAAACCCACTCGGCTAGACCCAAACCCACTCGGCCAGACCCAAACCCACTCGGCTAGGGCCAAACCCACTCGGATAGACCCAAATCCCCTCCGCTAGACCCAAACCCACTCGGCTAGACCCAAACCCACTCGGCTAGACCCAAACCCACTCGGCTAGACCCAAACGCACTCGGCTAGACCCAAACCCACTCGGCTAGACCCCAACCCACTCGGATACACCCAAACCCACTCGGCTAGACCCAAACCCACTTGGCTAGACCCCAACCCACTCTGCAAGACCCAAACCCACTCGGCTAGACCCAAATCCACTCGGCTAGACCCAAACCCACACGGCTTGACCCAAACCCACTCGGCTAGACTCAAACCCACTCCGCTAGACCCAAACCCACTCCGCTAGACCCAAACGCACTCGGCTAGACACAAACCCACTCGGCTAGACCACAACCCACTCGGCTAGACCCAAACCCACTCGGCTAGACCCAAACCCACTCGGCTAGACCCAAACCCACTCCGCTAGACCCAAACCCACTCCGCTAGACCCAAACCCACTCGGCTAGACCCAAACCCACTCGGCTAGACCCAAACCCACTCGGCTATACCCAAACCCACTCGGCAAGACCCAAACCCACTCGGCTAGACCCAAACCCACTCGGCTAGAACCAAACCCACTCGGCTAGACCCAAACCCACTCGGCTAGACCCAAACCCACTCGGCTAGACCCAAACCCACTCGACTGGACCCAAACCCCCTCGGCTAGACCCAAACCCACACGGCTAGACCCAAACCCACTTGGCTAGACCCAAATCCCCTCCGCTAGACCCAAACCCACTCGGCTAGACACAAACCCACTCGGCTAGACCCAAACGCACTCGGCTAGACCCAAACCCACTCGGCTAGACCCAAACCCACTCGGATACACCCAAACCCACTCGGCTCGACCCAAACCCACTTGGCTAGACCCCAACCCACTCGGCAAGACCCAAACCCACTCGGCTAGACCCAAACCCACTCGGTAGACCCAAACCCACTCGGCTAGACACAAACCCACTCGGCTGGACCCAAACCCACTAGGCTAGACCCAAACCCACTTGGCTAGACCCAAATCCACTCGGCTAGACCCAAACCCACACGGCTTGACCCAAACCCACTCGGCTAGACTCAAACCCACTCCGCTAGACCCAAACCCACTCCGCTAGACCCAAACGCACTCGGCTAGACACAAACCCACTCGGCTAGACCACAACCCACTCGGCTAGACCCAAACCCACTCGGCTAGACCCAAACCCACTCGGCTAGACCCAAACCCACTCGGCTACACCCAAACCCACTCGGCTGGAAGCAAACCCACTCGGCTAGACCCAAACCCACTCGGCTAGACCCAAACGCACTCGGCTAGACCCAAACCCACTCGGCTAGAACCAAACCCACTCGGCTAGACCCAAACCCACTCGGCCAGACCCAAACCCACTCGGCTAGGGCCAAACCCACTCGGATAGACCCAAATCCCCTCCGCTAGACCCAAACCCACTCGGCTAGACCCAAACCCACTCGGCTAGACCCAAACCCACTCGGCTAGACCCAAACGCACTCGGCTAGACCCAAACCCACTCGGCTAGACCCCAACCCACTCGGATACACCCAAACCCACTCGGCTAGACCCAAACCCACTTGGCTAGACCCCAACCCACTCTGCAAGACCCAAACCCACTCGGCTAGACCCAAATCCACTCGGCTAGACCCAAACCCACACGGCTTGACCCAAACCCACTCGGCTAGACTCAAACCCACTCCGCTAGACCCAAACCCACTCCGCTAGACCCAAACGCACTCGGCTAGACACAAACCCACTCGGCTAGACCACAACCCACTCGGCTAGACCCAAACCCACTCGGCTAGACCCAAACCCACTCGGCTAGACCCAAACCCACTCCGCTAGACCCAAACCCACTCCGCTAGACCCAAACCCACTCGGCTAGACCCAAACCCACTCGGCTAGACCCAAACCCACTCGGCTATACCCAAACCCACTCGGCAAGACCCAAACCCACTCGGCTAGACCCAAACCCACTCGGCTAGACCCAAACCCACTCGACTGGACCCAAACCCCCTCGGCTAGACCCAAACCCACACGGCTAGACCCAAACCCACTTGGCTAGACCCAAACCCACTCAGCTACACCCAAACCCACTCGGCTGCACCCAAACCCACTCATCTCGACCCAAACCCACTCGGCTAGATCAAAACCCACTCCGCTAGACCCAAACCCACTCCGCTAGACACAAACGCACTCGGCTAGACACAAACCCAATCGGCTAGACCACAACCAACTCGGCTAGACCCAAACCCACTCGGCTAGACCCAAACCCACTCGGCTCGACCCAAACCCACTCGGCAAGACCCAAACCCACTCGGCAAGACCCAAACCCACTCGGCTAGACCCAAACCAACTCGGCTAGACACAAACCCACTCGACTAGACCCAAACCCCCTCGGCTAGACCCAAACCCACTCGGCTATACCCAAACCCACTGGGCTAGACCCAAACCCACTCGGCTAGACCCAAACCCACTCCGCTAGACCCAAACGCACTCAGCTACACCCAAACCCACTCGGCTAAACCCAAACCCACTCGGCTAGACCCAAACCCAATCGGCTAGACCCAAACCCACTCTGCTAGACCCAAACCCACTCGGCTAGACCAAACCCACTCGGCTAGACCCAAACCCACTCGGCTAGACCCAAACCCACTCGGCTAGACCCAAACCCACTCGGCTACACCCAAACCCACTCCGCTAGACACAAACCCACTCGGCTACACCCAAACCCACTCGTCTAGACCCAAACCCACTCGGCTAGACCCAAACCCACTCGGCTAGACCCAAACCCACACAGCTAGACCCAAACCCACTTGGCTAGAACCAAACCCACTCGGCTACACCCAAACCCACTCGGCTAGACCCAAACCCACACAGCTAGACCCAAACCCACTTGGCTAGAACCAAACCCACTCGGCTAGACCCAAAGCCACTCGGCTAGTTCCAAAGCCACTCGGCTAGACCCAAACGGACTCGGCTAGAAGCAAACCCACTCGGCTAGACCCAAACCCACTCGGGTAGACCCAAACCCACTCGGCTAGACCCAAACCCACTCGGCTAGACCCAAACCTACTCGGCTAGACCCAAACGGACTCGGCTAGACCCAAACCCACTCGGCCAGAACCAATCCCACTCGGCTAGACCCAAACCCACTCGGCTAGACCCAAACCCACTCGGCTAGACCCAAACACACTCGGCTAGACCCAAACCCACTCGGCTAGACCCAAACCCACTCGGCTGGACCCAAACCCACTCGGCTCGACCCAAACCCACTCGGCTAGACCCAAACCCACTCGGCTAGACACAACCCCACTCGGCTATTCCCAAACCCACTCGGCTAGACCCAAACCCACTCGGCTAGACCCAAACCCACTCGGCTAGACGCAAACCCAATCGGCTAGATGCAAACCCACTCCGCTAGACCCAAACCCACTCGGCTAGACCCAAACCCACTCCGCTAGACCCAAACCCACTCGGCTAGACCCAAACCCACTCGGCATAACCCAATCCCACTCGGCTAAACCCAAACCCACTCGGCTAGACCCAAACACACTCGGTTAGACCCAAACCCACTCGGCTAGACCCAAACCCACTCGGCTAGTCCCAAACCCACTGGGCTAGACCCAAACCCACTCGGCTGGACCCAAACCCACTCGGCTAGACCCAAACCCACTCGGCTAGACCCAAACCCACTCGGCTAGACCCAAACCCACTCGGCTCGACCCAAACCCACTCGACTAGACCCAAACCCACTCGGCTAGACACAACCCCACTCGGCTATTCCCAAACCCACTCGGCTAGACCCAAACCCACTCGGCTAGACCCAAACCCACTCGGCTAGACCCAAACCCAATCGGCTAGATGCAAACCCACTCCGCTAGACCCAAACCCACTCGGCTAGACCCAAACCCACTCCGCTAGACCCAAACCCACTCGGCTAGACCCAAACCCACTCGGCATAACCCAATCCCACTCGGCTAAACCCAAACCCACTCGGCTAGACCCAAACACACTCGGTTAGACCCAAACCCACTCGGCTAGACCCAAACCCACTCGGCTAGTCCCAAACCCACTGGGCTAGACCCAAACCCACTCGGCTGGACCCAAACCCACTCGGCTAGACCCAAACCCACTCGGCTAGACCCAAACGGACTCGGCTAGACCCAAACCCACTCGGCTAGAACCAAACCCACTCGGATAGACCCAAACCCACTCGGCTAGACCCAAACCCACTCGGCTAGACCGAAACCCACTCGGCTAGACCCAAACCCAATCGGCTAGACCCAAACCCACTCGGCTGGACCCAAACCCACTCGGCTAGACCCAAACCCACTCGGCTAGACCCAAACCCACTCGGCTAGACCCAAACCCACTCGGCTAGACCCAAACCCACTCGGCTAGTCCCAAACCCACTGGGCTAGACCCAAACCCACTCGGCTGGACCCAAACCCACTCGGCTAGACCCAAACCCACTCGGCTAGACCCATACCCACTCGGCTAGACCCAAACCCACTCGGCTCGACCCAAACCCACTCGGCTAGACCCAAACCCACTCGGCTAGACACAACCCCACTCGGCTAGTCCCAAACCCACTCGGCTAGACCCAAACGCACTCGGCTAGACCCAAACCCACTCGGCTAGACCCAAACCCAATCGGCTAGATGCAAACCCACTCCGCTAGACCCAAACCCACTCGGCTAGACCCAAACCCACTCCGCTAAACCCAAACCCACTCGGCTAGACCCAAACCCACTCGGCATAACCCAATCCCACTCGGCTAAACCCAAACCCACTCGGCTAGACCCAAACACACTCGGTTAGACCGAAACCCACTCGGCTAGACCCAAACCCACTCGGCTAGTCCCAAACCCACTGGGCTAGACCCAAACCCACTCGGCTGGACCCAAACCCACTCGGCTAGACACAAACCCACTCGGCTAGACCCAAACGGACTCGGCTAGACCCAAACCCACTCGGCTAGAACCAAACCCACTCGGCTAGACCCAAACCCACTCGGCTAGACCCAAACCCACTCGGCTAGACCCAAACCCACTCGGCTAGACCCAAACCCAATCGGCTACTCCCAAACCCACTCGGCTGGACCCAAACCCACTCAGCTAGACCCAAACCCACTCGGCTCGACCCAAACCCACTCGGCTAGACCCAAACCCACTCTGCTAGACCCAAACGCACTCGGCTAGACCCAGACCCAATCGGCTAGACCCAAACCCACTCGGCTAGACCCAAACCCACTCGGCTAGACCCAAACCCACTCGGCTAGACCCAAACCCACTCGGCTAGACCCAAACCCACTCGGCTAGACCCAAACCCACTCGGCTAGACCCAAACCCACTCGGCTAGACCCAAACCCACTCGGCTAGAACCAAACCCACTCGGCTAGACCCAAACCCACTCGGCTAGACCCAAACCCACTCGGCTAGACCCAAACCCACTCGGCTAGACCCAAACCCACTCGGCTAGACCCAAACCCACTCGGCTGGACCCAAACCCACTCGGCTAGACCCAAACCCACTCGGCTAGACCCAAACCCACTCGGCTAGACACAAACCCACTCGGCTATACCCAAACCCACTCGGCTAGACACAAACCCACTCGGCTAGACCCAAACCCACTCGGCTAGACCCAAACCCAATCGGCTAGACGCAAACCCACTCCGCTAGACCCAAACCCACTCGGTTAGACCCAAACCCACTCCGCTAGAACCAAACCCACTCGGCTAGACCCAAACCCACTCGGCATAACCCAATCCCACTCGGCTAAACCCAAACCCACTCGGCTAGACCCAAACCCACTCGGTTAGACCCAAACCCACTCGGCTAGACCCAAACCCACTCGGCTAGTCGCAAACCCACTGGGCTAGACCCAAACCCACTCGGCTGGACCCAAACCCACTCGGCTAGACCCAAACCCACTCGGCTAGACCCAAACGGACTCGGCTAGACCCAAACCCACTCGGCTAGAACCAAACCCACTCGGCTAGACCCAAACCCACTCGGCTAGACCCAAACCCACTCGGCTAGACCCAAACCCACTCGGCTAGACCCAAACCCAATCGGCTAGTCCCAAACACACTCGGCTGGACCCAAACCCACTCAGCTAGACCCAAACCCACTCGGCTAGACCCAAACCCACACGGCTAGACCCAAACCCACTCGGCTATACCCAAACCCACTCGGCTCGACCCAAACCCACTTGGCTAGACCCAATCCCACTCGGCTAGACCCAAACCCACTCGGCTAGACCCAAACCCACTCGGCTAGACCCAAACACACTCGGCTAGACCCAAACCCACTCGGCTAGACCCAAACCCACTCGGCTGGACCCAAACCCACTCGGCTCGACCCAAACCCACTCGGCTAGACCCAAACCCACTCGGCTAGACACAACCCCACTCGGCTATTCCCAAACCCACTCGGCTAGACCCAAACCCACTCGGCTAGACCCAAACCCACTCGGCTAGACCCAAACCCAATCGGCTAGATGCAAACCCACTCCGCTAGACCCAAACCCACTCGGCTAGACCCAAACCCACTCCGCTAGACCCAAACCCACTCGGCTAGACCCAAACCCACTCGGCATAACCCAATCCCACTCGGCTAAACCCAAACCCACTCGGCTAGACCCAAACACACTCGGTTAGACCCAAACCCACTCGGCTAGACCCAAACCCACTCGGCTAGTCCCAAACCCACTGGGCTAGACCCAAACCCACTCGGCTGGACCCAAACCCACTCGGCTAGACCCAAACCCACTCGGCTAGACCCAAACCCACTCGGCTAGACCCAAACCCACTCGGCTCGACCCAAACCCACTCGACTAGACCCAAACCCACTCGGCTAGACACAACCCCACTCGGCTATTCCCAAACCCACTCGGCTAGACCCAAACCCACTCGGCTAGACCCAAACCCAATCGGCTAGATGCAAACCCACTCCGCTAGACCCAAACCCACTCGGCTAGACCCAAACCCACTCCGCTAGACCCAAACCCACTCGGCTAGACCCAAACCCACTCGGCATAACCCAATCCCACTCGGCTAAACCCAAACCCACTCGGCTAGACCCAAACACACTCGGTTAGACCCAAACCCACTCGGCTAGACCCAAACCCACTCGGCTAGTCCCAAACCCACTGGGCTAGACCCAAACCCACTCGGCTGGACCCAAACCCACTCGGCTAGACCCAAACCCACTCGGCTAGACCCAAACGGACTCGGCTAGACCCAAACCCACTCGGCTAGAACCAAACCCACTCGGATAGACCCAAACCCACTCGGCTAGACCCAAACCCACTCGGCTAGACCGAAACCCACTCGGCTAGACCCAAACCCAATCGGCTAGACCCAAACCCACTCGGCTGGACCCAAACCCACTCGGCTAGACCCAAACCCACTCGGCTAGACCCAAACCCACTCGGCTAGACCCAAACCCACTCGGCTAGACCCAAACCCACTCGGCTAGTCCCAAACCCACTGGGCTAGACCCAAACCCACTCGGCTGGACCCAAACCCACTCGGCTAGACCCAAACCCACTCGGCTAGACCCAAACCCACTCGGCTAGACCCAAACCCACTCGGCTCGACCCAAACCCACTCGGCTAGACCCAAACCCACTCGGCTAGACACAACCCCACTCGGCTAGTCCCAAACCCACTCGGCTAGACCCAAACGCACTCGGCTAGACCCAAACCCACTCGGCTAGACCCAAACCCAATCGGCTAGATGCAAACCCACTCCGCTAGACCCAAACCCACTCGGCTAGACCCAAACCCACTCCGCTAAACCCAAACCCACTCGGCTAGACCCAAACCCACTCGGCATAACCCAATCCCACTCGGCTAAACCCAAACCCACTCGGCTAGACCCAAACACACTCGGTTAGACCGAAACCCACTCGGCTAGACCCAAACCCACTCGGCTAGTCCCAAACCCACTGGGCTAGACCCAAACCCACTCGGCTGGACCCAAACCCACTCGGCTAGACCCAAACCCACTCGGCTAGACCCAAACGGACTCGGCTAGACCCAAACCCACTCGGCTAGAACCAAACCCACTCGGCTAGACCCAAACCCACTCGGCTAGACCCAAACACACTCGGCTAGACCCAAACCCACTCGGCTAGACCCAAACCCAATCGGCTACTCCCAAACCCACTCGGCTGGACCCAAACCCACTCAGCTAGACCCAAACCCACTCGGCTAGACCCAAACCCACACGGCTAGACCCAAACCCACTCGGCTATACCCAAACCCACTCGGCTCGACCCAAACCCACTCGGCTAGACCCAAACCCACTCGGCTAGACCCAAACCCACTCGGCTAGACCCAAACCCACTCGGCTAGACCCAAACCCACTCGGCTAGACCCAAACCCACTCGGCTAGAACCAAACCCACTCGGCTAGACCCAAACCCACTCGGCTAGACCCAAACCCACTCGGCTAGATCCAAACCCACTCGGCTAGACCCAAACCCACTCGGCTGGACCCAAACCCACTCGGCTAGACCCAAACCCACTCGGCTAGACCCAAACGGACTCGGCTAGACCCAAACCCACTCGGCTAGAACCAAACCCACTCGGCTAGACCCAAACCCACTCGGCTAGACCCAAACCCACTCGGCTAGACCCAAACCCACTCGGCTAGACCCAAACCCAATCGGCTAGTCCCAAACACACTCGGCTGGACCCAAACCCACTCAGCTAGACCCAAACCCACTCGGCTAGACCCAAACCCACACGGCTAGACCCAAACCCACTCGGCTATACCCAAACCCACTCGGCTCGACCCAAACCCACTTGGCTAGACCCAAACCCACTCTGCTAGACCCAAACGCACTCGGCTAGCCCCAGACCCACTCGGCTAGACCCCAACCCACTCGGCTAGACCCAAACCCACTCGGCTAGTCCCAAACCCACTGGGCTAGACCCAAACCCACTCGGCTGGACCCAAACCCACTCGGCTAGACCCAAACCCACTCGGCTAGACCCAAACGGACTCGGCTAGTCCCAAACCCACTCGGCTAGAACCAAACCCACTCGGCTAGACCCAAACCCACTCGGCTAGACCCAAACCCACTCGGCTAGACCTAAACCCACTCGGCTAGACCCAAACCCAATCGGCTACTCCCAAACCCACTCGGCTGGACCCAAACCCACTCAGCTAGACCCAAACCCACTCGGCTAGACCCAAACCCACACGGCTAGACCCAAACCCACTCGGCTATACCCAAACCCACTCGGCTCGACCCAAACCCACTCGGCTAGACCCAAACCCACTCTGCTAGACCCAAACGCACTCGGCTAGACCCAGACCCAATCGGCGAGACCCAAACCCACTCGGCTAGACCCAAACCCACTCGGCTAGACCCAAACCCACTCGGCTAGACCCAAACCCACTCGGCTAGACCCAAACCCACTCGGCTAGACCCAAACCCACTCGGCTAGACCCAAACCCACTCGGCTAGACCCAAACCCACTCGGCTAGAACCAAACCCACTCGGCTAGACCCAAACCCACTCGGCTAGACCCAAACCCACTCGGCTAGACCCAAACCCACTCGGCTAGACCCAAACCCACTCGGCTAGACCCAAACCCACTCGGCTGGACCCAAACCCACTCGGCTAGACCCAAACCCACTCGGCTAGACCCAAACCCACTCGGCTAGACACAAACCCACTCGGCTATACCCAAACCCACTCGGCTAGACCCAAACCCACTCGGCTAGACCCAAACCCACTCGGCTAGACCCAAACCCAATCGGCTAGACGCAAACCCACTCCGCTAGACCCAAACCCACTCGG
Source organism: Raja brachyura (assembly GCA_963514005.1). The sequence goes on from CAUPSL010000002.1 coordinate 1,478,259, forward strand.
CTAGACCCAAACCCACTCCGCTAGAACCAAACCCACTCGGCTAGACCCAAACCCACTCGGCATAACCCAATCCCACTCGGCTAAACCCAAACCCACTCGGCTAGACCCAAACCCACTCGGTTAGACCCAAACCCACTCGGCTAGACCCAAACCCACTCGGCTAGTCCCAAACCCACTGGGCTAGACCCAAACCCACTCGGCTGGACCCAAACCCACTCGGCTAGACCCAAACCCACTCGGCTAGACCCAAACGGACTCGGCTAGACCCAAACCCACTCGGCTAGAACCAAACCCACTCGGCTAGACCCAAACCCACTCGGCTAGACCCAAACCCACTCGGCTAGACCCAAACCCACTCGGCTAGACCCAAACCCAATCGGCTAGTCCCAAACACACTCGGCTGGACCCAAACCCACTCAGCTAGACCCAAACCCACTCGGCTAGACCCAAACCCACACGGCTAGACCCAAACCCACTCGGCTATACCCAAACCCACTCGGCTCGACCCAAACCCACTCGGCTAGACCCAAACCCACTCTGCTAGACCCAAACGCACTCGGCTAGCCCCAGACCCACTCGGCTAGACCCCAACCCACTCGGCTAGACCCAAACCCACTCGGCTACAGCCAAACCAACTCGGCTAGACCCAAACCCACTCGGCTAGACCCAAACCCACTCGGCCAGACCCAAACCCACTCTGTAGACCCAAACCCACTCGGCTAGACCCAAACCCACTCGGCTGGACCCAAACCCACTCGGCTGGACCCAAACCCACTCGGCTAGACCCAAACCCACTCGGCTAGACACAAACCCACTCGGCTATACCTAAACCCACTCGGCTAGACCCAAACCCACTCGGCTAGACCCAAACCCACTCGGCTAGAACCAAACCCAATCGGCTAGACGCAAACCCACTCCGCTAGACCCAAACCCACTCGGCTAGACCCAAACCCTCTCCGCTAGACCCAAACCCACTCGGCTAGACCCAAACCCACTCGGCATAACCCAATCCCACTCGGCTAAACCCAAACCCACTCGGCTAGACCCAAACCCACTCGGTTAGACCCAAACCCACTCGGCTAGACCCAAACCCACTCGGCTAGTCCCAAACCCACTGGGCTAGACCCAAACCCACTCGGCTAGACCCAAACCCACTCAGCTAGACCCAAACGGACTCGGCTAGACCCAAACCCAATCGGCTAGAACCAAAACCACTCGGCTAGACCCAAACCCACTCGGCTAGACCCAACCCCACTCGGCTAGACCCAAACTCACTCGGCTAGACCCAAACCCAATCCGCTAGACCCAAACCCACTCGGCTAGACCCAAACCCACTAGGCTAGACCCAAACCCACTCGGCTACACCCAAACCCACTCGGCTAGACCCAAACCCACTCCGCCAGACCAAAACCCACTCAGCTAGACCCAAACCCACTCGGCTAGACCCAAACCCACTCGGCCAGACCCGAACCCACTCGGCTAGACCCAAACCCACTCGGCTAGACCCAATCCCACTCGGCTGGACCCAAACCCACTCGGCTAGACCCAAACCCACTCGGCTGCACGCAAACCCACTCGGCTAGACCCAAACCCGCTTGGCTAGACCCAAGCCCACTCGGCTAGAGCCAAACCCTCTCGGCTAGACCCAAACCCACTCGGCTAGACCCAAACCAACTCGGCTACACCCAAACCGACTCGGCTAGACCCAAACCCACTCGGCTAGACCCTATCCCACTCGGCTACACCCAAACCCACTCGGCGAGACCCAAACCCACTCGGCTAGACCCAAACCCACTCGGCGAGACCCAAACCCACTCCGCCAGACCAAAACCCACGCAGCTAGACCCAAACCCACTCGGCTAGACCCAAACCCACTCGGCTAGACCCAAACCCACTCGTCTAGACGCAAGCCCACTCGGCTAGACCCAATCCCACTCGGCTGGACCCAAACCCACTCGGCTAGACCCAAACCCACTCGGCTAGACTCAAACCCACTCGGCTAGACCCAAACCCGCTCGGCTAGACACAAGCCCACTCGGCTAGACCCAAACCCACTCGGCTGGACCCAAACCCACTCGGCTGGACCCAAACCCACTCGGCTAGACCCAAACCCTCTCGGCTACACCCAAACCCACTCGGCTGGACCCAAACCCACTCGGCTAGACCCAAACCCACTCGGCTCGACCCAAACCCACTCGGCTAGACGCAAACCTACTCGGCTAGACCCAAACCCACTCGGCTAGACCCAAACCCACTCGGCTAGACCCAAACCCACTCGGCTAGACCCAAACCCACTCCGCCAGACCCAATCCCACTCGGCTAAACCCAAACCCACTCGGCTAGACCCAAACCCACTCGGTTAGACCCAAACCCACTCGGCTAGACCCAAACCCACTCGGCTAGTCCCAAACCCACTGGGCTAGACCCAAACCCACTCGGCTGGACCCAAACCCACTCGGCTAGACCCAAACCCACTCGGCTAGACCGAAACGGACTCGGCTAGACCCAAACCCACTCGGCTAGAACCAAACCCACTCGGCTAGACCCAAACCCACTCGGCTAGACCCAAACCCACTCGGCTAGACCCAAACCCACTTGGCTAGACCCAAACCCAATCGGCTAGTCCCAAACCCACTCGGCTGGACCCAAACCCACTCAGCTAGACCCAAACCCACTCGGCCAGACCCAAACCCACACGGCTAGACCCAAACCCACTCGGCTATACCCAAACCCACTCGGCTCGACCCAAACCCACTCGGCTAGACCCAAACCCACTCTGCTAGACCCAAACGCACTCGGCTAGACCCAGACCCACTCGGCTAGACCCCAACCCACTCGGCTAGACCCAAACCCACTCGGCTACAGCCAAACCCACTCGGCTAGACCCAAACCCACTCGGCTAGACCCAAACCCACTCGGCCAGACCCAAACCCACTCGGCTAGACCCAAACCCACTCGGCTAGACACGAACGCGCTTGGTTAGACACAAACCCACTCGGCTAGACCCAAACCCACTCGGCTAGACCCAAACCCTCTCGGATAGACCGAAACCGACTCGGGTAGACCCAAACCCACTCGGATAGGCCCAAACCCACTCGGTTAGACCCAAACCCACTCGGCTAGACCCAAACCCACTCGGCTACACCCAAACCCACTCGGCTAGACCCAAACCCACTCAGCTAGACCCAAACCCACTCGGCTAGACCCAAACCCACTTGGCCAGACACAAACCCACTCGGCTAGACCTAAACCCACTCGGCTAGACCCAGACCCACTCGGCTAGACCCAAACCCACTCGGCTAGACCCAAACCCACTCGGCTAGACCCAAACCCACTCGGCTAGACCCAAGCCCACTCGGCTAGACCCAAACCCACTCGGCTAGACCCAAACCCACTCGGCTAGACCCAAACAGACTCGGCTAGACCCAAACCCACTCGGCTAGAACCAAACCCACTCGGCTAGACCCAAACCCACTCGGCTAGACCCAAACCCACTCGGCTAGACCCAAACCCACTCGGCTAGACCCAAACCCACTCGGCTGGACCCAAACCCACTCGGCTAGACCCAAACCCAATCGGCTAGACCCAAACAGACTCGGCTAGGCACAAACCCACTCGGCTATACCCAAACCCACTCGGCTAGACCCAAACCCACTCGGCTGGACCCAAACCCACTCGGCTAGACCCAAACCCACTCGGCTAGACCCAAACGGACTCGGCTAGACCCAAACCCACTCGGCTAGAACCAAACCCACTCGGCTAGACCCAAACCCACTCGGCTAGACCCAAACCCACTCGGCTAGACCCAAACCCACTTGGCTAGACCCAAACCCAATCGGCTAGTCCCAAACCCACTCGGCTGGACCCAAACCCACTCAGCTAGACCCAAACCCACTCGGCCAGACCCAAACCCACACGGCTAGACCCAAACCCACTCGGCTATACCCAAACCCACTCGGCTCGACCCAAACCCACTCGGCTAGACCCAAACCCACTCTGCTAGACCCAAACGCACTCGGCTAGACCCAGACCCACTCGGCTAGACCCCAACCCACTCGGCTAGACCCAAACCCACTCGGCTACAGCCAAACCCACTCGGCTAGACCCAAACCCACTCGGCTAGACCCAAACCCACTCGGCCAGACCCAAACCCACTCGGCTAGACCCAAACCCACTCGGCTAGACACGAACGCGCTTGGTTAGACACAAACCCACTCGGCTAGACCCAAACCCACTCGGCTAGACCCAAACCCTCTCGGATAGACCGAAACCGACTCGGGTAGACCCAAACCCACTCGGATAGGCCCAAACCCACTCGGTTAGACCCAAACCCACTCGGCTAGACCCAAACCCACTCGGCTACACCCAAACCCACTCGGCTAGACCCAAACCCACTCAGCTAGACCCAAACCCACTCGGCTAGACCCAAACCCACTTGGCCAGACACAAACCCACTCGGCTAGACCCAAACCCACTCGGCTAGACCCAAACCCACTCGGCTAGTCCCAAACCCACTGGGCTAGACCCAAACCCACTCGGCTGGACCCAAACCCACTCGACTAGACCCAAACCCACTCGGCTAGACCCAAACGGACTCGGCTAGACCCAAACCCACTCGGCTAGAACCAAAACCACTCGGCTAGACCCAGACCCACTCGGCTAGACCCAAACCCACTCGGCTAGACCCAAACCCACTCGGCTAGACCCAAACCCACTCGGCTAGACCCAAGCCCACTCGGCTAGACCCAAACCCACTCGGCTAGACCCAAACCCACTCGGCTAGACCCAAACAGACTCGGCTAGACCCAAACCCACTCGGCTAGAACCAAACCCACTCGGCTAGATCCAAACCCACTCGGCTAGACCCAAACCCACTCGGCTAGACCCAAACCCACTCGGCTAGACCCAAACCCACTCGGCTGGACCCAAACCCACTCGGCTAGACCCAAACCCAATCGGCTAGACCCAAACCCACTCGGCTAGGCACAAACCCACTCGGCTATACCCAAACCCACTCGGCTAGACCCAAACCCACTCGGCTAGACCCAAACCCACTCGGCTAGACCCAAACCCAATCGGCTAGACGCAAACCCACTCCGCTAGACCCAAACCCACTCGGCTAGAGCCAAACCCACTCCGCTAGACCCAAACCCACTCGGCTAGACCCAAACCCACTCGGCATAACCCAATCCCACTCGGCTAAACCCAAACCCACTCGGCTAGACCCAAACCCACTCGGTTAGACCCAAACCCACTCGGCTAGACCCAAACCCACTCGGCTAGTCCCAAACCCACTGGGCTAGACCCAAACCCACTCGGCTGGACGCAAACCCACTCGGCTAGACCCAAACCCACTCGGCTAGACCCAAACGGACTCGGCTAGACCCAAACCCACTCGGCTAGAACCAAACCCACTCGGCTAGACCCAAACCCACTCGGCTAGACCCAAACCCACTCGGCTAGACCCAAACCCACTCGGCTAGATCCAAACCCAATCGGCTAGTCCCAAACCCACTCGGCTGGACCCAAACCCACTCAGCTAGACCCAAACCCACTCGGCTAGACCCCAACCCACACGGCTAGACCCAAACCCACTCGGCTATACCCAAACCCACTCGGCTAAACCCAAACCCACTCGGCTAGACCCAAACCCACTCGGTTAGACCCAAACCCACTCGGCTAGACGCAAACCCACTCGGCTAGTCCCAAACCCACTGGGCTAGACCCAAACCCACTCGGCTAGACCCAAACCCACTCAGCTAGACCCAAACAGACTCGGCTAGACCCAAACCCACTCGGCTAGAACCAAACCCACTCGGCTAGACACAAACCCACTCGGCTAGACCCAAACCCACTCGGCTAGACCCAAACCCTCTCGGATAGACCGAAACCGACTCGGGTAGACCCAAACCCACTCGGATAGACCCAAACCCACTCGGTTAGACCCAAACCCACTCGGCTAGACCCAAACCCACTCAGCTAGACCCAAACCCACTCGGCTCGACCCAAACCCACTTGGCCAGACCCAAACCCACTCGGCTAGACGCAAACTCACTCGGCTAGACCCAAACCCACTCGGCTAGTCCCAAACCCACTGGGCTAGACCCAAACCCCCTCGGCTAGACCTAAACCCACTCGGCTAAACCCAAACCCACTCGGCGAGTCCCAAACCCACTCGGCTAGCTCCAAACGGACTCGGCTAGACCCGAACCCACTCGGCTAGAACCAAACCCACTCGGCTAGACCCAAACCCACTCGGCTAGACCCAAACCCACTCGGCTAGACCCAAACCCACTCGGCTAGACCCAAACCCACTCGGCTAGACCCAAACCCACTCGGCTACTCCCAAAGCCACTCCGCTAGACCCAAACCTACTCAGCTAGACCAAAACCCACTCGGCTAGACCCAAACCCACTCGGCTAAACCCAAACCCACTCGGCTACACCCAAACCCACTCCGCTAGACACAAACCCACTCGGCTACACCCAAACCGAATCGGCTAGACCCAAACCCACTCGGATAGGCCCAAACCCACTCGGTTAGACCCAAACCTACTCGGCTAGACCCAAACCCACTCGGCGAGACCCAAACCCACTCAGCTGGACCCAAACCCACTCGGCTAGACCCAAACCCACTTGGCTAGACACAAACCCACTCGGCTAGACCCAAACCCACTCGGCTAGACCCAAACCCTCTCGGATAGACCGAAACCTCCTCGGCTAGACCCAAACCCACTCGGATTGACCCAAACCCACTAGGCTAGACCCAAACCCACTCGGCTAGACGCAAACCCACTCGGCTAGACGCAAACCCACTCGGCTAGACCCAAACCCACTCGGCTAGACCCAAACCCACTCGGATACTCCCAAACCCACTCCGCTAGACCCAAACCTACTCGGCTAGACCAAAACCCACTCGGCTAGACCCAAACCCACTCGGCTAGACCCAAACCCACTAGGCTACACCCAAACCCACTCCGCTAGACACAAACCCACTCGGCTAGACCCAAACCCACTCGGCTAGACCCAAACCCACTCGGCTAGACCCAAACCCCCTCGGCTAGACCCAAACCCACACGGCTAGACCCAAACCCACTCGGCTAGACCCAAACCCACTCGGCTAGACCCAAACCCACTCGGCTACTCCCAAACCCACTCCGCTAAACCCAAACCTACTCGGCTAGACCAAAACCCACTCGGCTAGACCCAAACCCACTCGGCTAGACCCAAACCCACTAGGCTACACCCAAACCCACTCCGCTAGACACAAACCCACTCGGCTAGACCCAAACCCACTCGGCTAGACCCAAACCCACTCGGCTAGACCCAAACCCACTCGGCTAGACCCAAACCCACTCGGCTAGACCCAAACCCAATTGGCTAGAACCAAACCCACTCGGCTAGACCCAAACCCACTCGGCTAGTCCCATCCCACTCGGCTAGACCCAAACGGAATCGGCTAAACCCAAACCCACTCGGCTAGAACCAAACCCACTCGGCTAGACCCAAACCCACTTGGCTAGACCCAAGCCCACTCGGCTAGACCCAAACCCACTCGGCTACACCCAAACCCACTCCGCTAGACACAAACTTCCTCGGCTGCACCCAAACCCACGCGTCTACACCCAAACCCACTCGGCTAGACCCTAACCCACTCGGCTAGACCCAAACCCACACAGCTAGACCCAAACCCACTTGGCTAGAACCAAACCCACTCGGCTACACCCAAACCCACTCGGCTAGACCCAAACCCACACAGCTAGACCCAAACCCACTTGGCTAGCACCAAACCCACTCGGCTAGACCCAAACCCACTCGGCTAGTCCCAAAGCCACTCGGCTAGACCCAAACGGACTCGGCTAGACCCAAACCCACTCGGCTAGACCCAAACCCACTCGGCTAGACCCAAACCCACTCGGCTAGACCCAAACCCACTCGGCTAGACCGAAACCCACTCGGCTAGACCCAAACCCACTCGGCTAGACCCAAACCCACTCGGCTAGATCCAAACCCACTCGGCTAGACCCAAACCCACTCGGCTAGAACCAAACCCACTCGGCTAGACCCAAACCCACTCGGCTAGACCCAAACCCACTCGGCTAGACCCAAACCCACTCCGCCAGACCCAAACCCACTCAGCTAGACCCAAACCCACTCGGCTAGACCCAAACCCACTCGGCTAGACCCAAACCCACTAGGCTACACCCAAACCCACTCCGCTAGACACAAACCCACTCAGCTAGACCCAAACCCACTCGGCTAGAACCAAACCCACTCGGCTAGACCCAAACCCACTCGGCTAGACCCAAACCCACTCGGCTGTACCCAAACCCAATTGGCTAGAACCAAACCCACTCGGCTAGAACCAAACCCACTCGGCTAGTCCCAAACCCACTCGGCTAGACCCAAACGGAATCGGCTAGACCCAAACCCACTCGGCTAGAACCAAACCCACTCGGCTGGACCCAAACCCACTCGGCTGGACCCAAGCCCACTCGGCTAGACCCAAACCCACTCGGCTAGACACAAACCTACTTGGCTAGAACCAAACCCACTCGGCTAGACCCAAACCCACTCGGCTATACCCAAACCCACTGGGCTAGACCCAAACCCACTCGGCTAGACCCAAACCCACTCCACTAGACCCAAACGCACTCGGCTACATCCAAACCCACTCGGCTAAACCCAAACCCACTCGGCTAGACCCAAACCCAATCGGCTAGACCCCAACCCACTCCGCTAGACCCAAACCCACTCGACTAGACCAAACCCACTCGGCTAGACCCAAACCCACTCGGCTAGACCGAAACCCACTCGGCTAGACGCAAACCCACTCGGCTACACCCAAACCCACTCCGCTAGACACAAACTTACTCGGCTGCACCCAAACCCACTCGGCTAGACCCAAACCCACACAGCTAGACCCAAACCCACTTGGCTAGAACCAAACCCACTCGGCTACACCCAAACCCACTCGGCTAGACCCAAACCCACACAGCTAGACCCAAACCCACTTGGCTAGCACCAAACCCACTCGGCTAGACCCAAACCCACTCGGCTAGTCCCAAAGCCACTCGGCTAGACCCAAACGGACTCGGCTAGACCCAAACCCACTCGGCTAGACCCAAACCCACTCGGCTAGACCCAAACCCACTCGGCTAGACACAAACCCACTCGGCTAGACCCAAACCCAGTCGGCTACACCCAAACCCACTCGGCTAGACCCAAACCCACTCGGCTAGACCCAAACCCACTCGGCTAGACCCAAACCCACTCGGCTAGACCCAAACCCACTCGGCTAGACCCAAACCCACTCGGCTAGACCCAAACCCACTCGGCTAGACCCAAACCCACTCCGCTAGACCCAAACCCACTCGGTAAGACCCAAACACACTCGGCTATACCCAAACCCACTGGGCTAGACCCAAACCCACTCGGCTAGACCCAAACCCACTCCACTAGACCCAAACGCACTCGGCTACACCCAAACCCACTCGGCTAAACCCAAACCCACTCGGCTAGACCCAAACCCAATCGGCTAGACCCCAACCCACTCCGCTAGACCCAAACCCACTCGGCTAGACCAAACCCACTCGGCTAGACCCAAACCCACTCGGCTAGACCCAAACCCACTCGGCTAGACGCAAACCCACTCGGCTACACCCAAACCCACTCCGCTAGACACAAACTTACTCGGCTGCACCCAAACCCACGCGTCTACACCCAAACCCACTCGGCTAGACCCTAACTAACTCGGCTAGACCCAAACCCACACAGCTAGACCCAAACGCACTTGGCTAGAACCAAACCCACTCGGCTACACCCAAACCCACTCGGCTAGACCCAAACCCACACAGCTAGACCCAAACCCACTTGGCTAGCACCAAACCCACTCGGCTAGACCCAAACCCACTCGGCTAGTCCCAAAGCCACTCGGCTAGACCCAAACGGACTCGGCTAGACCCAAACCCACTCGGCTAGACCCAAACCCACTCGGCTAGACACAAACCCACTCGGCTAGACCCAAACCCACTCGGCTAGACCCAAACCCACTCGGCTAGACCCAAACCCACTCGGCTAGACCCAAACCCACTCGGCTAGACCCAAACCCACTCGGCTAGACCCAAACCCACACAGCTAGACCCAAACCCACTTGGCTAGCACCAAACCCACTCGGCTAGACCCAAACCCACTCGGCTAGTCCCAAAGCCACTCGGCTAGACCCAAACCCACTCGGCTAGACCCAAACCCACTCGGCTAGACCCAAACCCACTCGGCTAGACCCAAACCCACTCGGCTAGACCGAAACCCACTCGGCTAGACCCAAACCCACTCGGCTAGACCCAAACCCACTCGGCTAGATCCAAACCCACTCGGCTAGACCCAAACCCACTCGGCTAGACCCAAACCCACTCGGCTAGACCCAAACCCACTCGGCTAGACCCAAACCCACTCGACTAGACCCAAACCCACTCCGCTAGACCCAAACCCACTCAGCTAGACCCAAACCCACTCGGCTAGACCCAAACCCACTCGGCTAGACCCAAACCCACTAGGCTACACCCAAACCCACTCCGCTAGACACAAACCCACTCGGCTAGACCCAAACCCACTCGGCTAGACCCAAACCCACTCGGCTAGACCCAAACCCACTCGGCTAGACCCAAACCCACTCGGCTGTACCCAAACCCAATTGGCTAGAACCAAACCCACTCGGCTAGAACCAAACCCACTCGGCTAGTCCCAAACCCACTCGGCTGGACCCAAAAGGAATCGGCTCGACCCAAACCCACTCGGCTAGAACCAAACCCACTCGGCTAGACCCAAACCCACTCGGCTAGACCCAAGCCCACTCGGCTAGACCCAAACCCACTCGGCTAGACACAAACCTACTTGGCTAGAACCAAACCCACTCGGCTAGACCCAAACCCACTCGGCTATACCCAAACCCACTGGGCTAGACCCAAACCCACTCGGCTAGACCCAAACCCACTCCACTAGACCCAAACGCACTCGGCTACACCCAAACCCACTCGGCTAAACCCAAACCCACTCGGCTAGACCCAAACCCAATCGGCTAGACCCCAACCCACTCCGCTAGACCCAAACCCACTCGACTAGACCAAACCCACTCGGCTAGACCCAAACCCACTCGGCTAGACCCAAACCCACTCGGCTAGACGCAAACCCACTCGGCTACACCCAAACCCACTCCGCTAGACACAAACTTACTCGGCTGCACCCAAACCCACTCGGCTAGACCCAAACCCACACAGCTAGACCCAAACCCACTTGGCTAGAACCAAACCTACTCGGCTACACCCAAACCCACTCGGCTAGACCCAAACCCACACAGCTAGACCCAAACCCACTTGGCTAGCACCAAACCCACTCGGCTAGACCCAAACCCACTCGGCTAGTCCCAAAGCCACTCGGCTAGACCCAAACGGACTCGGCTAGACCCAAACCCACTCGGCTAGTCCCAAACCCACTCGGCTAGACACAAACCCACTCGGCTAGACCCAAACCCAGTCGGCTACACCCAAACCCACTCGGCTAGACCCAAACCCACTCGGCTAGACCCAAACCCACTCGGCTAGACCCAAACCCACTCGGCTAGACCCAAACCCACTCGGCTAGACCCAAACCCACTCGGCTAGACCCAAACCCACTCGGCTAGACCCAAACCCACTCGGCTAGACCCAAACCCACTCGGCTAGACCCAAACCCACTCCGCTAGACCAAAACCCACTCGGCTAGACCCAAACCCACTCTGCTAGACCCAAACCCACTCGGCTAGACCCAAACCCACTCGGCTACACCTAAACCCACTCGGCTAGACCCAAACCCACTTGGCTAGACCCCAACCCACTCGGTAAGACCCAAACACACTCGGCTATACCCAAACCCACTGGGCTAGACCCAAACCCACTCGGCTAGACCCAAACCCACTCCAATAGACCCAAACGCACTCGGCTACACCCAAACCCACTCGGCTAAACCCAAACCCACTCGGCTAGACCCAAACCCAATCGGCTAGACCCCAACCCACTCCGCTAGACCCAAACCCACTCGGCTAGACCAAACCCACTCGGCTAGACCCAAACCCACTCGGCTAGACCCAAACCCACACGGCTAGACGCAAACCCACTCGGCTACACCCAAACCCACTCCGCTAGACACAAACTTACTCGGCTGCACCCAAACCCACGCGTCTACACCCAAACCCACTCGGCTAGACCCTAACCCACTCGGCTAGACCCAAACCCACACAGCTAGACCCAAACCCACTTGGCTAGAACCAAACCCACTCGGCTACACCCAAACCCACTCGGCTAGACCCAAACCCACACAGCTAGACCCAAACCCACTTGGCTAGCACCAAACCCACTCGGCTAGACCCAAACCCACTCGGCTAGTCCCAAAGCCACTCGGCTAGACCCAAACGGACTCGGCTAGACCCAAACCCACTCGGCTAGACCCAAACCCACTCGGCTAGACACAAACCCACTCGGCTAGACCCAAACCCACTCGGCTAGACCCAAACCCACTCGGCTAGACCCAAACCCACTCGGCTAGACCCAAACCCACTCGGCTAGACCCAAACCCACTCGGCTAGACCCAAACCCACTCGGCTAGACCCAAACCCACTCGGCTAGACCCAAACCCACTTGGCTAGCACCAAACCCACTCGGCTAGACCCAAACCCACTCGGCTAGTCCCAAAGCCACTCGGCTAGACCCAAACGGACTCGGCTAGACCCAAACCCACTCGGCTAGACCCAAACCCACTCGGCTAGACACAAACCCACTCGGCTAGACCCAAACCCACTCGGCTAGACCCAAACCCACTCGGCTAGACCCAAACCCACTCGGCTAGACCCAAACCCACTCGGCTAGACCCAAACCCACTCGGCTAGACCCAAACCCACTCGGCTAGACCCAAACCCACTCGGCTAGACCCAAACCCACTCGGCTGGACCCAAACCCGCTCGGCTAGACCCAAACCCACTCGGCTAGACCCAAACCCACTCCGCTAGACCCAAACCCACTCGGCTAGACCCAAACCCACTCTGCTAGACCCAAACCCACTCGGCTAGACCCAAACCCACTCGGCTACACCCAAACCCACTCGGCTAGACCCAAACCCACTTGGCTAGACCCCAACCCACTCGGTAAGACCCAAACCCACTCGGCTAGTCCCAAACCCACTCTGTAGACACAAACCCACTCGGCTAGACCCAAACCCACTCGGCTGGACCCAAACCCACTCGGCTAGACCCAAACCCACTCGGCTAGACCCAAACCCACTCGGCTAGACACAAACCCACTCGGCTATACCCAAACCCACTCCGCTAGACCCAAACCCATTCGGCTAGACCCAAACCCACTCGGCATGACCCAATCCCACTCGGCTAAACCCAAACCAACTCGGCTAGACCCAAACCCACTCGGTTAGACCCAAACCCACTCGGCTAGACCCAAACCCACTCGGCTAGTCCCAAACCCACTGGGCTAGACCCAAACCCACTCGGCTGGACCCAAACCCACTCGGCTAGACCCAAACCCAATCGGCTAGACCCAAACGGACTCGGCTAGACCCAAACCCACTCGGCTAGAACCAAACCCACTCGGCTAGACCCAAACCCACTCGGCTAGACCCAAACCCACTCGGCTAGACCCAAACGCACTCGGCTAGACCCAAACCCAATCGGCTAGTCCCAAACCCACTCGGCAGGACCCAAACCCACTCAGCTAGACCCAAACCCACTCGGCTAGACCCAAACCCACACGGCTAGACCCAAACCCACTCGGCTATACCCAAACCCACTCGGCGCGACCCAAACCCACTCGGCTAGACCCAAACGCACTCCGCTAGACCCAAATGCACTCGGCTAGACCCAGACCCACTCGGCTAGACCCCAACCCACTCGGGTAGACCCAAACCCACTCGGCTAGAGCCAAACCCACTCGGCTAGACCCAAACCCACTCGTCAAGACCCAAGCCCACTCGGCTAGACCCAAACCCACTCGGCTAGACCCAAACCCACTCGGCTAGACCCGAACGCACTTGGCTAGACACAAACCCAATCGGCTAGACGCAAACCCACTCCGCTAGACCTAAACCCACTCGGCTAGACCCAAACCCACTCCGCTAGACCCAAACCCACTCGTCTAGACCCAAACCCACTCGGCATGACCCAATCCCACTCAGCTAAACCCAAACCCACTCGGCTAGACCCAAACCCACTCGGCTAGACCCAAACCCACTCGGTTAGACCCAAACCCACTCGGCTAGACCCAAACCCACTCGGCTAGTCCCAAACCCACTGGGCTAGACCCAAACCCACTCGGCTGGACCCAAACCCACTCGGCTAGACCCAAACGGACTCGGCTAGACCCAAACCCACTCGGCTAGAACTAAACCCACTCGGCTAGACCCAAACCCACTCGGCTAGACCCAAACCCACTCGGCTAGACCCAAACCCACTCGGCTAGACCCAAACCCAATCGGCTAGTCCCAAACCCACTCGGCTGGACCCAAACCCACTCCGCTAGACCCAAACCCACTCGGCTAGACCCAAACCCACACGGCTAGACCCAAACCCACTCGGCTATACCCAAACCCACTCGGCTAGACCCAAACCCACACGGCTAGACCCAAACCCACTCGGCTATACCCAAACCCACTCGGCTCGACCCAAACCCACTCGGCTAGACCCAAACCCACTCGGTTAGACCCAAACCCACTCGGCTAGACCCAAACCCACTCGGCTAGTCCCAAACCCACTGGGCTAGACCCAAACCCACTCGGCTGGACCCAAACCCACTCGGCTAGACCCAAACGGACTCGGCTAGACCCAAACCCACTCGGCTAGAACTAAACCCACTCGGCTAGACGCAAACCCACTCGGCTAGACCCAAACCCACTCGGCTAGACCCAAACCCACTCGGCTAGACCCAAACCCAATCGGCTAGTCCCAAACCCACTCGGCTGGACCCAAACCCACTCAGCTAGACCCAAACCCACTCGGCTAGACCCAAACCCACACGGCTAGACCCAAACCCACTCGGCTATACCCAAACCCACTCGGCTAGACCCAAACCCACACGGCTAGACCCAAACCCACTCGGCTATACCCAAACCCACTCGGCTCGACCCAAACCCACTCGGCTAGACCCAAACCCACTCCGCTAGACCCAAATGCACTCGGCTAGACCCAGACCCACTCGGCTAGACACCAACCCATTCGGGTAGACCCAAACCCACTCGGCTAGAGCCAAACCCACTCGGCTAGACCCAAACCCACTCGTCTAGACCCAAGCCCACTCGGCTAGACCCAAACCCACTCGGCTAGACCCAAACCCACTCGGCTAGACCCGAACGCACTTGGCTAGACACAAACCCAATCGGCTAGACGCAAACCCACTCCGCTAGACCTAAACCCACTCGGCTAGACCCAAACCCACTCCGCTAGACCCAAACCCACTCGGCTAGACCCAAACCCACTCGGCATGACCCAATCCCACTCAGCTAAACCCAAACCCACTCGGCTAGACCCAAACCCACTCGGCTAGACCCAAACCCACTCGGTTAGACCCAAACCCACTCGGCTAGACCCAAACCCACTCGGCTAGTCCCAAACCCACTGGGCTAGACCCAAACCCACTCGGCTGGACCCAAACCCACTCGGCTAGACCCAAACGGACTCGGCTAGACCCAAACCCACTCGGCTAGAACTAAACCCACTCGGCTAGACCCAAACCCACTCGGCTAGACCCAAACCCACTCGGCTAGACCCAAACCCACTCGGCTAGACCCAAACCCAATCGGCTAGTCCCAAACCCACTCGGCTGGACCCAAACCCACTCAGCTAGACCCAAACCCACTCGGCTAGACCCAAACCCACACGGCTAGACCCAAACCCACTCGGCTATACCCAAACCCACTCGGCTCGACCCAAACCCACTCGGCTAGACCCAAACCCACTCTGCTATACCCAAACGCACTCGGCCAGACCCAGACCCACTCGGCTAGACCCCAACCCACTCGGCTACACCCAAACCCACTCGGCTACAGCCAAACCCACTCGGCTAGACCCAAACCCACTCGGCTAGACCCAAACCCACTCGGCCAGACCCAAACCCCCTCGGCTAGACCCAAACCCACTCGGCTAGACCCGAACGCACTTGGCTAGACACAAACCCACTCGGCTAGACCCAAACCCACTCGGCTAGACCCAAACCCTCTCGGATAGACCGAAACCGACTCGGGTAGACCCAAACCCACTTGGATAGACCCAAACCCACTCGGTTAGACCCAAACCCACTCGGCTAGACCCAAACCCACTCGGCTATACCCAAACCCACTCGGCTCGACCCAAACCCACTCGGCTAGACCCAAACCCACTCCGCTAGACCCAAACACACTCGGCTAGACCCAAACCCACTCGGCTAGACCCCGACCCACTCGGGTAGACCCAAACCCACTCGTCTAGACACAAGCCCACTCGGCTAGACCCAAACCCACACGGCTAGACCCAAACCCACTCGGCTATACCCAAACCCACTCGGCTCGACCCAAACCCACTCGGCTAGACCTAAACCCACTCCGCTAGACCCAAATGCACTCGGCTAGACCCAGACCCACTCGGCTAGACACCAACCCATTCGGGTAGACCCAAACCCACTCGGCTAGAGCCAAACCCACTCGGCTAGACCCAAACCCACTCGTCTAGACCCAAGCCCACTCGGCTAGACCCAAACCGACTCGGCTAGACCCAAACCCACTCGGCTAGACCCGAACGCACTTGGCTAGACACAAACCCAATCGGCTAGACGCAAACCCACTCCGCTAGACCTAAACCCACTCGGCTAGACCCAAACCCACACGGCTAGACCCAAACCCACTCGGCTATACCCAAACCCACTCGGCTCGACTCAAACCCACTCGGCTAGACCCAAACCCACTCTGCTATACCCAAACGCACTCGGCCAGACCCAGACCCACTCGGCTAGACCCCAACCCACTCGGCTACACCCAAACCCACTCGGCTACAGCCAAACCCACTCGGCTAGACCCAAACCCACTCGGCTAGACCCAAACCCACTCGGCCAGACCCAAACCCCCTCGGCTAGACCCAAACCCACTCGGCTAGACCCGAACGCACTTGGCTAGACACAAACCCACTCGGCTAGACCCAAACCCACTCGGCTAGACCCAAACCCTCTCGGATAGACCGAAACCGACTCGGGTAGACCCAAACCCACTTGGATAGAACCAAACCCACTCGGTTAGACCCAAACCCACTCGGCTAGACCCAAACCCACTCGGCTATACCCAAACCCACTCGGCTCGACCCAAACCCACTCGGCTAGACCCAAACCCACTCCGCTAGACCCAAACACACTCGGCTAGACCCAAACCCACTCGGCTAGACCCCGACCCACTCGGGTAGACCCAAACCCACTCGTCTAGACACAAGCCCACTCGGCTAGACCCAAACCCACTCGGCTAGACCCAAACCCACTCGGCTAGACCCGAACGCACTTGGCTAGACACAAACCCAATCGGCTAGACGCAAACCCAATCCGCTAGACCCAAACCCACTCGGCTAGACCCAAACCCACTCCGCTAGACCCAAACGCACTCGGCTAGACTCAAACCCACTTGGCATAACCCAATCCCACTCGGCTAGACCCAAACCCACTCGTCTAGACACAAGCCCACTCGGCTAGACCCAAACCCACTCGGCTAGACCCAAACCCACTCGGCTAGACCCGAACGCACTTGGCTAGACACAAACCCAATCGGCTAGACGCAAACCCAATCCGCTAGACCCAAACCCACTCGGCTAGACCCAAACCCACTCCGCTAGACCCAAACCCACTCGGCTAGACCCAAACCCACTTGGCATAACCCAATCCCACTCGGCTAAACCCAAACCCACTCGGCTAGACCCAAACCCACTCGGTTAGACCCAAACCCACTCGGCTAGACCCAAACCCACTCGGCTAGTCCCAAACCCACTGGGCTAGACCCAAACCCACTCGGCTGGACCCCAACCCACTCGGCTAGACGCAAACCCACTCGGCTAGACCCAAACGGACTCGGCTAGACCCAAACCGACTCGGCTAGAACCAAACCCACTCGGCTAGACCCAAACCCACTCGGCTAGACCCAAACCCATTCGGCTAGACCCAAACCCACTCGGCTAGACACAAACCCAATCGGCTAGTCCCAAACCCACTCGGCTGGACCCAAACCCACTCAGCTAGACCCAAACCCACTCGGTTAGACCCAAACCCACACGGCTAGACCCAAACGCACTCGGCTAGACCCAGACCCACTCGGCTAGACCCCAACCCACTCGGCTAGACCCAAACCCACTCGGCTACAGCCAAACCCACTCGGCTAGACCCAAACCCACTCGGCTAGACCCAAACCCACTCGGCCAGACCCTAACCACTCGGCTAGACCCAAACCCACTCGGCTAGACCCGAACGCACTTGGCTAGACACAAACCCACTCGGCTAGACCCAAACCCACTCGGCTAGACCCAAACCCTCTCGGATAGACCGAAACCGACACGGGTAGACCCAAACCCACTCGGATAGACCCAAACCCACTCGGTTAGACCCAAACCCACTCGGCTGGACCCAAACCCACTCGGCTAGACCCAAACCCACTCGGCTAGACCCAAACCCACTCAGCTAGACCCAAACCCACTCGGCTAGACCCAAACCCACTTGGCCAGACACAAACCCACTCGGCTAGACCCAAACCCACTCGGCTAGACCCAAACCCACTCGGCTAGTCCCAAACCCACTGGGCTAGACCCAAACCCACTCGGCTGGACCCAAACCCACTCGGCTAGACCCAAACCCACTCGGCTAGACCCAAACGGACTCGGTTAGACCCAAACCCACTCGGCTAGAACCAAAACCACTCGGCTAGACCCAAACCCACTCGGCTAGACCCAAACCCACTCGGCTAGACCCAAACCCACTCGGCTAGACCCAAACCCAATCGGCTAGTCCCAAACCCACTCGGCTGGACCCAAACCCACTCGGCTAGACCCAAACCCACTCTGCTAGACCCAAACGCACTCGGCTAGACCCAGACCCACTCGGCTAGACCCAAACCCACTCGGCTAGACCCAAACCCACTCGGCTACAGCCAAACCCACTCGGCTAGACCCAAACCCACTCGGCTAGACCCAAACCCACTCGGCCAGTCCCAAACCCACTCGGCTAGACCCAAACCCACTCGGCTAGACCCGAACGCACTTGGCTAGACACAAACCCACTCGGCTAGACCCAAACCCACTTGGCTACAGCCAAACCCACTCGGCTAGACCCTAACCCACTCGGCTAGACCCAAACCCACTCGACTAGACCCGAACGCACTTGGCTAGACACAAACCCACTCGGCTAGACCCAAACCCACTCGGCTAGACCCAAACCCTCTCGGATAGACCGAAACCGACACGGGTAGACCCAAACCCACTCGGATAGACCCAAACCCACTCGGTTAGACCCAAACCCACTCGGCTAGACCCAAACCCACTCGGCTGGACGCAAACCCACTCGGCTAGACCCAAACCCACTCAGCTAGACCCAAACCCACACGGCTAGACCCCAACCCACTCGGCTAGACCCAAACCCACTCGGCTAGACCCCAACCCACTCGGCTAGACCCAAACCCACTTGGCTACAGCCAAACCCACTCGGCTAGACCCTAACCCACTCGGCTAGACCCAAACCCACTCGGCTAGACCCGAACGCACTTGGCTAGACACAAACCCACTCGGCTAGACCCAAACCCACTCGGCTAGACCCAAACCCTCTCGGATAGACCGAAACCGACACGGGTAGACCCAAACCCACTCAGATAGACCCAAACCCACTCGGTTAGACACAAACCCACTCGGCTAGACCCAAACCCACTCGGCTAGACGCAAACCCACTCGGCTAGACCCAAACCCATTCAGCTAGACCCAAACCCACTCGGCCAGACCCAAACCCACTTGGCCAGACACAAACCCACTCGGCTAGACCCAAACCCACTCGGCTAGACCCAAACCCACTCGGCTAGTCCCAAACCCACTGGGCTAGACCCAAACCCACTCGGCTGGACCCAAACCCACTCGGCTAGACCGAAACCCACTCGGCTAGACCCAAACGGACTCGGCTAGACCCAAACCCACTCGGCTAGAACCAAAACCACTCGGCTAGACCCAAACCCACTCGGCTAGACCCAAACCCACTCGGCTAGACCCAAACCCACTCGGCTAGACCCAAACCCACACGGCTAGACCCAAACCCACTCGGCTATACCCAAACCCACTCGGCTCGACCCAAACCCACTCGGCTAGACCCAAACCCACTCTGCTAGACCCAAATGCACTCGGCTAGACCCAGACCCACTCGGCTAGACCCCAACCCACTCGGCTAGACCCAAACCCACTCGGCTACAGCCAAACCCACTCGGCAAGACCCAAACCCACTCGGTTAGACCCAAACCCACTCGGCTAGACCCAAACCCACTCGGCTAGTCCCAAACCCACTGGGCCAGACCCAAACCCACTCGGCTGGACCCAAACCCACTCGGCTAGACCCAAACCCACTCGGCTAGACCCAAACGGACTCGGCTAGACCCAAACCTACTCGGCTAGAACCAAACCCACTCGGCTAGACCCAAACCCACTCGGGTAGACCCAAACCCACTCGGCTAGACCCAAACCCACTCGGCTAGACCCAAACCCAATCGGCTAGTCCCAAACCCACTCGGCTGAACCCAAACCCACTCAGCTAGACCCAAACCCACTCGGCTAGACCCAAACCCACACGGCTAGACCCAAACCCACTCGGTTATACCCAAACCCACTCGGCTCGACCCAAACCCACTCGGCTAGACCCAAACCCACTCCGCTAGACCCAAACGCACTCGGCTAGACCCAGACCCACTCGGCTAGACCCCAACCCACTCGGCTATACCCAAACCCACTCCGCTAGACCCAAACCCACTCGGCTAGATTCAAACCCACTCGGCATGACCCAATCCCACTCGGCTAAACCCAAACCCACTCGGCTAGACCCAAACCGACTCGGTTAGACCCAAACCCACTCGGCTAGACCCAAACCCACTTGGCTAGTCCCAAACCCACTGGGCTAGACCCAAACCCACTCGGCTGGACCCAAACCCACTCGGCTAGACCCAAACCCACTCGGCTAGACCCAAACGGACTCGGCTAGACCCAAACCCACTCGGCTAGATCCAAACCCACTCGGCTAGACCCAAACCCACTCGGCTAGACCCAAACCCACTCGGCTAGACCCAAACACACTCGGCTAGACCCAAACCCAATCGGCTAGTCCCAAACCCACTCGGCTGAACCCAAACCCACTCAGCTAGACCCAAACCCACTCGGCTAGACCCAAACCCACACGGCTAGACCCAAACCCACTCGGCTATACCCAAACCCACTCGGCTCGACCCAAACCCACTCGGCTAGACCCAAACCCACTCCGCTAGACCCAAATGCACTCGGCTAGACCCAGACCCACTCGGCTAGACCCCAACCCACTCGGGTAGACCCAAACCCACTCGGCTAGAGCCAAACCCACTCGGCTAGACCCAAACCCACTCGGCTAGACCCAAACCCACTCGGCCAGAACCAAACCCACTCGGCAAGACCGAAACCCACTCGGCTAGACCCGAACGCACTTGGCTAGACACAAACCCACTCGGCTAGACCCAAACCCACTCGGCTAGACCCAAACCCACTCTGCTAAACCCAAACCCACTAGGCTAGACCCAAACCCAATCGGCAAGACGCAAACCCACTCCGCTAGACCCAAACCCACTCGGCTAGACCCAAACCCACTCCGCTAGACCCAAACCCACTGGGCTAGACCCAAACCCACATCGGCATGACCCAATCCCACTCGGCTAAACCCAAACCCACTCGGCTAGACCCAAACCCACTCGGTTAGACCCAAACCCACTCGGCTAGACCCAAACCCACTCGGCTAGTCCCAAACCCACTGGGCTAGACCCAAACCCACTCGGCTGGGCCCAAACCCACTCAGCTAGACCCTAACCCACTCGGCTAGACCCAAACCCACACGGCTAGACCCAAACTCACTCGGCTATACCCAAACCCACTCGGCTCGACCCAAACCCACTCGGCTAGACCCAAACCCTCTCGGCTAGACCCAAACGGACTCGGCTAGACCCAAACCCACTCGGCTAGAACCAAACCCACTCGGCTAGACCCAAACCCACTCGGCTAGACCCAAACCCACTCGGCTAGACCCAAACCCACTCGGCTAGACCCAAACCCAATCGGCTAGTCCCAAACCCACTCGGCTGAACCCAAACCCACTCAGCTAGACCCAAACCCACTCGGCTAGACCCAAACCCACACGGCTAGACCCAAACCCACTCGGCTATACCCAAACCCACTCGGTTCGACCCAAACCCACTCGGCTAGACCCAAACCCAGTCCGCTAGACCCAAACGCACTCGGCTAGACCCAGACCCACTCGGCTAGACCCCAACCCACTCGGGTAGACCCAAACCCACTCGGCTAGAGCCAAACCCACTCGGCTAGACCCAAACCCACTCGGCTAGACCCAAACCCACTCGGCCAGAACCAAACCCACTCGGCAAGACCGAAACCCACTCGGCTAGACCCGAACGCACTTGGCTAGACACAAACCCACTCGGCTAGACCCAAACCCACTCGGCTAGACCCAAACCCACTCTGCTAAACCCAAACCCACTCGGCTAGACCCAAACCCAATCGGCAAGACGCAAACCCACTCCGCTAGACCCAAACCCACTCGGCTAGACCCAAACCCACTCCGCTAGACCCAAACCCACTCGGCTAGACCCAAACCCACATCGGCATGACCCAATCCCACTCGGCTAAACCCAAACCCACTCGGCTAGACCCAAACCCACTCGGTTAGACCCAAACCCACTCGGCTAGACCCAAACCCACTCGGCTAGTCCCAAACCCACTGGGCTAGACCCAAACCCACTCGGCTGGACCCAAACCCACTCAGCTAGACCCAAACCCACTCGGCTAGACCCAAACCCACACGGCTAGACCCAAACTCACTCGGCTATACCCAAACCCACTCGGCTCGACCCAAACCCACTCGGCTAGACCCAAACCCACTCCGCTAGACCCAAACGCACTCGGCTAGACCCAGACCCACTCGGGTAGACCCCAACCCACTCGGGTAGACCCAAACCCACTCGGCTAGAGCCAAACCCACTCGGCTAGACCCAAACCCACTCGGCTAGACCCAAACCCACTCGGCCAGACCCAAACCCACTCGGCTAGACCCAAACGCACTTGGCTAGACACAAACCCACTCGGCTAGACCCAAACCCACTCGGCTAGACCCAAACCCTCTCGGATAGACCGAAACCGACTCGGGTAGACCCAAACCCACTCGGATAGACCCAAACCCACTCGGTTAGACCCAAACCCACTCGGCTAGACCCAAACCCACTCGGCTGGACCCAAACCCACTCAGCTAGATCCAAACCCACTTGGCTAGACCCAAACCCACTTGGCTAGACCCAAACCCACTCGGCCACTCCCAAACCCACTCCGCTAGACCAAAACTACTCGGCTAGACCAAAACCCACTCGGCTAGACCCAAACGCATTCGGCTAGACCCAAACCCACTCGGCTACACCCAAACCCACTCCACTAGACACAAACCCACTCGGCTACACTCAAACCCATTCGGCTAGACCCAAACCCACTCGGCTAGACCCAAACCCACATGGCTAGAACCAAACCCACTCGGCTAGACCCAAACCCACTCGGCGAGTACCAAACCCACTCGGCTAGACCCAAACGGACTCGGCTAGACCCAAACCCACTCGGCTAGAACCGAACCCACTCGGCTAGACCCAAACCCACTCGGCTAGACCCAAACCCACTCGGCTAGACCCAAACCCACTCGGCTAGACCCAAACCCACTCGGCTAGACCCAAATCCACTCGGCTAGTCCCAAACCCACTCGGCTTGACCCAAACCCACTCGGCTAGACCCAAACCCACTCGGCTAGACCCAAACCCACTCGGCTAGACCCAAACCCACTCGGATACTCCCAAACCCACTCCGCCAGACCCAAACCTACTCGGCTAGACCAAAACCCACTCGGCTAGACCCAAACCCACTCGGCTACACCCAAACCCACTCGGCTACACCCAAACCCACTCCGCTAGACACAAACCCACTCGGCTACACCCAAACCGACTCGGCTAGACCCAAACCCACTCGGATAGACCCAAACCCACTCGGTTGGACCCAAACCCACTCGGCTAGACCCAAAACCACTCGGCTAGACCCAAACCCACTCGGCTGGACCCAAACCCACTCGGCTAGATCCAAACCCACTTGGCTAGACCCAAACCCACTTGGCTAGACCCAAACCCACTCGGCCACTCCCAAACCCACTCCTCTAGACCAAAACTACTCGGCTAGACCAAAACCCACTCGGCTAGACCCAAACGCATTCGGCTAGACCCAAACCCACTCGGCTACACCCAAACCCACTCCACTAGACACAAACCCACTCGGCTACACTCAAACCCATTCGGCTAGACCCAAACCCACTCGGCTAGACCCAAACCCACATGGCTAGAACCAAACCCACTCGGCTAGACCCAAACCCACTCGGCGAGTACCAAACCCACTCGGCTAGACCCAAACGGACTCGGCTAGACCCAAACCCACTCGGCTAGAACCGAACCCACTCGGCTAGACCCAAACCCACTCGGCTAGACCCAAACCCACTCGGCTAGACCCAAACCCACTCGGCTAGACCCAAACCCACTCGGCTAGACCCAAATCCACTCGGCTAGTCCCAAACCCACTCGGCTTGACCCAAACCCACTCGGCTAGACCCAAACCCACTCGGCTAGACCCAAACCCACTCGGCTAGACCCAAACCCACTCGGATACTCCCAAACCCACTCCGCCAGACCCAAACCTACTCGGCTAGACCAAAACCCACTCGGCTAGACCCAAACCCACTCGGCTACACCCAAACCCACTCGGCTACACCCAAACCCACTCCGCTAGACACAAACCCACTCGGCTACACCCAAACCGACTCGGCTAGACCCAAACCCACTCGGATAGACCCAAACCCACTCGGTTGGACCCAAACCCACTCGGCTAGACCCAAAACCACTCGGCTAGACCCAAACCCACTCGGCTGGACCCAAACCCACTCGGCTAGACCCAAACCCACTTGGCTAGACCCAAACCCAATCGGCTAGACCCAAACCCTCTCGGATAGACCGAAACCTCCTCAGCTAGACCCAAACCTCCTCAGCTAGACCCAAACCCACTCGGATTGACCCAAACCCACTCGGCCAGACCCAAACCCACTCGGCTAGACCCAAACCCACTCGGCTAGACGCAAACCCACTCGGCTAGACCCAAACCCACTCGGCTAGACCCAAACCCACTCGGATAGACACAAACCCCCTCGGCTAGACCCAAACCCACACGGCTAGACCCAAACCCACTCGGCTGGACCCAAACCCACTCGGCTAGATCCAAACCCACTCGGCTACTCCCAAACCCACTCGCTAGACCCAAACCTACTCGGCTAGACTAAAACCCACTCGGCTAGACCCAAACCCACTCGGCTAGACCCAAACCCACTCGGCTACACCCAAACCCACTCAGCTAGACGCAAACCCACTCGGCTAGACCTAAACCCACTCGGCTAGACCCAAACCCACTCGGCTAGAACCAAACCAACTCGGCTAGACCCAAACCCACTCGGCCAGACCCAAACCCACTCGGCTACTCCCAAACCCACTCCGCTAGACCCAAACCTACTCGGCTAGACCAAAACCCACTCGGCTAGACCCAAACCGACTCGGCTAGACCCAAACCCACTCGGCTACACCCAAACCCACTCGGCTAGACCCAAACCCACTCGGTAGACCCAAACCCACTCGGCTGAACCCAAACCCACTCGGCTAGACCCAAACCCACTCGGCTAGACCCAAACCCACTCGGCTAGACACAAACCCACTCGGATATACCCAAACCCACTCGGCTAGCCCCAAACCCACTCGGCTAGACCCAAACCCACTCCGCTAGACCCAAACGCACTCGGCTAGACGCAAACCCACTCGGCTAAACCCAAACCCACTCGGCTAGACCCAAACCCAATCGGCTAGACCCAAACCCACTCCGCTAGACCCAAACCCACTCGGCTAGACCAAAACCCACTCGGCTCGACCCAAACCCACTCGGCTGGACCCAAACCCATTCGGCTAGACCCAAATCCACTTGGCTACACCCAAACCCACTCCGCTAGACACAAACCCACTCGGCTACACACAAACCCACTCGGCTACACCCAAACCCACTCGGCTATACCCAAACCCACTGGGCTAGACCCAAACCCACTCGGCTAGACCCAAACCCACTCCGCTAGACCCAAACGCACACGGCTACACCCAAACCCACTCGGCTAAACCCAAACCCACTCGGCTAGACCCAAACCCAATCGGCTAGACCCAAACCCACTCCGCTAGACCCAAACCCACTCGGCTAGACCAAACCCACTCGGCTAGACCCAAACCCACTCGGCTAGACACAAACCCACTCGGCTAGACCCAAACCCACTTGGCTACACCCAAACCCACTCCGCTAGACACAAACCCACTCAGCTACACCCAAACCCACTCGTCTAGACCCAAACCCACTCGGCTAGACCCAAACCCACTCGGCTAGACCCAAACCCACACAGCTAGACCCAAACCCACTTGGCTAGAACCAAACCCACTCGGCTACACCCAAACCCACTCGGCTAGACCCAAACCCACACAGCTAGACCCAAACCCACTTGGATAGAACCAAACCCAGTCGGCTAGACCCAAAGCCAATCGGCTAGTCCCAAAGCCACTCGGCTAGACCCAAACGGACTCGGCTAGACGCAAACCCACATGGCTAGACCCAAACCCACTCGGCCAGACCCAAACCCACTCGGCTACTCCCAAACCCACTCCGCTAGACCCAGACCTACTCGGCTAGACCAAAACCCACTCGGCTAGACCCAAACCGACTCGGCTAGACCCAAACCCACTCGGCTACACCCAAACCCACTCGGCTAGACCCAAACCCACTCGGTAGACCCAAACCCACTAGGCTAGACCCAAACCCACTCGGCTGAACCCAAACCCACTCGGCTAGACCCAAACCCACTCGGCTAGACCCAAACCCACTCGGCTAGACACAAACCCACTCGGCTATACCCAAACCCACTCGGCTAGCCCCAAACCCACTCGGCTAGACCCAAACCCACTCCGCTAGACCCAAACGCACTCGGCTAGACGCAAACCCACTCGGCTAAACCCAAACCCACTCGGCTAGACCCAAACCCAATCGGCTAGACCCAAACCCACTCCGCTAGACCCAAACCCACTGGGCTAGACCCAAACCCACTCGGCTAGACCCAAACCCACTCCGCTAGACCCAAACGCACACGGCTACACCCAAACCCACTCGGCTAAACCCAAACCCACTCGGCTAGACCCAAACCCAATCGGCTAGACCCAAACCCACTCCGCTAGACCCAAACCCACTCGGCTAGACCAAACCCACTCGGCTAGACCCAAACCCACTCGGCTAGACACAAACCCACTCGGCTAGACCCAAACCCACTTGGCTACACCCAAACCCACTCCGCTAGACACAAACCCACTCAGCTACACCCAAACCCACTCGTCTAGACCCAAACCCACTCGGCTAGACCCAAACCCACTCGGCTAGACCCAAACCCACACAGCTAGACCCAAACCCACTTGGCTAGAACCAAACCCACTCGGCTACACCCAAACCCACTCGGCTAGACCCAAACCCACACAGCTAGACCCAAACCCACTTGGATAGAACCAAACCCGGTCGGCTAGACCCAAAGCCAATCGGCTAGTCCCAAAGCCACTCGGCTAGACCCAAACGGACTCGGCTAGACGCAAACCCACATGGCTAGACCCAAACCCACTCGGCCAGACCCAAACCCACTCGGCTACTCCCAAACCCACTCCGCTAGACCCAGACCTACTCGGCTAGACCAAAACCCACTCGGCTAGACCCAAACCGACTCGGCTAGACCCAAACCCACTCGGCTACACCCAAACCCACTCGGCTAGACCCAAACCCACTCGGTAGACCCAAACCCACTCGGCTAGACCCAAACCCACTCGGCTGAACCCAAACCCACTCGGCTAGACCCAAACCCACTCGGCTAGACCCAAACCCACTCGGCTAGACACAAACCCACTCGGCTATACCCAAACCCACTCGGCTAGCCCCAAACCCACTCGGCTAGACCCAAACCCACTCCGCTAGACCCAAACGCACTCGGCTAGACGCAAACCCACTCGGCTAAACCCAAACCCACTCGGCTAGACCCAAACCCAATCGGCTAGACCCAAACCCACTCCGCTAGACCCAAACCCACTGGGCTAGACCCAAACCCACTCGGCTAGACCCAAACCCACTCCGCTAGACCCAAACGCACACGGCTACACCCAAACCCACTCGGCTAAACCCAAACCCACTCGGCTAGACCCAAACCCAATCGGCTAGACCCAAACCCACTCCGCTAGACCCAAACCCACTCGGCTAGACCAAACCCACTCGGCTAGACCCAAACCCACTCGGCTAGACCCAAACCCACTCGGCTAGACCCAAACCCACTTGGCTACACCCAAACCCACTCCGCTAGACACAAACCCACTCAGCTACACCCAAACCCACTCGTCTAGACCCAAACCCACTCGGCTAGACCCAAACCCACTCGGCTAGACCCAAACCCACACAGCTAGACCCAAACCCACTTGGCTAGAACCAAACCCACTCGGCTACACCCAAACCCACTCGGCTAGACCCAAACCCACACAGCTAGACCCAAACCCACTTGGCTAGAACCAAACCCAGTCGGCTAGACCCAAAGCCAATCGGCTAGTCCCAAAGCCTCTCGGCTAGACCCAAACGGACTCGGCTAGACGCAAACCCACATGGCTAGACCCAAACCCACTCGGCCAGACCCAAACCCACTCGGCTACTCCCAAACCCACTCCGCAAGACCCAGACCTACTCGGCTAGACCAAAACCCACTCGGCTAGACCCAAACCGACTCGGCTAGACCCAAACCCACTCGGCTACACCCAAACCCACTCGGCTAGACCCAAACCCACTCGGTAGACCCAAACCCACTCGGCTAGACCCAAACCCACTCGGCTGAACCCAAACCCACTCGGCTAGACCCAAACCCACTCGGCTAGACCCAAACCCACTCGGCTAGACACAAACCCACTCGGCTATACCCAAACCCACTCGGCTAGCCCCAAACCCACTCGGCTAGACCCAAACCCACTCCGCTAGACCCAAACGCACTCGGCTAGACGCAAACCCACTCGGCTAAACCCAAACCCACTCGGCTAGACCCAAACCCAATCGGCTAGACCCAAACCCACTCCGCTAGACCCAAACCCACTCGGCTAGACCAAAACCCACTCGGCTCGACCCAAACCCACTCGGCTGGACCCAAAACCATTCGGCTAGACCCAAATCCACTTGGCTACACCCAAACCCACTCCGCTAGACACAAACCCACTCGGCTACACCCAAACCCACTCGGCTACACCCAAACCCACTCGGCTATACCCAAACCCACTGGGCTAGACCCAAACCCACTCGGCTAGACCCAAACCCACTCCGCTAGACCCAAACGCACACGGCTACACCCAAACCCACTCGGCTAAACCCAAACCCACTCGGCTAGACCCAAACCCAATCGGCTAGACCCAAACCCACTCCGCTAGACCCAAACCCACTCGGCTAGACCAAACCCACTCGGCTAGACCCAAACCAACTCGGCTAGACCCAAACCCACTCGGCTAGACCCAAACCCACTCGGCTACACCCAAACCCACTCCGCTAGACACAAACCCACTCGGCTACACCCAAACCCACTCGTCTAGACCCAAACCCACTCGGCTAGACCCAAACCCACTCGGCTAGACCCAAACCCACACAGCTAGACCCAAACCCACTTGGCTAGAACCAAACCCACTCGGCTACACCCAAACCCACTCGGCTAGACCCAAACCCACACAGCTAGACCCTAACCCACTTGGCTAGAACCAAACCCAGTCGGCTAGACCCAAAGCCAATCGGCTAGTCCCAAAGCCACTCGGCTAGACCCAAACGGACTCGGCTAGACGCAAACCCACTCGGCTAGACCCAAAACCACTCGGCTAGACCCAAACCCACTCGGCTAGACCGAAACCCACTCGGCTAGACCCAAACCCACTCGGCTAGACCCAAAACATACTCGGCTAGACCCAAACCCACTCGGCTAGACCCAAACCCACTCGGCTAGACCCAAACCCACTCGGCTAGACCCATACCCACTCGGCTACACCCAAACCCACTCGGCTACACCCATACCCACTCGTCTGGACCCAAACCCACTTGGCTAGACCCCAACCCACTCGGTAAGACCCAAACCCACTCGGCTAGACCCAAACCCACTCTGTAGACCCAAACCCACTCGGCTGGACCCAAACCCACTCGGCTAGACCCAAACCCACTCGGCTAGACCCCAACCCACTCGGCTAGACACAAACCCACTCGGCTATACCCAAACCCACTCGTCTAGACCCAAACCCAATCGGCTAGACCCAAACCCACTCGGCTAGACCCAAACCCACACAGCTAGACCCAAACCCACTTGGCTAGAACCAAACCCACTCGGCTACACCCAAACCCACTCGGCTAGACCCAAACCCACACAGCTAGACCCTAACCCACTTGGCTAGAACCAAACCCAGTCGGCTAGACCCAAAGCCAATCGGCTAGTCCCAAAGCCATTCGGGTAGACCCAAACGGACTCGGCTAGACGCAAACCCACTCGGCTAGACCCAAACCCACTCGGCTAGACCCAAACCCACTCGGCTAGACCGAAACCCACTCGGCTAGACCCAAACCCACTCGGCTAGACCCAAAACATACTCGGCTAGACCCAAACCCACTCGGCTAGACCCAAACCCACTCGGCTAGACCCAAACCCACTCGGCTAGACCCATACACACTCGGCTAGACCCAAACCCACTCGGCTACACCCATACCCACTCGGCTGGACCCAAACCCACTTGGCTAGACCCCAACCCACTCGGTAAGACCCAAACCCACTCGGCTAGACCCAAACCCACTCTGTAGACCCAAACCCACTCGGCTGG
The DNA here is from genome assembly GCA_963514005.1 of Raja brachyura. Next base: position 1,509,566 of record CAUPSL010000002.1, read on the forward strand.
ACCCAAACCCACTCGGCTAGACCCAAACCCACTCGGCTAGACCCCAACCCACTCGGCTAGACACAAACCCACTCGGCTATACCCAAACCCACTCGGTTAGACCCAAACCCACTCGGCTAGACCCAAACCCACTCGGCTAGACCCAAACCCACTCGGCTAGACGCAAACCCACTCGGCTAGACCCAAACCCACTCGGATAGACCCAAACCCACTCGGATAGACACAAACCCCCTCGGCTAGACCCAAACCCACACGGCTAGACCCAAACCCACTCGGCTAGACCCAAACCCACTCGGCTAGATCCAAACCCACTCGGCTACTCCCAAACCCACTCGCTAGACCCAAACCTACTCGGCTAAACTAAAACCCACTCGGCTAGACCCAAACCCACTCGGCTAGACCCAAACCCACTCGGCTACACCCAAACCCACTCAGCTAGACGCAAACCCACTCGGCTAGACCCAAACCCACTCGGCTAGACCCAAACCCACTCGGCTAGAACCAAACCCACTCGGCTAGACCCAAACCCACTCGGCCAGACCCAAACCCACTCGGCTACTCCCAAACCCACTCCGCTCGACCCGAACCTACTCGGCTAGACCAAAACCCACTTGGCTATACCCAAACCGACTCGGCTAGACCCAAACCCACTCGGCTACACCCAAACCCACTCGGCTAGACCCAAACCCACTCGGTAGACCCAAACCCACTCGGCTAGACCCAAACCCACTTGGCTGAACCCAAACTCACTCGGCTAGACCCAAACCCACTCGGCTAGACCCAAACCCACTCGGCTAGACACAAACCCACTCGGCTATACCCAAACCCACTCGGCTAGCCCCAAACCCACTCGGCTAGACCCAAACCCACTCCGCTAGACCCAAACGCACTCGGCTAGACGCAAACCCACTCGGCTAAACCCAAACCCACTCGGCTAGACCCAAACCCAATCGGCTAGACCCAAACCCACTCCGCTAGACCCAAACCCACTCGGCTAGACCAAAACCCACTCGGCTCGACCCAAACCCACTCGGCTGGACCCAAACCCATTCGGCTAGACCCAAATCCGCTTGGCTACACCCAAACCCACTCCGCTAGACACAAACCCACTCGGCTACACCAAACCCACTCGGCTACACCCAAACCCACTCGGCTATACCCAAACCCACTGGGCTAGACCCAAACCCACTCGGCTAGACCCAAACCCACTCCGCTAGACCCAAACACACTCGGCTAGACCCAAACCCACTCGGCTAAACCCAAACCCATTCGGCTAGACCCAAACCCAATCGGCTAGACCCAAACCCACTCCGCTAGACCCAAACCCACTCGGCTAGACCAAACCCACTCGGCTAGACCCAAACCCACTCGGCTAGACCCAAACCCACTCGGCGAAACCCAAACCCACTCGGCTACACCCAAACCCACTCCGCTAGACACAAACCCACTCGGCTACACCCAAACCCACTCGTCTAGACCCAAACCCACTCGGCTAGACCCAAACCCAATCGGCTAGACCCAAACCCACACAGCTAGACCCAAACCCACTTGGCTAGAACCAACCCCACTCGGATACACCCAAACCCACTCGGCTAGACCCAAACCCACACAGCTAGACCCAAACCCACTTGGCTAGAACCAAACCCACTCGGCTAGACCCAAAGCCACTCGGCTAGTCCCAAAGCCACTCGGCTAGACCCAAACGGAGTCGGCTAGACGCAAACCCACTCGGCTAGACCCAAACCCACGCGGCTAGACCCAAACCCAATCGGCTAGACCCAAACCCACTCGGCTAGACCGAAACCCACTCGGCTAGACCCAAACCCACTCGGCTAGACCCAAACCCACTCGGCTAGACCCAAACCCACTCGGCTAGACCCAAACCCACTCGGCTAGACCCAAACCCACTCGGCTAGACCCAAACCCACTCGGCTAGACCCAAACCCACTCGGCTAGACCCAAACCCACTCGGCTACACCCATACCCACTCGGCTGGACCCAAACCCACTTGGCTGGACCCCAACCCACTCGGGAAGACCCAAACCCACTCGGCTAGATCCAAACCCACTTTGTAGACCCAAACCCACTCGGCTGGACCCAAACCCACTCGGCTAGACCCAAACCCACTCGGCTAGACCCAAACCCACCCGGCTAGACACAAACCCACTCGGCTATACCCAAACCCACTCGGCTAGACCCAAACCCACTCGGCTAGACCCAAACCCACTCGGCTAGACCCAAACCCAATCGGCTAGACGCAAACCCACTCCGCTAGACCCAAACCCACTCGGCTAGACCCAAACCCACTCCGCTAGACCCAAAACCCACTCGGCTAGACCCAAACCCACTCGGCATAACCCAATCCCACTCGGATAAACCCAAACCCACTCGGCTAGACCCAAACCCACTCAGTTAGACCCAAACCCACTCGGCTAAACCCAAACCCACTTGGCTAGTCCCAAACCCACTGGGCTATACCCAACCCCACTCGGCTGGAACCAAACCCACTCGGCTAGACCCAAACCCACTCGGCTAGACCCAAACGGACTCGGCTAGACCCAAACGCACTCGGCTAGAACCAAACCCACTCGGCTAGACCCAAACCCACTCGGCTAGACCCAATCCCACTCGGCTAGACCCAAACCCACTCGGCTAGACCCAAACCCAATCGGCTAGTCCCAAACCCACTCGGCTGGACCCAAACCCATTCAGCTCGACCCAAACCCACGCGGCTAGACCCAAACCCACACAGCTAGACCCTAACCCACTCGGCTATACCCAAACCCACTCGGCTCGACCCAAACCCACTCGGCTAGACCCAAACCCACTCTGCTAGACCCAAACGCACTCGGCTAGACCCAGACCCACTCGGCTAGACCCAAACCCACTCGGCCACTCCCAAACCCATTCCGCTAGACCCAAACCTACTCGGCTAGGCCAAAACCCACTCGGCTAGACCCAAACGCACTCGGCTTGACCCAAACCCACTCGGCTACACCCAAACCCACTCGGCTAGACACAAACCCACTCGGCTACACTCAAACCCACTCGGCTAGACCCAAACCCACTCGGCTAGACCCAAACCCACTCGGCTAGTACCAAACCCACTCGGCTAGACCCAAACCCACTCGGCGAGTCCCAAACCCACTCGGCTAGAGCCAAACCCACTCGGATAGACCCAAATCCCCTCCGCTAGACCCAAACCCACTCGGCTAGACCCAAACCCACTCGGCTAGACCCAAACCCACTCGGCTAGACCCAAACCCACTCGGCTAGACCCAAACCCACTCGGCTAGACACAAACCCACTCGGCTAGTCCCAAGCCCACTCGGCTAGTCCCAAACCCATTCGGCTTGACCCATACCCACTTGGCTAGACCCAAACTCACTCGGCTAAACCCAAACCCACTCGGCTAGACCCAAACCCACTCGGCTACTCCCAAACCCACTCGGCGAGACCCAAACCCACTCAGCTGGACCCAAACCCACTCGGCTAGACCCAAACCCACTTGGCTAGACACAAACCCACCCGGATTCACCCAAACCCACTCGGCTAGACCCAAACCCACTCGGCTAGACCCAAACCCACTCGGCTAGACGCAAACCCACTCGGCTAGACCCAAACCCACTCGGCTAGACCGAAACCCACTCGGATAGACACAAACCCCCTCGGTTAGACCCAAACCCACACGGCTAGACCCAAACCCACTCGGCTAGACCCAAACCCACTCGGCTAGACCCAAACCCACTCGGCTACTCCCAAACCCACTCCGCTAGACCCAAACCTACTCGGCTAGACCAAAACCCACTCGGCTAGACCCAAACCCACTCGGCTAGACCCAAACCCACTAGGCTGCACCCAAACCCACTCCGCTAGACCCAAACCCACTCGGCCACTCCCAAACCCATTCCGCTAGACCGAAACCTACTCGGCTTGACCCAAACCCACTCGGCTACACCCAAACCCACTCCGCTAGACACAAACCCACTCGGCTACACTCAAACCCACTCGGCTAGACCAAAACCCACTCGGCTAGACCCAAACCCACTTGGCTAGAACCAAACCCACTCGGCTAGACCCAAACCCACAAGGCGAGTCCCAAACCCACTCGGCTAGACCCAAACGGACTCGGCTAGACCCAAACCCACTCGGCTAGAACCAAACCCACTCGGTTAGACCCAAACCCACTCCGCTAGACCCAAACCTACTCGGCTAGACCAAAACCCACTCGGCTAGACCCAAACCCACTCGGCTAGACCCAAACCCACTCGGCTACACCCAAACCCACTCCGCTAGACACAAACCCACTCGGCTACACCCAAACCGAATCGGCTAGACCCAAATCCACTCGGATAGACCCAAACCCACTCGGTTAGACCCAAACCCACTGGGCTGGACCCAAACCCACTCGGCGAGACCCAAACCCACTCAGCTGGACCCAAACCCACTCGGCTAGACCCAAACCCACTTGGCTAGACACAAACCCACTCGGCTAGACCCAAACCCACTCGGCTAGACCCAAACCCTCTCGGATAGACCGAAACCTCCTCGGCTAGACCCAAACCCACTCGGATTGACCCAAACCCACTCGGCTAGACCCAAACCCACTCGGCTAGACGCAAACCCACTCGGCTAGACGCAAACTCACTCGGCTAGACCCAAACCCACTCGGCTAGACCCAAACCCACTCGGATAGACACAAACCCCCTCGGCTAGACCCAAACCCACACGGCTAGACCCAAACCCACTCGGCTAGACCCAAACCCACTCGGCTAGACCCAAACCCACTCGGCTACTCCCAAACCCACTCCGCTAGACCCAAAACTACTCGGCTAGACCAAAACCCACTCGGCTAGACCCAAACCCACTCGGCTAGACCCAAACCCACTAGGCTACACCCAAACACGCTCCGCTAGACACAAACCCACTCGGCTACACCCAAACCCACTCGGCTAGACCCAAACCTCCTCGGCTAGACCCAAACCCACTCGGATTGACCCAAACCCACTCGGCTAGACCCAAACCCACTCGGCTAGACCCAAACCCACTCGGCTAGACGCAAACCCACTCGGCTAGACCCAAACCCACTCGGCTAGACCCAAACCCACTCGGATAGACACAAACCCCCTCGGCTAGACCCAAACCCACTCGGCTAGACCTAAACCCAATCGGTTAGACCCAAACCCACTCGGCTAGACCCAAATCCACTTGGCTAGTCCCAAACCCACTGGGCTATACCCAAACCCACTCGGCTAGACGCAAACCCACTCGGCTAGACCCAAACCCACTCGGCTAGACCCAAACCCACTCGGATAGACACAAACCCCCTCGGCTAGACCCAAACCCACTCGGCTAGACCTAAACCCAATCGGTTAGACCCAAACCCACTCGGCTAGACCCAAATCCACTTGGCTAGTCCCAAACCCACTGGGCTATACCCAAACCCACTCGGCTGGACCCAAACCCACTCGGCTAGACCCAAACCCACTCGGCTAGACCCAAACGGACTCGGCTAGACCCAAACGCACTCGGCTAGAACCAAACCCACTCGGCTAGACCCAAACCCACTCGGCTAGACCCAATCCCACTCGGCTAGACCCAAACCCACTCGGCTAGACCCAAACCCAATCGGCTAGTCCCAAACCCACTCGGCTGGACCCAAACCCACTCAGCTCGACCCAAACCCACTCGGCTAGACCCAAACCCACAAGGCTAGACCCTAACCCACTCGGCTATACCCAAACCCACTCGGCTCGACCCAAACCCACTCGGCTAGACCCAAACCCACTCTGCTAGACCCAAACGCACTCGGCTAGACCCAGACCCACTCGGCTAGACCCAAACCCACTCGGCCACTCCCAAACCCATTCCGCTAGACCCAAACCTACTCGGCTAGGCCAAAACCCACTCGGCTAGACCCAAACGCACTCGGCTTGACCCAAACCCACTCGGCTACACCCAAACCCACTCCGCTAGACACAAACCCACTCGGCTACACTCAAACCCACTCGGCTAGACCCAAACCCACTCGGCTAGACCCAAACCCACTTGGCTAGAACCAAACCCACTCGGCTAGACCCAAACCCACTCGGCGAGTCCCAAACCCACTCGGCTAGACCCAAACGGACTCGGCTAGACCCAAACCCACTCGGCTAGACCCAAACCCACTCGGCTACTCCCAAACCCACTCGGCGAGACCCAAACCCACTCAGCTGGACCCAAACCCAGTCGGCTAGACCCAAACCCACTTGGCTAGACACAAACCCACCCGGATTCACCCAAACCCACTCGGCTAGACACAAACCCACTCGGCTAGTCCCAAGCCCACTCGGCTAGTCCCAAACCCATTCGGCTTGACCCAAACCCACTTGGCTAGACCCAAACTCACTCGGCTAAACCCAAACCCACTCGGCTAGACCCAAACCCACTCGGCTACTCCCAAACCCACTCGGCGAGACCCAAACCCACTCAGCTGGACCCAAACCCAGTCGGCTAGACCCAAACCCACTTGGCTAGACACAAACCCACCCGGATTCACCCAAACCCACTCGGCTAGACCCAAACCCACTCGGCTAGACCCAAACCCACTCGGCTAGACGCAAACCCACTCGGCTAGACCCAAACCCACTCGGCTAGACCCAAACCCACTCGGATAGACACAAACCCCCTCGGTTAGACCCAAACCCACACGGCTAGACCCAAACCCACTCGGCTAGACCCAAACCCACTCGGCTAGACCCAAACCCACTCGGCTACTCCCAAACCCACTCCGCTAGACCCAAACCTACTCGGCTAGACCAAAACCCACTCGGCTAGACCCAAACCCACTCGGCTAGACCCAAACCCACTAGGCTACACCCAAACCCACTCCGCTAGACCCAAACCCACTCGGCCACTCCCAAACCCATTCCGCTAGACCGAAACCTACTCGGCTTGACACAAACCCACTCGGCTACACCCAAACCCACTCCGCTAGACACAAACCCACTCGGCTACACTCAAACCCACTCGGCTAGACCCAAACCCACTCGGCTAGACCCAAACCCACTTGGCTAGAACCAAACCCACTCGGCTAGACCCAAACCCACAAGGCGAGTCCCAAACCCACTCGGCTAGACCCAAACGGACTCGGCTAGACCCAAACCCACTCGGCTAGAACCAAACCCACTCGGTTAGACCCAAACCCACTCCGCTAGACCCAAACCTACTCGGCTAGACCAAAACCCACTCGGCTAGACCCAAACCCACTCGGCTAGACACAAACCCACTCGGCTACACCCAAACCGAATCGGCTAGACCCAAACCCACTCGGCTACACCCAAACCCACTCCGCTAGACACAAACCCACTCGGCTACACTCAAACCCACTCGGCTAGACCCAAACCCACTCGGCTAGACCCAAACCCACTTGGCTAGAACCAAACCCACTCGGCTAGACCCAAACCCACTCGGCGAGTCCCAAACCCACTCGGCTAGACCCAAACGGACTCGGCTAGACCCAAACCCATTCGGCTAGAACCAAACCCACTCGGCTAGACCCAAACCCACTCGGCTAGACCCAAACCCACTCGGCTAGACCCAAACCCACTCGGCTAGACCCAAACCCACTCGGCTAGACACAAACCCACTCGGCTAGTCCCAAGCCCACTCGGCTAGTCCCAAACCCATTCGGCTTGACCCATACCCACTTGGCTAGACCCAAACTCACTCGGCTAAACCCAAACCCACTCGGCTAGACCCAAACCCACTCGGCTACTCCCAAACCCACTCGGCGAGACCCAAACCCACTCAGCTGGACCCAAACCCACTCGGCTAGACCCAAACCCACTTGGCTAGACACAAACCCACCCGGATTCACACAAACCCACTCGGCTAGACCCAAACCCACTCGGCTAGACGCAAACCCACTCGGCTAGACCCAAACCCACTCGGCTAGACCCAAACCCACTCGGATAGACACAAACCCCCTCGGTTAGACCCAAACCCACACGGCTAGACCCAAACCCACTCGGCTAGACCCAAACCCACTCGGCTAGACCCAAACCCACTCGGCTACTCCCAAACCCACTCCGCTAGACCCAAACCTACTCGGCTAGACCAAAACCCACTCGGCTAGACCCAAACCCACTCGGCTAGACCCAAACCCACTAGGCTACACCCAAACCCACTCCGCTAGACCCAAACCCACTCGGCCACTCCCAAACCCATTCCGCTAGACCGAAACCTACTCGGCTTGACCCAAACCCACTCGGCTACACCCAAACCCACTCCGCTAGACACAAACCCACTCGGCTACACTCAAACCCACTCGGCTAGACGCAAACCCACTCGGCTAGACCCAAACCCACTTGGCTAGAACCAAACCCACTCGGCTAGACCCAAACCCACAAGGCGAGTCCCAAACCCACTCGGCTAGACCCAAACGGACTCGGCTAGACCCAAACCCACTCGGCTAGAACCAAACCCACTCGGTTAGACCCAAACCCACTCCGCTAGACCCAAACCTACTCGGCTAGACCAAAACCCACTCGGCTAGACCCAAACCCACTCGGCTAGACCCAAACCCACTCGGCTACACCCAAACCCACTCCGCTAGACACAAACCCACTCGGCTACACCCAAACCGAATCGGCTAGACCCAAATCCACTCGGATAGACCCAAACCCACTCGGTTAGACCCAAACCCACTCGGCTGGACCCAAACCCACTCGGCGAGACCCAAACCCACTCAGCTGGACCCAAACCCACTCGGCTAGACCCAAACCCACTTGGCTAGACACAAACCCACTCGGCTAGACCCAAACCCACTCGGCTAGACCCAAACCCTCTCGGATAGACCGAAACCTCCTCGGCTAGACCCAAACCCACTCGGATTGACCCAAACCCACTCGGCTAGACCCAAACCCACTCGGCTAGACGCAAACCCACTCGGCTAGACGCAAACTCACTCGGCTAGACCCAAACCCACTCGGCTAGACCCAAACCCACTCGGATAGACACAAACCCCCTCGGCTAGACCCAAACCCACACGGCTAGACCCAAACCCACTCGGCTAGACCCAAACCCACTCGGCTAGACCCAAACCCACTCGGCTACTCCCAAACCCACTCCGCTAGACCCAAAACTACTCGGCTAGACCAAAACCCACTCGGCTAGACCCAAACCCACTCGGCTAGACCCAAACCCACTAGGCTACACCCAAACACGCTTCGCTAGACACAAACCCACTCGGCTACACCCAAACCCACTCGGCTAGAGCCAAACCTCCTCGGCTAGACCCAAACCCACTCGGATTGACCCAAACCCACTCGGCTAGACCCAAACCCACTCGGCTAGACCCAAACCCACTCGGCTAGACGCAAACCCACTCGGCTAGACCCAAACCCACTCGGCTAGACCCAAACCCACTCGGATAGACACAAACCCCCTCGGCTAGACCCAAACCCACTCGGCTAGACCTAAACCCAATCGGTTAGACCCAAACCCACTCGGCTAGACCCAAATCCACTTGGCTAGTCCCAAACCCACTGGGCTATACCCAAACCCACTCGGCTGGACCCAAACCCACTCGGCTAGACCCAAACCCACTCGGCTAGACCCAAACGGACTCGGCTAGACCCAAACGCACTCGGCTAGAACCAAACCCACTCGGCTAGACCCAAACCCACTCGGCTAGACCCAATCCCACTCGGCTAGACCCAAACCCACTCGGCTAGACCCAAACCCAATCGGCTAGTCCCAAACCCACTCGGCTGGACCCAAACCCACTCAGCTCGACCCAAACCCACTCGGCTAGACCCAAACCCACAAGGCTAGACCCTAACCCACTCGGCTATACCCAAACCCACTCGGCTCGACCCAAACCCACTCGGCTAGACCCAAACCCACTCTGCTAGACCCAAACGCACTCGGCTAGACCCAGACCCACTCGGCTAGACCCAAACCCACTCGGCCACTCCCAAGCCCATTCCGCTAGACCCAAACCTACTCGGCTAGGCCAAAACCCACTCGGCTAGACCCAAACGCACTCGGCTTGACCCAAACCCACTCGGCTACACCCAAACCCACTCCGCTAGACACAAACCCACTCGGCTACACTCAAACCCACTCGGCTAGACCCAAACCCACTCGGCTAGACCCAAACCCACTCGGCTAGACCCAAACCCACTCGGCATGACCCAAACCCACTCGGCTAGACCCAAACCCACTCGGCTAGACACAAACCCACTCGGCTAGTCCCAAGCCCACTCGGCTAGTCCCAAACCCATTCGGCTTGACCCAAACCCACTTGGCTAGACCCAAACTCACTCGGCTAAACCCAAACCCACTCGGCTAGACCCAAACCCACTCGGCTACTCCCAAACCCACTCGGCGAGACCCAAACCCACTCAGCTGGACCCAAACCTACTCGGCTAGGCCAAAACCCACTCGGCTAGACCCAAACGCACTCGGCTTGACCCAAACCCACTCGGCTACACCCAAACCCACTTGGCTAGACACAAACCCACCCGGATTCACCCAAACCCACTCGGCTAGACCCAAACCCACTCGGCTAGACCCAAACCCACTCGGCTAGACGCAAACCCACTCGGCTAGACCCAAACCCACTCGGCTAGACCCAAACCCACTCGGATAGACACAAACCCCCTCGGTTAGACCCAAACCCACACGGCTAGACTCAAACCCACTCGGCTAGACCCAAACCCACTCGGCTAGACCCAAACCCACTCGGCTACTCCCAAACCCACTCCGCTAGACCCAAACCTACTCGGCTAGACCAAAACCCACTCGGCTAGACCCAAACCCACTCGGCTAGACCCAAACCCACTAGGCTACACCCAAACCCACTCCGCTAGACCCAAACCCACTCGGCCACTCCCAAACCCATTCCGCTAGACCGAAACCTACTCGGCTTGACCCAAACCCACTCGGCTACACCCAAACCCACTCCGCTAGACACAAACCCACTCGGCTACACTCAAACCCACTCGGCTAGACCCAAACCCACTCGGCTAGACCCAAACCCACTTGGCTAGAACCAAACCCACTCGGCTAGACCCAAACCCACAAGGCGAGTCCCAAACCCACTCGGCTAGACCCAAACGGACTCGGCTAGACCCAAACCCACTCGGCTAGAACCAAACCCACTCGGTTAGACCCAAACCCACTCCGCTAGACCCAAACCTACTCGGCTAGACCAAAACCCACTCGGCTAGACCCAAACCCACTCGGCTAGACCCAAACCCACTCGGCTACACCCAAACCCACTCCGCTAGACACAAACCCACTCGGCTACACCCAAACCGAATCGGCTAGACCCAAATCCACTCGGATAGACCCAAACCCACTCGGTTAGACCCAAACCCACTCGGCTGGACCCAAACCCACTCGGCGAGACCCAAACCCACTCAGCTGGACCCAAACCCACTCGGCTAGACCCAAACCCACTTGGCTAGACACAAACCCACTCGGCTAGACCCAAACCCACTCGGCTAGACCCAAACCCTCTCGGATAGACCGAAACCTCCTCGGCTAGACCCAAACCCACTCGGATTGACCCAAACCCACTCGGCTAGACCCAAACCCACTCGGCTAGACGCAAACCCACTCGGCTAGACGCAAACCCACTCGGCTAGACCCAAACCCACTCGGCTAGACCCAAACCCACTCGGCTAGACCCAAACCCACTCGGCTACTCCCAAACCCACTCCGCTAGACCCAAAACTACTCGGCTAGACCAAAACCCACTCGGCTAGACCCAAACCCACTCGGCTAGACCCAAACCCACTAGGCTACACCCAAACACGCTCCGCTAGACACAAACCCACTCGGCTACACCCAAACCCACTCGGCTAGACCCAAACCTCCTCGGCTAGACCCAAACCCACTCGGATTGACCCAAACCCACTCGGCTAGACCCAAACCCACTCGGCTAGACCCAAACCCACTCGGCTAGACGCAAACCCACTCGGCTAGACCCAAACCCACTCGGCTAGACCCAAACCCACTCGGATAGACACAAACCCACTAGGCTACACCCAAACCCACTCCGCTAGACACAAACCCACTCGGCTAGACCCAAACCCACTCGGCTAGACCCAAACCCACTCGGCTAGACACAAACCCACTCGGCTAGACCCAAACCCACTCGGCTAGACCCAAACCCAATTGGCTAGAACCAAACCCACTCGGCTAGACCCAAACCCACTCGGCTAGTCCCAAACCCACTCGGCTAGACCCAAACGAAATCGGCTAGAACCAAACCCACTCGGCTAGAACCAAACCCACTCGGCTAGACCCAAACCCACTCGGCTAAACCCAAACCCCACTCGGCTAGACCCAAACCCACTCGGCTAGACACAAACCTACTTGGCTAGAACCAAACCCACTCGGCTAGACCCAAACCCACTCGGCTATACCCAAACCCATTGGGCTAGACCCAAACCCACTCGGCTAGACCCAAACCCACTCCGCTAGACCCAAACGCACTCGGCTACACCCAAACCCACTCGGCTAAACCCAAACCCACTCGGCTAGACCCAAACCCAATCGGCTAGACCCCAACCCACTCCGCTAGACCCAAACCCACTCGGCTAGACCAAACCCAATCGGCTTGACCCAAACCCACTCGTCTAGTCCCAAACCCACTCGGCTACACCCAAACCCACTCGGCTACACCCAAACCACTCCGCTAGACACAAACTCACTCGGCTGCACCCAAACCCACGCGTCTAGACCCAAACCCACTCGGCTAGACCCTAACCCACTCGGCTAGACCCAATCCAACACAGCTAGACCCAAACCCACTTGGCTAGAACCAAACCCACTCGGCTACACCCAAACCCACTCGGCTAGACCCAAACCCACACAGCTAGACCCAAACCCACTCGGCTAGAACCAAACCCACTCGGCGAGACCCAAACCCACTCAGCTGGACCCAAACCCACTCGGCTAGACCCAAACCCACTTGGCTAGACACAAACCCACTCGGCTAGACCCATACCCACTCGGCTGGATCCAAACCCACTTGGCTAGACCCCAACCCACTCGGTAAGACCCAAACCCACTCGGCTAGACCCAAACCCACTCTGTAGACCCAAACCCACTCGGCTGGACCCAAACCCACTCGGCTAGACCCAAACCCACTCGGCTAGACCCAAACCCACTCGGCTAGACACAAACCCACTCGGCTATACCCAAACCCACTCGGCTAGACCCAAACCCACTCGGCTGGACCCAAACCCACTCGGCTAGACCCAAACCCAATCGGCTAGACGCAAACCCACTCCGCTAGACCCAAACCCACTCGGCTAGACCCAAACCCACTCCGCTAGACCCAAAACCCACTCGGCTAGACCCAAACCCACTCGGCATAACCCAATCCCACTCGGCTAAACCCAAACCCACTCGGCTAGACCCAAACCCACTCGGTTAGACCCAAACCCACTCGGCTAGACCCAAACCCACTTGGCTAGTCCCAAACCCACTGGGCTATACCCAAACCCACTCGGCTGGACCCAAACCCACTCGGCCAGACCCAAACCCACTCGGCTAGACCCAAACGGACTCGGCTAGACCCAAACGCACTCGGCTAGAACCAAACCCACTCGGCTAGACCCAAACCCACTCGGCTAGACCCAATCCCACTCGGCTAGACCCAAACCCGCTCGGCTAGACCCAAACCCAATCGGCTAGTCCCAAACCCACTTGGCTGGACCCAAACCCACTCAGCTCGACCCAAACCCACTCGGCTAGACCCAAACCCACAAGGCTAGACCCTAACCCACTCGGCTATACCCAAACCCACTCGGCTCGGCCCAAACCCACTCGGCTAGACCCAAACCCACTCTGCTAGACCCAAACGCACTCGGCTAGACCCAGACCCACTCGGCAAGACCCAAACCCACTCGGCCACTCCCAAACCCATTCCGCTAGACCCAAACCTACTCGGCTAGACCAAAACCCACTCGGCTAGACCCAAACGCACTCGGCTTGACCCAAACCCACTCGGCTACACCCAAACCCACTCCGCTAGACAAAAACCCACTCGGCTACACTCAAACCCACTCGGCTAGACCCAAACCCACTCGGCTAGACCCAAACCCACTTGGCTAGAACCAAACCCACTCGGCTAGACCCAAACCCACTCGGCGAGTCCCAAACCCACTTGGCTAGACCCAAACGGACTCGGCTAGACCCAAACCCACTCGGCTAGAACCAAACCACTCGGCTAGACCCAAACCCACTCGGCTAGACCCAAACCCACTCGGCTAGACCCAAACCCACTCGGCTAGACCCAAACCCACTCGGCTAGACACAAACCCACTCGGCTAGACCCAAGCCCACTCGGCTAGTCCCAAACCCATTCGGCTAGACCCAAACCCACTCGGCTACTCCCAAACCCACTCGGCGAGACCCAAACCCACTCAGCTGGACCCAAACCCACTCGGCTAGACCCAAACCCACTTGGCTAGACACAAACCCACTCGGCTAGACCCAAACCCACTCGGCTAGACCCAAACCCACTCGGATAGACCGAAACCTCCTCGGCTAGACCCAAACCCACTCGGATTCACCCAAACCCACTCGGCTAGACCCAAACCCACTCGGCTAGACCCAAACCCACTCGGCTAGACCCAAACCCAATCGGCCAGACGCAAACCCACTCCGCTAGACCCAAACCCACTCGGCTAGACCCAAACCCACTCCGCTAGACCCAAAACCCACTCGGCTAGACCTAAACCCACTCGGCATAACCCAATCCCACTCGGCTAAACCCAAACCCACTCGGCTAGACCCAAACCCACTCGGTTAGACCCAAACCCACTCGGCTAGACCCAAACCCACTTGGCTAGTCCCAAACCCACTGGGCTATACCCAAACCCACTCGGCTGGACCCAAACCCACTCGGCTAGACCCAAACCCACTCGGCTAGACCCTAACGGACTCGGCTAGACCCAAACGCACTCGGCTAGAACCAAACCCACTCGGCTAGACCCAAACCCACTCGGCTAGACTCAATCCCACTCGGCTAGACCCAAACCCACTCGGCTAGACCCAAACCCAATCGGCTAGTCCCAAACCCACTCGGCTGGACCCAAACCCACTCAGCTCGACCCAAACCCACTCGGCTAGACCCAAACCCACAAGGCTAGACCCTAACCCACTCGGCTATACCCAAACCCACTCGGCTCGACCCAAACCCACTCGGCTAGACCCAAACCCACTCTGCTAGACCCAAACGCACTCGGCTAGACCCAGACCCACTCGGCTAGACCCAAACCCACTCGGCCACTCCCAAACCCATTCCGCTAGACCCAAACCTACTCGGGAGACCAAAACCCACTCGGCTAGACCCAAACGCACTCGGCTTGACCCAAACCCACTCGGCTACACCCAAACCCACTCCGCTAGACACAAACCCACTCGGCTACACTCAAACCCACTCGGCTAGACCCAAACCCACTCGGCTAGACCCAAACCCACTTGGCTAGAACCAAACCCACTCGGCTAGACCCAAACCCACTCGGCGAGTCCCAAACCCACTCGGCTAGACCCAAACGGACTCGGCTAGACCCAAACCCACTCGGCTAGAACCAAACCCACTCGGCTAGACCCAAACCCACTCGGCTAGAACCAAACCCACTCGGCTAGACCCAAACCCACTCGGCTAGACCCAATCCCACTCGGCTAGACCCAAACCCACTCGGCTAGACCCAAACCCAATCGGCTAGTCCCAAACCCACTTGGCTGGACCCAAACCCACTCAGCTCGACCCAAACCCACTCGGCTAGACCCAAACCCACAAGGCTAGACCCTAACCCACTCGGCTATACCCAAACCCACTCGGCTCGGCCCAAACCCACTCGGCTAGACCCAAACCCACTCTGCTAGACCCAAACGCACTCGGCTAGACCCAGACCCACTCGGCAAGACCCAAACCCACTCGGCCACTCCCAAACCCATTCCGCTAGACCCAAACCTACTCGGCTAGACCAAAACCCACTCGGCTAGACCCAAACGCACTCGGCTTGACCCAAACCCACTCGGCTACACCCAAACCCACTCCGCTAGACAAAAACCCACTCGGCTACACTCAAACCCACTCGGCTAGACCCAAACCCACTCGGCTAGACCCAAACCCACTTGGCTAGAACCAAACCCACTCGGCTAGACCCAAACCCACTCGGCGAGTCCCAAACCCACTTGGCTAGACCCAAACGGACTCGGCTAGACCCAAACCCACTCGGCTAGAACCAAACCACTCGGCTAGACCCAAACCCACTCGGCTAGACCCAAACCCACTCGGCTAGACCCAAACCCACTCGGCTAGACCCAAACCCACTCGGCTAGACACAAACCCACTCGGCTAGACCCAAGCCCACTCGGCTAGTCCCAAACCCATTCGGCTAGACCCAAACCCACTCGGCTACTCCCAAACCCACTCGGCGAGACCCAAACCCACTCAGCTGGACCCAAACCCACTCGGCTAGACCCAAACCCACTTGGCTAGACACAAACCCACTCGGCTAGACCCAAACCCACTCGGCTAGACACAAACCCACTCGGATAGACCGAAACCTCCTCGGCTAGACCCAAACCCACTCGGATTCACCCAAACCCACTCGGCTAGACCCAAACCCACTCGGCTAGACCCAAACCCACTCGGCTAGACCCAAACCCAATCGGCCAGACGCAAACCCACTCCGCTAGACCCAAACCCACTCGGCTAGACCCAAACCCACTCCGCTAGACCCAAAACCCACTCGGCTAGACCTAAACCCACTCGGCATAACCCAATCCCACTCGGCTAAACCCAAACCCACTCGGCTAGACCCAAACCCACTCGGTTAGACCCAAACCCACTCGGCTAGACCCAAACCCACTTGGCTAGTCCCAAACCCACTGGGCTATACCCAAACCCACTCGGCTGGACCCAAACCCACTCGGCTAGACCCAAACCCACTCGGCTAGACCCTAACGGACTCGGCTAGACCCAAACGCACTCGGCTAGAACCAAACCCACTCGGCTAGACCCAAACCCACTCGGCTAGACTCAATCCCACTCGGCTAGACCCAAACCCACTCGGCTAGACCCAAACCCAATCGGCTAGTCCCAAACCCACTCGGCTGGACCCAAACCCACTCAGCTCGACCCAAACCCACTCGGCTAGACCCAAACCCACAAGGCTAGACCCTAACCCACTCGGCTATACCCAAACCCACTCGGCTCGACCCAAACCCACTCGGCTAGACCCAAACCCACTCTGCTAGACCCAAACGCACTCGGCTAGACCCAGACCCACTCGGCTAGACCCAAACCCACTCGGCCACTCCCAAACCCATTCCGCTAGACCCAAACCTACTCGGGAGACCAAAACCCACTCGGCTAGACCCAAACGCACTCGGCTTGACCCAAACCCACTCGGCTACACCCAAACCCACTCCGCTAGACACAAACCCACTCGGCTACACTCAAACCCACTCGGCTAGACCCAAACCCACTCGGCTAGACCCAAACCCACTTGGCTAGAACCAAACCCACTCGGCTAGACCCAAACCCACTCGGCGAGTCCCAAACCCACTCGGCTAGACCCAAACGGACTCGGCTAGACCCAAACCCACTCGGCTAGAACCAAACCCACTCGGCTAGACCCAAACCCACTCGGCTAGACCCAAACCCACTCGGCTAGACACAAACCCACTCGGCTAGACCCAAGCCCACTCGGCTAGTCCCAAACCCATTTGGCTTGACCCAAACCCACTTGGCTAGACCCAAACTCACTCGGCTAGACCCAAACCCACTCGGCTAGACCCAAACCCACTCGGCTACTCCCAAACCCACTCGGCGAGACCCAAACCCACTCAGCTGGACCCAAACCCACTCGGCTAGACCCAAACCCACTTGGCTAGACACAAACCCACTCGGCTAGACCCAAACCCACTCGGCTAGACCCAAACCCTCTCGGATAGACCGAAACCTCCTCGGCTAGACCCAAACCCACTCGGATTCACCCAAACCCACTCGGCTAGACCCAAACCCACTCGGCTAGACCCAAACCCACTCGGCTAGACGCAAACCCACTCGGCTAGACCCAAACCCAATCGGCTAGACCCAAACCCACTCGGATAGACACAAACCCCCTCGGTTAGACCCAAACCCACACGGCTAGACCCAAACCCACTCGGCTAGACCCAAACCCACTCGGCTAGACCCAAACCCACTCGGCTACTCCCAAACCCACTCCGCTAGGCCCAAACCTACTCGGCTAGACCAAAACCCACTCGGCTAGATCCAAACCCACTCGGCTAGACCCAAAACCACTAGGCTACACCCAAACCCACTCCGCTAGACCCAAACCCACTCGGCCACTCCCAAACCCATTCCGCTAGACCGAAACCTACTCGGCTTGACCCAAACCCACTCGGCTACACCCAAACCCACTCCGCTAGACACAAACCCACTCGGCTACACTCAAACCCACTCGGCTAGACCCAAACCCACTCGGCTAGACCCAAACCCACTTGGCTAGAACCAAACCCACTCGGCTAGACCCAAACCCACTCGGCGAGTCCCAAACCCACTCGGCTAGACCCAAACGGACTTGGCTAGACACAAACCCACTCGGCTAGAACCAAACCCACTCGGTTAGACCCAAACCCACTCGGCTAGACCCAAACCCACTCGGCTAGACCCAAACCCACTCGGCTAGACCCAAACCCACTCGGCTAGACACAAACCCACTTGGCTAGACCCAAGCCCACTCGGCTAGTCCCAAACCCATTCGGCTTGACCCAAACCCACTTGGCTAGACCCAAACTCACTCGGCTAGACCCAAACCCACTCGGCTAGACCCAAACCCTACTCGGCTACTCCCAAACCCACTCCGCTAGACCCAAACCTACTCGGCTAGACCAAAACCCACTCGGCTAGACCCAAACCCACTCGGCTAGACCCAAACCCACTCGGCTACACCCAAACCCACTCCGCTAGACACAAACCCACTCGGCTACACCCAAACCGAATCGGCTAGACCCAAATCCACTCCGATAGACCCAAACCCACTCGGTTAGACCCAAACCCACTCGGCTAGACCCAAACCCACTCGGCGAGACCCAAACCCACTCAGCTGGACCCAAACCCACTCGGCTAGACCCAAACCCACTCGGCTAGACCCAAACCCACTTGGCTAGACGCAAACCCACTCGGCTAGACCAAACCCACTCGGCTAGACCCAAACCCACTCGGATAGACACAAACCCCCTCGGCTAGACCCAAACCCACACGGCTAGACCCAAACCCACTCGGCTAGACCCAAACCCACTCGGCTAGACCCAAACCCACTCGGCTACTCCCAAACCCACTCCGCTAGACCCAAACCTACTCGGCTAGACCAAAACCCACTCGGCTAGACCCAAACCCACTCGGCTAGACCCAAACCCACTGGGCTACACCCAAACACGCTCCGCTAGACACAAACCCACTCGGCTACACCCAAACCCACTCGGCTAGACCCAAACCTCCTCGGCTAGACCCAAACCCACTCGGATTGACCCAAACCCACTCGGCTAGACCCAAACCCACTCGGCTAGACCCAAACCCACTCGGCTAGACGCAAACCCACTCGGCTAGACCCAAACCCACTCGGCTAGACCCAAACCCACTCGGATAGACACAAACCCCCTCGGCAAGACCCAAACCCACACGGCTAGACCCAAACCAACTCGGCTAGACCCAAACCCACTCGGCTAGACCCAAACCCACTCGGCTACTCCCAAACCCACTCCGCTAGACCCAAACCTACTCGGCTAGACCAAAACCCACTCGGCTAGACCCAAACCCACTCGGCTAGACCCAAACCCACTAGGCTACACCCAAACCCACTCCGCTAGACACAAACCCACTCGGCTAGGCCCAAACCCACTCGGCTAGACCCAAACCCACTCGGCTAGACACAAACCCACTCGGCTAGACCCAAACCCACTCGGCTAGACCCAAACCCAATTGGCTAGAACCAAACCCACTCGGCTAGACCCAAACCCACTCGGCTAGTCCCAAACCCACTCGGCTAGACCCAAACGAAATCGGCTAGACCCAAACCCACTCGGCTAGAACCAAACCCACTCGGCTATACCCAAACCCACTCGGCTAAACCCAAGCCCACTCGGCTAGACCCAAACCCACTCGGCTAGACACAAACCTACTTGGCTAGAACCAAACCCACTCGGCTAGACCCAAACCCACTCGGCTATACCCAAACCCATTGGGCTAGACCCAAACCCACTCGGCTAGACCCAAACCCACTCCGCTAGACACAAACCCACTCGGCTAGACCCAAACCCACTCGGATAGACACAAACCCCCTCGGCTAGACCCAAACCCACACGGCTAGACCCAAACCCACTCGGCTAGACCCAAACCCACTCGGCTAGATCCAAACCCACTCGGCTACTCCCAAACACACTCGCTAGACCCAAACCTACTCGGCTAGACTAAAACCCACTCGGCTAGACCCAAACCAACTCGGCTAGACCCAAACCCACTCGGCTACACCCAAACCCACTCAGCTAGACGCAAACCCACTCGGCTAGACCCAAACCAACTCGGCTAGACCCAAACACACTCGGCTAGAACCAAACCCACTCGGCTAGACCCAAACCCACTCGGCCAGACCCAAACCCACTCGGCTACTCCCAAACCCACTCCGCTAGACCCAAACCTACTCGGCTAGACCAAAACCCACTCGGCTAGACCCAAACCGACTCGGCTAGACCCAAACCCACTCGGCTACACCCAAACCCACTCGGCTAGACCCAAACCCACTCGGTAGACCCAAACCCACTCGGCTAGACCCAAACCCACTCGGCTGAACCCAAACCCACTCGGCTAGACCCAAACCCACTCGGCTAGACCCAAACCAACTCGGCTAGACCCAAACCCACTCGGCTAGACCCAAACCCACTCCGCTAGACCCAAACCCACTCCGCTAGACCCAAACCCACTCGGCTAGACCCAAACCCACTCGGCTAGACCCAAACCCACTCGGCTACACCCAAACCCACTCGGCTAGACCCAAACCCACTTGGCAAGACCCCAACCCACTCGGTAAGACCCAAACCCACTCGGCTAGACCCAAACCCACTCTGTAGACCCAAACCCACTCGGCTATACCCAAACCCACTCGGCTGGACCCAAACCCACTAGGCTAGACCCAAACCCACTCGGCTAGACCCAAACACACTCGGCTAGACACAAACCCACTCGGCTATACCCAAACCCACTCGGCTAGACACAAACCCACTCGGCTAGACCCAAACCCACTCGGATAGACACAAACCCCCTCGGCTAGACCCAAACCCACACGGCTAGACCCAAACCCACTCGGCTAGACCCAAACCCACTCGGCTAGATCCAAACCCACTCGGCTACTCCCAAACACACTCGCTAGACCCAAACCTACTCGGCTAGACTAAAACCCACTCGGCTAGACCCAAACCAACTCGGCTAGACCCAAACCCACTCGGCTACACCCAAACCCACTGAGCTAGACGCAAACCCACTCGGCTAGACCCAAACCCACTCGGCTAGACCCAAACACACTCGGCTAGAACCAAACCCACTCGGCTAGACCCAAACCCACTCGGCCAGACCCAAACCCACTCGGCTACTCCCAAACCCACTCGGCTAGACACAAACCCAATCGGCTAGACCCAAACCCACTCCGCTAGACCCAAACCCACTCGGCTAGACCAAAACCCACTCGGCTCAACCCAAACCCACTCGGCTGGACCCAAATCCATTCGGCTAGACCCAAATCCACTTGGCTACACCCAAACCCACTCCGCTAGACACAAACCCACTCGGCTACACCCAAACCCACTCGGCTACACCCAAACCCACTCGGCTATACCCAAACCCACTGGGCTAGACCCAAACCCACTCGGTTAGACACAAACCCACTCCGCTAGACCCAAATGCACTCGGCTACACCCAAACCCACTCGGCTAAACCCAAACCCACTCGGCTAGACCCAAACCCAATCGGCTAGACCCAAACCCACTCCGCTAGACCCAAACCCACTCGGCTAGACCAAACCCACTCGGCTAGACCCAAACCCACTCGGCTAGACCCAAACCCACTCGGCTAGACCCAAACCCACTCGGCTACAACCAAACCCACTCCGCTAGACACAAACCCACTCGGCTACACCCAAACCCACTCGTCTAGACCCAAACCCACTCGGCTAGACCCAAACCCAATCGGCTAGACCCAAACCCACACAGCTAGACCCAAACCCACTTGGCTAGAACCAAACCCACTCGGCTACACCCAAACCCACTCGGCTAGACCCAAACCCACACAGCTAGACCCAAACCCACTTGGCTAGAACCAAACCGACTCGGCTAGACCCAAAGACACTCGGCTAGTCCCAAAGCCACTTGGCTAGACCCAAACGGACTCGGCTAGACCCAAACCCACTCGGCTAGACCCAAACCCGCTCGGCTAGACCCAAACCCACTGGGCTAGACCGAAACCCACTCGGCTAGACCCAAACCCACTCGGCTAGACCCAAACCCACTCGGCTAGACCCAAACCCACTCGGCTAGACCCAAACCAACTCGGCTAGACCCAAACCCACTCGGCTAGACACAAACCCACTCGGCTAGACCCAAACCCACTCGGCTAGACCCAAACCCACTCGGCTACACCCATACCCACTCGGCTGGACCCAAACCCACTTCGCTAGACCCCAACCCACTCGGTAAGACCCAAACCCACTCGGCTAGACCCAAACCCATTCTGTAGACCCAAACCCACTCGGCTGGACCCAAACCCACTCCGCTAGACCCAAACGCACACGGCTAGGCCCAGACCCACTCGGCTAGACCTCAACGCACTCGGGTAGACCCAAACCCACTCGGCTAGAGCCAAACCCACTCGGCTAGACCCAAACCCAATCGGCTAGTCCCAAACCCACTCGGCTGGACCCAAACCCACTCAGCTAGACCCAAACCCACTCGGCTAGACCCAAACCCACACGGCTAGACCCAAACCCACTCGACTATACCCAAACCCACTCGGCTCGACACAAACCCACTCGGCTAGACCCAAACCCACTCCGCTAGACCCAAACGCACTCGGCTAGACCCAGACCCACTCGGCTAGACCCCAACCCACTCGGGTAGACCCAAACCCACTCGGCTAGAGCCAAACCCACTCGGCTAGACCCAAACCCACTTGGCTAGACCCAAACCCACTCGGCCAGACCCAAACCCACTCGGCTATACCCAAACCCACTCGGCTAGACCCGAACGCACTTGGCTAGACACAAACCCACTCGGGTAGACCCAAACCCACTCGGCTAGAGCCAAACCCACTCGGCTAGACCCAAACCCACTTGGCTAGACCCAAACCCACTCGGCTAGACCCAAACCCAATCGGCAAGACGCAAACCCACTCCGCTAGACCCAAACCCACTCGGCTAAACCCAAACCCACTCCGCTAGACCCAAACCCACTCGGCTAGACCCAAACCCTCTCGGATAGACCGAAACCGACTCGGGTAGACCCAAACCCACTCGGATACACCCAAACCCACTCGGTTAGACCCAAACCCACTCAGCTAGACCCAAACCCACTCGGCTAGACCCAAACCCACTCGGCTAGACACAAACCCACTCGGCTACACCCAAACCCACTCGGCTAGACTCAAACCCACTCGGATAGACCCAAACCCACTCGGCTAGTCCCAAACCCACTCGGCTTGACCCAAACCCACTTGGCTAGACCCAAACCCACTCGGCTAGACCCAAACCCAATCGGCTAGACCCAAACCCACTCGGCTACTCCCAAACCCACTCCGCCAGACCCAAACCTACTCGGCTAGACCAAAACCCACTCGGCTAGACCCAAACCCACTCGGCTACACCCAAACCCACTCGGCTACACCCAAACCCACTCGGCTAGACACAAACCCACTCGGCTACACCCAAACCCACTCGGCTAGACTCAAACCCACTCGGATAGACCCAAACCCACTCGGTTAGACCCAAACCCACTCGGCTAGACCCAAACCCACTCGGCTAGACCCAAACCCACTCAGCTGGACCCAAACCCACTCGGCTAGACCCAAACCCACTTGGCTAGACCCAAACCCACTCGGCTAGACCCAAACCCTCTCGGATAGACCGAAACCTCCTCAGCTAGACCCAAACCTCCTCAGCTAGACCCAAACCCACTCGGATTGACCCAAACCCACTCGGCCAGACCCAAACCCACTCGGCTAGACCCAAACCCACTCGGCTAGATGCAAACCCACTCGGCTAGACACAAACCCACTCGGCTAGACCCAAACCCACTCGGATAGACACAAACCCCCTCGGCTAGACCCAAACCCATTCTGTTGACCCAAACCCACTCGGCTGGACCCAAACCCACTCCGCTAGACCCAAACGCACACGGCTAGGCCCAGACCCACTCGGCTAGACCCCAACCCACTCGGGTAGACCCAAACCCACTCGGCT
Organism: Raja brachyura; assembly: GCA_963514005.1. The sequence goes on from CAUPSL010000002.1 coordinate 1,534,090, forward strand.
AGAGCCAAACCCACTCGGCTAGACCCAAACCCACTTGGCTAGACCCAAACCCACTCGGCCAGACCCAAACCCACTCGGCTAGACCCAAACCCACTCTGCTAAACCCAAACCCACTCGGCTAGACCCAAACCCACTCAGCTAGACCCAAACCCACTCGGCTAGACCCAAACCCACTCGGCTAGACCCAAACCCACTCGGCCACTCCCAAACCCACTCCGCTAGACCAAAACTACTCGGCTAGACCAAAACCCACTCGGCTAGTCCCAAACGCATTCGGCTAGACCCAAACCCACTCGGCTACACCCAAACCCACTCCGCTAGACACAAACCCACTCGGCTACACTCAAACCCACTCAGCAAGACCCAAACCCACTCGGCTAGACCCAAACCCACTTGGCTAGAACCAAACCCACTCGGCTAGACCCAAACCCACTCGGCGTGTCCCAAACCCACTCGGCTAGACCCAAACGTACTCGGCTAGACCCAAACCCACTCGGCTAGAACCAAACCCTGCTCGGCTAGACCCAAACCCACTCGGCTAGACCCAAACCCACTCGGCTAGACCCAAACCCACTCGGCTAGACCCAAACCCACTCGGCTAGACCCAAATCCACTCGGCTAGTCCCAAACCCACTCGGCTTGACCCAAACCCACTTGGCTAGACCCAAACCCACTCGGCTAGACCCAAACCCAATCGGCTAGACCCAAACCCACTCGGCTACACCCAAACCCACTCCGCCAGACCCAAACCTACTCGGCTAGACCAAAACCCACTCGGCTAGACCCAAACCCACTCGGATAGACCCAAACCCACTCGGTTAGACCCAAACCCACTCGGCTAGACCCAAACCCACTCGGCTAGACCCAAACCCACTCAGCTGGACCCAAACCCACTCGGCTAGACCCAAACCCACTTGGCTAGACCCAAACCCACTCGGCTAGACCCAAACCCTCTCGGATAGACCGAAACCTCCTCAGCTAGACCCAAACCTCCTCAGCTAGACCCAAACCCACTCGGATTGACCCAAACCCACTCGGCCAGACCCAAACCCACTCGGCTAGACCCAAACCCACTCGGCTAGATGCAAACCCACTCGGCTAGACACAAACCCACTCGGCTAGACCCAAACCCACTCGGATAGACACAAACCCCCTCGGCTAGACCCAAACCCATTCTGTTGACACAAACCCACTCGGCTGGACCCAAACCCACTCCCCTAGACCCCAACCCACTCGGGTAGACACAAACCCACTCGGCTAGAGCCAAACCCACTCGGCTAGACCCAAACCCACTTGGCTAGACCCAAACCCACTCGGCCAGACCCAAACCCACTCGGCTAGACCCAAACCCACTCGGCTAGACCCGAACGCACTTGGCTAGACACAAACCCACTCGGCTAGACCCAAACCCACTCGGCTAGACCCAAACCCACTCTGCTAAACCCAAACCCACTCGGCTAGACCCAAACCCAATCGGCAAGATGCAAACCCACTCCGCTAGACCCAAGCCCACTCGGCTAGACCCAAACCCACTCCGCTAGACCCAAACCCACTCGGCTAGACCCAAACCCTCTCGGATAGACCGAAACCGACTCGGGTAGAACCAAACCCACTCGGATAGACCCAAACCCACTCGGTTAGACCCAAACCCACTCGGCTAGACCCAAACCCACTCGGCTGGACCCAAACCCACTCACCTAGACCCAAACCCACTCGGCTAGACCCAAACCCACTCGGCTAGACCCAAACCCACTCGGCCACTCCCAAACCCACTCCGCTAGACCAAAACTACTCGGCTAGACCAAAACCCACTCGGCTAGACCCAAACGCATTCGGCTAGACCCAAACCCACTCGGCTACACCCAAACCCACTCCGCTAGACACAAACCCACTCGGCTACACTCAAACCCACTCGGCTAGACCCAAACTCACTCGGCTAGACCCAAACCCACTTGGCTAGAACCAAACCCACTCGGCTAGACCCAAACCCACTCGGCGAGTCCCAAACCCACTCGGCTAGACCCAAACGGACTCGGCTAGACCCAAACCCACTCGGCTAGAACCAAACCCACTCGGATAGACCCAAACCCACTCGGCTAGACCCAAACCCACTCGGCTAGACCCAAATCCACTCGGCTAGTCCCAAACCCACTCGGCTTGACCCAAACGCACTTGGCTAGACCCAAACCCACTCGGCTAGACCCAAACCCACTCGGCTAGACCCAAACCCACTCGGCTACTCCCAAACCCACTCCGCCAGACCCAAACCTACTCGGCTAGACCAAAACCCACTCGGCTAGACCCAAACCCACTCGGCTACACCCAAACCCACTCGGCTACACCCAAACCCACTCCGCTAGACACAAACCCACTCGGCTACACCCAAACCCACTCAGCTAGACCCAAACCCACTCGGATAGACCCAAACCCACTCGGTTAGACCCAAACCCACTCGGCTAGACCCAAACCCACTCGGCTAGACCCAAACCCACTCAGCTGGACCCAAACCCACTCGGCTAGACCCAAACCCACTTGGCTAGACCCAAACCCACTCGGCTAGACCCAAACCCTCTCGGATAGACCGAAACCTCCTCAGCTAGACCCAAACCTCCTCAGCTAGACCCAAACCCACTCGGATTGACCCAAACCCACTCGGCCAGACCCAAACCCACTCGGCTAGACACAAACCCACTCGGTTAGACCCAAACCCACTCGGCTAGACCCAAACCCACTCGGCTAGACCCAAACCCACTCGGATAGACACAAACCCCCTCGGCTAGGCCCAAACCCACACGGCTAGACCGAAACCCACTCGGCTAGACCCAAACCCACTCGGCTAGATCCAAACCCACTCGGCTACTCCCAAACCCACTCGTTAGACCCAAACCTACTCGGCTAGACTAAAACCCACTCGGCTAGACCCAAACCCACTCGGATAGACACAAACCCCCTCGGCTAGACCCAAACCCACACGGCTAGACCCAAACCCACTCAGCTAGACCCAAACCCACTCGGCTAGATCCAAACCCACTCGGCTACTCCCAAACCCACTCGTTAGACCCAAACCTGCTCGGCTAGACTAAAACCCATTCGGCTAGACCCAAACCCACTCGGCTAGACCGAAACCCACTCCGCCAGACCCAAACCTACTCGGCTAGACCAAAACCCACTCGGCTAGACCCAAACCCACTCGGCTACACCCAAACCCACTCGGCTACACCCAAACCCACTCCGCTAGACACAAACCCACTCGGCTACACCCAAACCCACTCGGCTAGACCCAAACCCACTTGTATAGACCCAAACCCACTCGGTTAGACCCAAACCCACTCGGCTAGACCCAAACCCACTCGGCTAGACCCAAACCCACTCAGCTGGACCCAAACCCACTCGGCTAGACCCAAACCCACTTGGCTAGACCCAAACCCACTCGGCTAGACCCAAACCCTCTCGGATAGACCGAAACCTCCTCAGCTAGACCCAAACCTCCTCAGCTAGACCCAAACCCACTCGGATTGACCCAAACCCACTCGGCCAGACCCAAACCCACTCGGCTAGACACAAACCCACTCGGCTAGAAGCAAACCCACTCGGCTAGACCCAAACCCACTCGGCTAGACCCAAACCCACTCGGATAGACACAAACCCCCTCGGCTAGACCCAAACCCACACGGCTAGACCCAAACCCACTCGGCTAGAGCCAAACCCACTCGGCTAGATCCAAACCCACTCGGCTACTCCCAAACCCACTCGTTAGACCCAAACCTACTCGGCTAGACTAAAACCCACTCGGCTAGAGCCGAACGCACTTGGCTAGACACAAACCCACTCGGCTAGACCCAAACCCACTCGGCTAGACCCAAACCCACTCTGCTAAACCCAAACCCACTCGGCTAGACCCAAACCCAATCGGCAAGATGCAAACCCACTCCGCTAGACCCAAGCCCACTCGGCTAGACCCAAACCCACTCCGCTAGACCCAAACCCACTCGGCTAGACCCAAACCCACTCGGCGAGTCCCAAACCCACTCGGCTAGACCCAAACGGACTCGGCTAGACCCAAACCCACTCGGCTAGAACCAAACCCACTCGGATAGACCCAAACCCACTCGGCTAGACCCAAACCCACTCGGCTAGACCCAAATCCACTCGGCTAGTCCCAAACCCACTCGGCTTGACCCAAACGCACTTGGCTAGACCCAAACCCACTCGGCTAGACCCAAACCCACTCGGCTAGACCCAAACCCACTCGGCTACTCCCAAACCCACTCCGCCAGACCCAAACCTACTCGGCTAGACCAAAACCCACTCGGCTAGACCCAAACCCACTCGGCTACACCCAAACCCACTCGGCTACACCCAAACCCACTCCGCTAGACACAAACCCACTCGGCTACACCCAAATCCACTCAGCTAGACCCAAACCCACTCGGATAGACCCAAACCCACTCGGTTAGACCCAAACCCACTCGGCTAGACCCAAACCCACTCGGCTAGACCCAAAGCCACTCAGCTGGACCCAAACCCACTCGGCTAGACCCAAACCCACTTGGCTAGACCCAAACCCACTCGGCTAGACCCAAACCCTCTCGGATAGACCGAAACCTCCTCAGCTAGACCCAAACCTCCTCAGCTAGACCCAAACCCACTCGGATTGACCCAAACCCAATCGGCCAGACCCAAACCCACTCGGCTAGACACAAACCCACTCGGCTAGAAGCAAACCCACTCGGCTAGACCCAAACCCACTCGGCTAGACCCAAACCCACTCGGATAGACACAAACCCCCTCGGCTAGGCCCAAACCCACACGGCTAGACCGAAACCCACTCGGCTAGACCCAAACCCACTCGGCTAGATCCAAACCCACTCGGCTACTCCCAAACCCACTCGTTAGACCCAAACCTACTCGGCTAGACTAAAACCCACTCGGCTAGACCCAAACCCACTCGGATAGACACAAACCCCCTCGGCTAGACCCAAACCCACACGGCTAGACCCAAACCCACTCGGCTAGACCCAAACCCACTCGGCTAGATCCAAACCCACTCGGCTACTCCCAAACCCACTCGTTAGACCCAAACCTGCTCGGCTAGACTAAAACCCATTCGGCTAGACCCAAACCCACTCGGCTAGACCGAAACCCACTCCGCCAGACCCAAACCTACTCGGCTAGACCAAAACCCACTCGGCTAGACCCAAACCCACTCGGCTACACCCAAACCCACTCGGCTACACCCAAACCCACTCCGCTAGACACAAACCCACTCGGCTACACCCAAACCCACTCGGCTAGACCCAAACCCACTCGTATAGACCCAAACCCACTCGGTTAGACCCAAACCCACTCGGCTAGACCCAAACCCACTCGGCTAGACCCAAACCCACTCAGCTGGACCCAAACCCACTCGGCTAGACCCAAACCCACTTGGCTAGACCCAAACCCACTCGGCTAGACCCAAACCCTCTCGGATAGACCGAAACCTCCTCAGCTAGACCCAAACCTCCTCAGCTAGACCCAAACCCACTCGGATTGACCCAAACCCACTCGGCTAGACACAAACCCACTCGGCTAGACCCAAACCCACTCGGATAGACACAAACCCCCTCGGCTAGACCCAAACCCATTCTGTTGACACAAACCCACTCGGCTGGACCCAAACCCACTCCCCTAGACCCCAACCCACTCGGGTAGACACAAACCCACTCGGCTAGAGCCAAACCCACTCGGCTAGACCCAAACCCACTTGGCTAGACCCAAACCCACTCGGCCAGACCCAAACCCACTCGGCTAGACCCAAACCCACTCGGCTAGACCCGAACGCACTTGGCTAGACACAAACCCACTCGGCTAGACCCAAACCCACTCGGCTAGACCCAAACCCACTCTGCTAAACCCAAACCCACTCGGCTAGACCCAAACCCAATCGGCAAGATGCAAACCCACTCGGCTAGACCCAAACTCACTCGGCTAGACCCAAACCCACTTGGCTAGAACCAAACCCACTCGGCTAGACCCAAACCCACTCGGCTACACCCAAACCCACTCAGCTAGACGCAAACCCACTCGGCTAGACCCAAACCCACTCGGCTAGACCCAAACCCACTCGGCTAGAACCAAACCCACTCGGCTAGACCCAAACCCACTCGGCCAGACCCAAACCCACCCGGCTACTCCCAAACCCACTCCGCTAGACCCAAACCTACTCGGCTAGACCAAAACCCACTCGGCTAGACCCAAACCGACTCGGCTAGACCCAAACCCACTCGGCTACACCCAAACCCACTCGGCTAGACCCAAACCCACTCGGTAGACCCAAACCCACTCGGCTAGACCCAAACCCACTCGGCTGAACCCAAACCCACTCGGCTAGACCTAAACCCACTCGGCTAGACCCAAACCCACTCGGCTAGACACAAACCCACTCGGCTATACCCAAACCCACTCGGCTAGCCCCAAACCCACTCGGCTAGACCCAAACCCACTCCGCTAGACCCAAACGCACTCGGCTAGACGCAAACCCACTCGGCTAAACCCAAACCCACTCGGCTAGACACAAACCCAATCGGCTAGACCCAAACCCACTCCGCTAGACCCAATCCCACTCGGCTAGACCAAAACCCACTCGGCTCGACCCAAACCCACTCGGCTGGACCCAAACCCATTCGGCTAGACCCAAATCCACTTGGCTACACCCAAACCCACTCCGCTAGACACAAACCCACTCGGCTACACCCAAGCCCACTCGGCTACACACAAACCCAGTCGGCTATACGCAAACCCACTGGGCTAGACCCAAACCCACTCGGCTTGACCCAAACCCACTCCGCTAGACCCAAACGCACTCGGCTACACCCAAACCCACTCGGCTAAACCCAAACCCACTCGGCTAGACCCAAACCCAATTGGCTAGACCCAAACCCACTCCGCTAGACCCAAACCCAGTCGGCTAGACCAAACCCACTCGGCTAGACCCAAACCCACTCGGCTACACCCAAACCCACTCGGCTAGACCCAAACCCACTCGGCTACACCCAAACCCACTCCGCTAGACACAAACCCACTCGGCTACACCCAAACCCACTCGTCTAGACCCAAACCCACTCGGCTAGACACAAACCCAATCGGCTAGACCCAAACCCACACAGCTAGACCCAAACCCACTTGGCTAGACCCAAAGCCACTCGGCTAGACCCAAACCCACTCGGCTAGACCCTAACCCACTCGGCTAGACCCAAACCCACTCGGCTAGACCCAAACCCACTCGGCTAGACCCAAACCCACTCGGCTCGACCCAAACCCACTCGGCTAGACCCAAACCCACTCGGCTAGACCCAAACCCACTCGGCTAGACCCAAACCCACTCGGCTAGACCCGAACGTACTTGGCTAGACACAAACCCACTCGGCTAGACCCAAACCCACTCGGCTAGACCCAAACCCACTTTGCTAAACCCAAACCCACTCGGCTAGACCCAAACCCAATCGGCAAAACGCAAACCCACTCCGCTAGACCAAAACCCACTCGGCTAGACCCAAACCCACTCCGCTAGACCCAAACCCACTCGGCTAGACCCAAACCCTCTCGGATAGACCGAAACCGACTCGGGTAGACCCAAACCCACTCGGATAGACCCAAACCCACTCGGTTAGACCCAAATCCACTCGGCTAGACCCAAACCCACTCGGCTGGACCCAAACCCACTCACCTAGACCCAAACCCACTCGGCTAGACCCAAACCCACTCGGCTAGACCCAAACCCACTCGGCTAGACCCAAACCCACTCGGCTAGTCCCAAAGCCACTCGGCTAGACCCAAACGGACTCGGCTAGACGCAAACCCACTCGGCTAGACCCAAACCCACTCGGCTAGACCCAAACCCACTCGGCTAGACCCAAACCCACTCGGCTAGACCCAAACCCACTCGGCTAGACCCAAACCCACTCGGCTAGACCCAAACCCACTCGGCTAGACCCAAACCCACTCGGCTAGACCCAAACCCACTCGGCTAGACCCAAACCCACTCGGCTAGACCCAAACCCACTCGGCTAGACCCAAACCCACTCGGCTAGACCCAAACCCACTCGGCTACACCCATACCCACTCGGCTGGACCCAAACCCACTGCGCTAGACCCCAACCCACTCGGTAAGACCCAAACCCACTCGGCTAGACCCAAACCCACTCTGTAGACCCAAACCCACTCGGCTGGACCCAAACCCACTCCGCTAGACCCAAACGCACACGGCTAGGCCCAGACCCACTCGGCTAGACCCCAACCCACTCGGGTAGACCCAAACCCACTCGGCTAGAGCCAAACCCACTCGGCTAGACCCAAACCCACTTGGCTAGACCCAAACCCACTCGGCCAGACCCAAACCCACTCGGCTAGACCCAAACCCACTCGGCTAGACCCGAACGCACTTGGCTAGACACAAACCCACTCGGCTAGACGCAAACCCACTCGGCTAGACCCAAACCCACTCTGCTAAACCCAAACCCACTCGGCTGGACCCAAACCCAATCGGCAAAACGCAAACCCACTCCGCTAGACCCAAACCCACTCCGCTAGACCCAAACCCACTCCGCTAGACCCAAACCCACTCGGCTAGACCCAAACCTTCTCGGATAGACCGAAACCGACTCGGGTAGACCCAAACCCACTCGGATAGACCCAAACCCACTCGGTTGGACCCAAATCCACTCGGCTAGACCCAAACCCACTCGGCTGGACCCAAACCCACTCACCTAGACCCAAACCCACTCGGCTAGACCCAAACCGACTCGGCCACTCCCAAACCCACTCCGCTAGACCAAAACCCACTCGGCTAGACCCAAACCCACTCGGCTAGACCCACACCCACTCGGCTAGACCCAAATCCACTCGGCTAGTCCCAAACCCACTCGGCTTGACCCAAACCCACTCGGCTAGACCCAAACCCACTCGGCTAGACCCAAACACACTCGGCTAGACCCAAACCCACTCGGCTACTCCCAAACCCACTCCGCCAGACCCAAACCTACTCGGCTAGACCAAAACCCACTCGGCTAGACCCAAACCCACTCGGCTACACCCAAACCCACTCGGCTACACCCAAACCCACTCCGCTAGACACAAACCCACTCGGCTACACCCAAACCGACTCGGCTAGACCCAAACCCACTCGGCTAGAACCAAACCCACTCGGCTAGACCCAAACCCACTCGGCCAGACCCAAACCCACTCGGCTACTCCCAAACACACTCCGCTAGACCCAAACCTACTCGGCTAGCCCCAAACCCACTCGGCTAGACCCAAACCCACTCCGCTAGACCCAAACCCACTCGGCTACACCCAAACCAACTCGGCTAGACCCAAACCCACTCGGTAGACCCAAACCCACTCGGCTAGACCCAAACCCACTCGGCTGAACCCAAACCCACTCGGCTAGACACAAACCCACTCGGCTAGACCCAAACCCACTCGGCTAGACACAAACCCACTCGGCTATACCCAAACCCACTCGGCTAGCCCCAAACCCACTCGGCTAGACCCAAACCCACTCCGCTAGACCCAAACCCACTCCGCTAGATGCAAACCCACTCGGCTAAACCCAAACCCACTCGGCTAGACACAAACCCAATCGGCTAGACCCAAACCCACTCCGCTAGACCCAAACCCACTCGGCTAGACCAAAACCCACTCGGCTCGACCCAAACCCACTCGGCTGGACCCAAACCCATTCGGCTAGACCCAAATCCACTTGGCTACACCCAAACCCACTCCGCTAGACACAAACCCACACGGCAACACCCAAACCCACTCAGCTACACCCAAACCCACTCGGCTATACCCAAACCCACTGGGCTAGACCCAAACCCACTCGGCTAGACCCAAACCCACTCTGCTAGACCCAAACGCACTCGGCCAGACCCAAACCCACTCGGCTAGACCCAAACCCACTCGGCTAGACGCAAACCCACTCGGCTAGACCCAAACCCTCTCGGATAGACCGAAACCTCCTCAGCTAGACCCAAACCTCCTCAGCTAGACCCAAACCCACTCGGATTGACCCAAACCCACTCGGCCAGACCCAAACCCACTCGGCTAGACACAAACCCACTCGGTTAGAAGCAAACCCACTCGGCTAGACCCAAACCCACTCGGCTAGACCCAAACCCACTCGGCTAGACCCAAACCCACTCGGCTAGATCCAAACCCACTCGGCTACTCCCAAACCCACTCGTTAGACCCAAACCTACTCGGCTAGACTAAAACCCATCGGCTAGACCCAAACCCACTCGGCTAGACCGAAACCCACTCGGCTACACCCAAACCCACTCAGCTAGACCCAAACCCACTCGGCTACTCCCAAACACACTCCGCTAGACCCAAACCTACTCGGCTAGCCCCAAACCCACTCGGCTAGACCCAAACCCACTCCGCTAGACCCAAACCCACTCGGCTACACCCAAACCAACTCGGCTAGACCCAAACCCACTCGGTAGACCCAAACCCACTCGGCTAGACCCAAACCCACTCGGCTGAACCCAAACCCACTCGGCTAGACACAAACCCACTCGGCTAGACCCAAACCCACTCGGCTAGACACAAACCCACTCGGCTATACCCAAACCCACTCGGCTAGCCCCAAACCCACTCGGCTAGACCCAAACCCACTCCGCTAGACTCAAACCCACTCCGCTAGATGCAAACCCACTCGGCTAAACCCAAACCCACTCGGCTAGACACAAACCCAATCGGCTAGACCCAAACCCACTCCGCTAGACCCAAACCCACTCGGCTAGACCAAAACCCACTCGGCTCGACCCAAACCCACTCGGCTGGACCCAAACCCATTCGGCTAGACCCAAATCCACTTGGCTACACCCAAACCCACTCCGCTAGACACAAACCCACACGGCAACACCCAAACCCACTCAGCTACACCCAAACCCACTCGGCTATACCCAAACCCACTGGGCTAGACCCAAACCCACTCGGCTAGACCCAAACCCACTCTGCTAGACCCAAACGCACTCGGCCAGACCCAAACCCACTCGGCTAGACCCAAACCCACTCGGCTAGACGCAAACCCACTCGGCTAGACCCAAACCCTCTCGGATAGACCGAAACCTCCTCAGCTAGACCCAAACCTCCTCAGCTAGACCCAAACCCACTCGGATTGACCCAAACCCACTCGGCCAGACCCAAACCCACTCGGCTAGACACAAACCCACTCGGTTAGAAGCAAACCCACTCGGCTAGACCCAAACCCACTCGGCTAGACCCAAACCCACTCGGCTAGACCCAAACCCACTCGGCTAGATCCAAACCCACTCGGCTACTCCCAAACCCACTCGTTAGACCCAAACCTACTCGGCTAGACTAAAACCCATCGGCTAGACCCAAACCCACTCGGCTAGACCGAAACCCACTCGGCTACACCCAAACCCACTCAGCTAGACGCAAACCCACTCGGCTAGACCCAAACCCACTCGGCTAGACCCAAACCCACTCGGCTAGAACCAAACCCACTCGGCTAGACCCAAACCCACTCGGCCAGACCCAAACCCACCCGGCTACTCCCAAACCCACTCCGCTAGACCCAAACCTACTCGGCTAGACCAAAACCCACTCGGCTAGACCCAAACCGACTCGGCTAGACCCAAACCCACTCGGCTACACCCAAACCCACTCGGCTAGACCCAAACCCACTCGGTAGACCCAAACCCACTCGGCTAGACCCAAACCCACTCGGCTGAACCCAAACCCACTCGGCTAGACCTAAACCCACTCGGCTAGACCCAAACCCACTCGGCTAGACACAAACCCACTCGGCTATACCCAAACCCACTCGGCTAGCCCCAAACCCACTCGGCTAGACCCAAACCCACTCCGCTAGACCCAAACGCACTCGGCTAGACGCAAACCCACTCGGCTAAACCCAAACCCACTCGGCTAGACACAAACCCAATCGGCTAGACCCAAACCCACTCCGCTAGACCCAATCCCACTCGGCTAGACCAAAACCCACTCGGCTCGACCCAAACCCACTCGGCTGGACCCAAACCCATTCGGCTAGACCCAAATCCACTTGGCTACACCCAAACCCACTCCGCTAGACACAAACCCACTCGGCTACACCCAAACCCACTCGGCTACACCCAAACCCACTCGGCTATACGCAAACCCACTGGGCTAGACCCAAACCCACTCGGCTAGACCCAAACCCACTCCGCTAGACCCAAACGCACTCGGCTACACCCAAACCCACTCGGCTAAACCCAAACCCACTCGGCTAGACCCAAACCCAATTGGCTAGACCCAAACCCACTCCGCTAGACCCAAACCCAGTCGGCTAGACCAAACCCACTCGGCTAGACCCAAACCCACTCGGCTAGACCCAAACCCACTCGGCTAGACCCAAACCCACTCGGCTACACCCAAACCCACTCCGCTAGACACAAACCCACTCGGCTACACCCAAACCCACTCGTCTAGACCCAAACCCACTCGGCTAGACACAAACCCAATCGGCTAGACCCAAACCCACACAGCTAGACCCAAACCCACTTGGCTAGAACCAAACCCACTTGGCTAGAACCAAACCCACTCGGCTACACAAAAACCCAGTCGGCTAGACCCAAACCCACACAGCTAGACCCAAACCCACTTGGCTAGAACCAAACCCACTCGGCTAGACCCAAAGCCACTCGGCTAGTCCCAAAGCCACTCGGCTAGACCCAAATGGACTCGGCTAGACGCAAACCCACTCGGCTAAACCCAAACCCACTCGGCTAGACCCAAACCCACTCGGCTAGACCCTAACCCACTCGGCTAGACCCAAACCCACTCGGCTAGACCCAAACCCACTCGGCTAGACCCAAACCCACTCGGCTCGACCCAAACCCACTCGGCTAGACCCAAACCCACTCGGCTAGACCCAAACCCACTCGGCTAGACCCAAACCCACTCGGCTAGACCCGAACGTACTTGGCTAGACACAAACCCACTCGGCTAGACCCAAACCCACTCGGCTAGACCCAAACCCACTTTGCTAAACCCAAACCCACTCGGCTAGACCCAAACCCAATCGGCAAAACGCAAACCCACTCCGCTAGACCAAAACCCACTCGGCTAGACCCAAACCCACTCCGCTAGACCCAAACCCACTCGGCTTGACCCAAACCCTCTCGGATAGACCGAAACCGACTCGGGTAGACCCAAACCCACTCGGATAGACCCAAACCCACTCGGTTAGACCCAAATCCACTCGGCTAGACCCAAACCCACTCGGCTGGACCCAAACCCACTCACCTAGACCCAAACCCACTCGGCTAGACCCAAACCCACTCGGCTACACCCAAACCCACTCGGCTAGACCCAAACCCACTCGGCTAGTCCCAAAGCCACTCGGCTAGACCCAAACGGACTCGGCTAGACGCAAACCCACTCGGCTAGACCCAAACCCACTCGGCTAGACCCAAACCCACTCGGCTAGACCCAAACCCACTCGGCTAGACCCAAACCCACTCGGCTAGACCCAAACCCACTCGGCTAGACCCAAACCCACTCGGCTAGACCCAAACCCACTCGGCTAGACCCAAACCCACTCGGCTAGACCCAAACCCACTCGGCTAGACCCAAACCCACTCGGCTAGACCCAAACCCACTCGGCTAGACCCAAACCCACTCGGCTACACCCATACCCACTCGGCTGGACCCAAACCCACTGCGCTAGACCCCAACCCACTCGGTAAGACCCAAACCCACTCGGCTAGACCCAAACCCACTCTGCAGACCCAAACCCACTCGGCTGGACCCAAACCCACTCCGCTAGACCCAAACGCACACGGCTAGGCCCAGACCCACTCGGCTAGACCCCAACCCACTCGGGTAGACCCAAACCCACTCGGCTAGAGCCAAACCCACTCGGCTAGACCCAAACCCACTTGGCTAGACCCAAACCCACTCGGCCAGACCCAAACCCACTCGGCTAGACCCAAACCCACTCGGCTAGACCCGAACGCACTTGGCTAGACACAAACCCACTCGGCTAGACCCAAACCCACTCGGCTAGACCCAAACCCACTCTGCTAAACCCAAACCCACTCGGCTAGACCCAAACCCAATCGGCAAAACGCAAACCCACTCCGCTAGACCCAAACCCACTCCGCTAGACCCAAACCCACTCCGCTAGACCCAAACCCACTCGGCTAGACCCAAACCTTCTCGGATAGACCGAAACCGACTCGGGTAGACCCAAACCCACTCGGATAGACCCAAACCCACTCGGTTAGACCCAAATCCACTCGGCTAGACCCAAACCCACTCGGCTGGACCCAAACCCACTCACCTAGACCCAAACCCACTCGGCTAGACCCAAACCGACTCGGCCACTCCCAAACCCACTCCGCTAGACCAAAACCCACTCGGCTAGACCCAAACCCACTCGGCTAGACCCACACCCACTCGGCTAGACCCAAATCCACTCGGCTAGTCCCAAACCCACTCGGCTTGACCCAAACCCACTCGGCTAGACCCAAACCCACTCGGCTAGACCCAAACCCACTCGGCTAGACCCAAACCCACTCGGCTACTCCCAAACCCACTCCGCCAGACCCAAACCTACTCGGCTAGACCAAAACCCACTCGGCTAGACCCAAACCCACTCGGCTACACCCAAACCCACTCGGCTACACCCAAACCCACTCCGCTAGACATAAACCCACTCGGCTACACCCAAACCGACTCGGCTAGACCCAAACCCACTCGGCTAGAACCAAACCCACTCGGCTAGACCCAAACCCACTCGGCCAGACCCAAACCCACTCGGCTACTCCCAAACACACTCCGCTAGACCCAAACCTACTCGGCTAGCCCCAAACCCACTCGGCTAGACCCAAACCCACTCCGCTAGACCCAAACCCACTCGGCTACACCCAAACCAACTCGGCTAGACCCAAACCCACTCGGTAGACCCAAACCCACTCGGCTAGACCCAAACCCACTCGGCTGAACCCAAACCCACTCGGCTAGACACAAACCCACTCGGCTAGACCCAAACCCACTCGGCTAGACACAAACCCACTCGGCTATACCCAAACCCACTCGGCTAGCCCCAAACCCACTCGGCTAGACCCAAACCCACTCCGCTAGACCCAAACCCACTCCGCTAGACGCAAACCCACTCGGCTAAACCCAAACCCACTCGGCTAGACACAAACCCAATCGGCTAGACCCAAACCCACTCCGCTAGACCCAAACCCACTCGGCTAGACCAAAACCCACTCGGCTCGACCCAAACCCACTCGGCTGGACCCAAACCCATTCGGCTAGACCCAAATCCACTTGGCTACACCCAAACCCACTCCGCTAGACACAAACCCACACGGCTACACCCAAACCCACTCAGCTACACCCAAACCCACTCGGCTATACCCAAACCCACTGGGCTAGACCCAAACCCACTCGGCTAGACCCAAACCCACTCTGCTAGACCCAAACGCACTCGGCCAGACCCAAACCCACTCGGCTAGACCCAAACCCACTCGGCTAGACGCAAACCCACTCGGCTATACCCAAACCCACTCGGCTAGACCCAAACCCACTCGGATAGACACAAACCCCCTCGGCTAGACCCAAACCCACACGGCTAGACCAAACCCACTCGGCTAGACCCAAACCCACTCGGCTAGATCCAAACCCACTCGGC
The DNA here is from genome assembly GCA_963514005.1 of Raja brachyura. Next base: position 1,549,787 of record CAUPSL010000002.1, read on the forward strand.
TACTCCTAAACCCACTCGCTAGACCCAAACCTACTCGGCTAGAATAAAACCCACTCGGCTAGACCCAAACCCACTCGGCTAGACCCAAACCCACTCGGCTAGACCCAAACCCACTCAGCTAGACGCAAACCCACTCGGCTAGACCCAAACCCACTCGGCTAGACCCAAACCCACTCGGCTAGAACCAAACCCACTCGGCTAGACCCAAACCCACTCGGCCAGACCCAAACCCACTCGGCTACTCCCAAACCCACTCCGCTAGACCCAAACCTACTCGGCTAGCCCCAAACCCACTCGGCTAGACCCAAACCCACTCCGCTAGACCCAAACCCACTCGGCTACACCCAAACCCACTCGGCTAGACCCAAACCCACTCGGTAGACCCAAACCCACTCGGCTAGACCCAAACCCACTCGGCTGAACCCAAACCCACTCGGCTAGACACAAACCCACTCGGCTAGACCCAAACCCACTCGGCTAGACACAAACCGACTCGGCTATACCCAAACCCACTCGGCTAGCCCCAAACCCACTCGGCTAGACCCAAACCCACTCCGCTAGACCCAAACCCACTCCGCTAGACGCAAACCCACTCGGCTAAACCCAAACCCACTCGGCTAGACACAAACCCAATCGGCTAGACCCAAACCCACTCCGCTAGACCCAAACCCACTCGGCTAGACCAAAACCCACTCGGCTCGACCCAAACCCACTCGGCTGGACCCAAACCCATTCGGCTAGACCCAAATCCAGTTGGCTACACCCAAACCCACTCCGCTAGACACAAACCCACTCGGCTACACCCAAACCCACTCAGCTACACCCAAACCCACTCGGCTATACCCAAACCCACTGGGCTAGACCCAAACCCACTCGGCTAGACCCAAACCCACTCTGCTAGACCCAAACGCACTCGGCTACACCCAAACCCACTCGGCTAAACCCAAACCCACTCGGCTAGACCCAAACCCAATCGGCTAGACCCAAACCCACTCCGCTAGACCCAATCCCACTCCGCTAGACCAAACCCACTCGGCTAGACCCAAACCCACTCGGCTAGACCCAAACCCACTCGGCTAGACCCAAACCCACTCGGCTACACACAAACCCACTCCGCTAGACACAAACCCACTCGGCTACACCCAAACCCACTCGTCTAGACCCAAACCCACTCGGCTAGACCCAAACCCAATCGGCTAGACCCAAACCCACACAGCTAGACCCAAACCCACTTGGCTAGAACCAAACCCACTCGGCTACACCCAAACCCACTCGGCTAGACCCAAACCCACACAGCTAGACCCAAACCCACTTGGCTAGAACCAAACCCACTCGGCTAGACACAAAGCCACTCGGCTAGTCCCAAACGGACTCGGCTAGACGCAAACCCACTCGGCTAGATCCAAACCCACTCGGCTACTCCTAAACCCACTCGCTAGACCCAAACCTACTCGGCTACACTAAAACCCACTCGGCTAGACCCAAACCCACTCGGATAGACGCAAACCCACTCGGTTAGACCCAAACCCACTCGGCTAGACCCAAACCCACTCGGCTAGACCCAAACCCACTCAGCTGGACCCAAACCCACTCGGCTAGACCCAAACCCACTTGGCCAGACCCAAACCCACTCGGCTAGACCCAAACCCTCTCGGATAGACCGAAACCTCCTCAGCTAGACCCAAACCTCCTCAGCTAGACCCAAACCCACTCGGATTGACCCAAACCCACTCGGCCAGACCCAAACCCACTCGGCTAGACCCAAACCCACTCGGCTAGACACAAACCCCCTCGGCTAGACCCAAACCCACACGGCTAGACCAAACCCACTCGGCTAGACCCAAACCCACTCGGCTAGATCCAAACCCACTCGGCTACTCCTAAACCCACTCGCTAGACCCAAACCTACTCGGCTAGAATAAAACCCACTCGGCTAGACCCAAACCCACTCGGCTAGACCCAAACCCACTCGGCTAGACCCAAACCCACTCAGCTAGACGCAAACCCACTCGGCTAGACCCAAACCCACTCGGCTAGACCCAAACCCACTCGGCTAGAACCAAACTCACTCGGCTAGACCCAAACCCACTCGGCCAGACCCAAACCCACTCGGCTACTCCCAAACCCACTCCGCTAGACCCAAACCTACTCGGCTAGCCCCAAACCCACTCGGCTAGACCCAAACCCACTCCGCTAGACCGAAACCCACTCGGCTACACCCAAACCCACTCGGCTAGACCCAAACCCACTCGGTAGACCCAAACCCACTCGGCTAGACCCAAACCCACTCGGCTGAACCCAAACCCACTCGGCTAGACACAAACCCACTCGGCTAGACCCAAACCCACTCGGCTAGACACAAACCCACTCGGCTATACCCAAACCCACTCGGCTAGCCCCAAACCCACTCGGCTAGACCCAAACCCACTCCGCTAGACCCAAACCCACTCCGCTAGACGCAAACCCACTCGGCTAAACCCAAACCCACTCGGCTAGACACAAACCCAATCGGCTAGACCCAAACCCACTCCGCTAGACCCAAACCCACTCGGCTAGACCAAAACCCACTCGGCTCGACCCAAACCCACTCGGCTGGACCCAAACCCATTCGGCTAGACCCAAATCCACTTGGCTACACCCAAACCCACTCCGCTAGACACAAACCCACTCGGCTACACCCAAACCCACTCAGCTACACCCAAACCCACTCGGCTACACCCAAACCCACTCGTCTAGACCCAAACCCACTCGGCTAGACCCAAACCCAATCGGCTAGACCCAAACCCACACAGCTAGACCCAAACCCACTTGGCTAGAACCAAACCCACTCGGCTACACCCAAACCCACTCGGCTAGACCCAAACCCACACAGCTAGACCCAAACCCACTTGGCTAGAACCAAACCCACTCGGCTAGACACAAAGCCACTCGGCTAGTCCCAAACGGACTCGGCTAGACGCAAACCCACTCGGCTAGATCCAAACCCACTCGGCTACTCCTAAACCCACTCGCTAGACCCAAACCTACTCGGCTAGACTAAAACCCACTCGGCTAGACCCAAACCCACTCGGCTAGACCCAAACCCACTCGGCTAGACCCAAACCCACTCGGCTAGACGCAAACCCACTCGGCTAGACCCAAACCCACTCGGCTAGACCCAAACCCACTCGGCTAGAACCAAACCCACTCGGCTAGACCCAAACCCACTCGGCCAGACCCAAACCCACTCGGCTACTCGCAAACCCACTCCGCTAGACCCAAACCTACTCGGCTAGACCAAAACCCACTCGGCTAGACCCAAACCCACTCGGCTACACCCAAACCCACTCGACTACACCCAAACCCACTCGGCTAGACCCAAACCCACTCGGTAGACCCAAACCCACTCGGCTAGACCCAAACCCACTCGGCTGAACCCAAACCCACTCGGCTAGACACAAACCCACTCGGCTAGACCCAAACTCACGCGGCTAGACACAAACCCACTCGGCTATACCCAAACCCACTCGGCTAAACCCAAACCCACTCGGCTAGACACAAACCCAATCGGCTAGACCCAAACCCACTCCGCTAGACCCAAACCCACTCGGCTAGACCAAAACCCACTCGGCTCGACCCAAACCCACTCGGCTGGACCCAAACCCTTTCGGCTAGACCCAAATCCACTTGGCTACACCCAAACCCACTCCGCTAGACACAAACCCACTCGGCTACACCCAAACCCACTCGGCTACACCCAAACCCACTCGGCTACACCCAAACCCACTCGGCTATACCCAAACCCACTGGGCTAGACCCAAACCCACTCCGCTAGACCCAAACGCACTCGGCTACACCCAAACGCACTCGGCTACACCCAAACCCACTCGGCTAAACCCAAACCCACTCAGCTAGACCCAAACCCAATCGGCTAGACCCAAACCCACTCCGCTAGACCCAAACCCACTCGGCTAGCCCAAACCCACTCGGCTAGACCCACACCCACTCGGCTAGACCCAAACCCACTCGGCTAGACCCAAACCCACTCGGCTACACCCAAACCCACTCTGCTACACCCAAACCCACTCGGCTACACCCAAACCCACTCGTCTAGACCCAAACCCACTCGGCTAGACCCAAACCCAATCGGCTAGACCCAAACCCACACAGCTAGACCCAAACCCACTTGGCTAGAACCAAACCCACTCGGCTACACCCAAACCCACTCGGCTAGACCCAAACCCACACAGCTAGACGCAAACCCACTTGGCTAGAACCAAACCCACTCGGCTAGACCCAAAGCCACTCGGCTAGACCCAAACGGACTCGGCTAGACGCAAACCCACTCGGCTAGACCCAAACCCACTCGGCTAGACCCAAACCCACTCGGCTAGACCCAAACCCACTCGGCTAGACCGAAACCCACTCGGCTAGACCCAAACCCACTCGGCTGGACGCAAACCCACTCGGCTAGACCCAAACCCACTCGGCTAGACCGAAACCCACTCGGCTAGACCCAAAACCACTCGGCTAGACCCACACCCACTCGGCTAGACCCAAACCCACTCGGCTAGACCCAAACCCACTCGGCTACACCCAAACCCACTCCGCTACACCCAAACCCACTCGGCTACACCCAAACCCACTCGTCTAGACCCAAACCCACTCGGCTAGACCCAAACCCAATCGGCTAGACCCAAACCCACACAGCTAGACCCAAACCCACTTGGCTAGAACCAAACCCACTCGGCTACACCCAAACCCACTCGGCTAGACCCAAACCCACACAGCTAGACGCAAACCCACTTGGCTAGAACCAAACCCACTCGGCTAGACCCAAAGCCACTCGGCTAGACCCAAACGGACTCGGCTAGACGCAAACCCACTCGGCTAGACCCAAACCCACTCGGCTAGACCCAAACCCACTCGGCTAGACCCAAACCCACTCGGCTAGACCGAAACCCACTCGGCTAGACCCAAACCCACTCGGATGGACCCAAACCCACTCGGCTAGACCCAAACCCACTCGGCTAGACCCAAACCCACTCGGCTAGACCCAAACCCACTCGGCTAGACCCAAACCCACTCGGCTAGACCCAAACCCACTCGGCTAGACCCAAACCCACTCGGCTACACGCATACCCACTCGGCTGGACCCAAACCCACTTGGCTAGACCCCAACCCACTCGGTAAGACCAAAACCCACTCGGCTAGACCCAAACCCACTCTGTAGACCCAAACCCACTCGGCTGGACCCAAACCCACTCGGCTAGACCCAAACCCACTCAGCTAGACCCAAACGGACTCGGCTAGACCCAAACCCACTCGGCTGGACCCAAACCCACTCAGCTCGACCCAAACCCACTCGGCTAGACCCAAACCCACACGGCTAGACCCAAACCCACTCGGCTATACCCAAACCCACTCGGCTCGACCCAAACCCACTCGGCTAGACCCAAACCCACTCTGCTAGACGCAAACGCACTCGGCTAGACCCAGACCCACTCGGCTAGACCCAAACCCACTCGGCCACTCCCAAACCCATTCCGCTAGACCCAAACCTACTCGGCTAGACCAAAACCCACTCGGCTAGACCCAAACGCACTCGGCTTGACCCAAACCCACTCGGCTACACCCAAACCCACTCCGCTAGACACAAACCCACTCGGCTACACTCAAACCCACTCGGCTAGACCCAAAACCACTCGGCTAGACCCAAACCCAGTTGGCTAGAACCAAACCCACTCGGCTAGACCCAAACCCACTCGGCGAGTCCCAAACCCACTCGGCTAGACCCAAACGGACTCGGCTAGATCCAAACCCACTCGGCTAGAACCAAACCCACTCGGCTAGACCCAAACCCACTCGGCTAGACCCAAACCCACTCGGCTAGACACAAACCCACTCGGCTAGACCCAAGCCCACTCGGCTAGTCCCAAACCCATTCGGCTTGACCCAAACCCACTTGGCTAGACCCAAACTCACTCGGCTAGACCCAAACCCACTCGGCTAGACCCAAACCCACTCGGCTACTCCCAAACCCACTCCGCTAGACCCAAACCTACTCGGCTAGACCAAAACCCACTCGGCTAGACCCAAACCCACTCGGCTAGACCCAAACCCACTCGGCTACACCCAAACCCACTCCGCTAGACACAAACCCACTCGGCTACACCCAAACCGAATCGGCTAGACCCAAACCCACTCGGATAGACCCAAACCCACTCGGTTAGACCCAAACCCACTCGGCTAGACCCAAACCCACTCGGCGAGACCCAAACCCACTCAGCTGGACCCAAACCCACTCGGCTAGACCCAAACGCACTCCGCTAGACCCAAACGCACTCGGCTACACCCAAACCCACTCGGCTAGACCCAAACCCACTCGGCTAGACCCCAACCCACTCGGCTAGACCCAAACCCACTCGGCTACAGCCAAACCCACTCGGCTAGACCCAAACCCACTCGACTAGACCCAAACCCACTCGGCCAGACCAAACCCACACGGCTAGACCCAAACCCACTCGGCTAGACCGGAACGCACTTGGCTAGACACAAACCCACTCGGCTAGACCCAAACCCACTCGGCTAGACCCAAACCCTCTCGGATAGACCGAAACCGACTCGGGTAGACCCAAACCCACTCGGATAGACCCAAACCCACTCGGTTAGACCCAAACCCACTCGGCTAGACCCAAACACACTCGGCTAGACCCAAACCCACTCGGCTAGACCCAAACCCACTTGGCCAGACACAAACCCACTCGGCTAGACCCAAACCCACTCTGCGAGACCAAAACCCTCTCGTATAGACCGAAACCTCCTCGGCTAGACCCAAACCCACTCGGCTAGACCCAAACCCACTCGGCTGGACCCAAACCCACACAGCTAGACCCAAACCCACTTGGCTAGAACCAAACCCACTCGGCTACACCCAAACCCACTCGGCTAGACCCAAACCCACACAGCTAGACCCAAACCCACTTGGCTAGAACCAAACCCACTCGGCTAGACCCAAAGCCACTCGGCTAGTCCCAAAGCCACTCGGCTAGACCCAGACGGACTCGGCTAGACGCAAACCCACTCGGCTAGACCCAAACCCACTCGGCTAGACCCAAACCCACTCGGCTAGACCCAAACCCACTCGGCTAGACCGAAACCCACTCGGCTAGACCCAAACCCACTCGGCTGGACCCAAACCCACTCGGCTGGACCCAAACCCACTCGGCTAGACCCAAACCCACTCGGCTAGACCCAAACCCACTCGGCTAGACCCAAACCCACTCGGCTAGACCCAAACCCACTCGGCTAGACCCAAACCCAATCGGCTACACCCATACCCACTCGGCTGGACCCAAACCCACTTGGCTAGACCCCAACCCACTCGGTAAGACCCAAACCCACTCGGCTAGACCCAAACCCACTCTGTAGACCCAAACCCACTCGGCTGGACCCAAACCCACTCGGCTAGACCCAAACCCACTCGGCTAGACCCAAACGGACTCGGCTAGACCCAAACCCACTCGGCTAGAACCAAACCCACTCGGCTAGACCCAAACCCACTCGGCTAGACCCAATCCCACTCGGCTAGACCCAAACCCACTCGGCTAGACCCAAACCGAATCGGCTAGTCCCAAACCCACTCGGCTGGACCCAAACCCACTCAGCTCGACCCAAACCCACTCGGCTAGACCCAAACCCACACGGCTAGACCCAAACCCACTCGGCTATACCCAAACCCACTCGGCTCGACCCAAACCCACTCGGCTAGACCCAAACCCACTAGGCTACACCCAAACCCACACGGCTAGACCCAAACCCACTCGGCTATACCCAAACCCACTCGGCTAGACCCAATCCCACTCGGCTAGACCCAAACCCACTCGGCTAGACCCAAACCGAATCGGCTAGTCCCAAACCCACTCGGCTGGACCCAAACCCACTCAGCTCGACCCAAACCCACTCGGCTAGACCCAAACCCACACGGCTAGACCCAAACCCACTCGGCTATACCCAAACCCACTCGGCTCGACCCAAACCCACTCGGCTAGACCCAAACCCACTAGGCTACACCCAAACCCACTCCGCTAGACACAAACCCACTCGGCTAGACCCAAACCCACTCGGCTAGACCCAAACCCACTCGGCTAGACCCAAACCCACTCGGCTAGACACAAACCCACTCGGCTAGACCCAAAACCACTCGGCTAGACCCAAACCCACTCGGCTAGACCCAAACCCAATTGGCTAGAACCAAACCCACTCGGCTAGACCCAAACCCACTCGGCTAGTCCCAAACCCACTCGGCTACACCCAAACGAAATCGGCTAGACCCAAACCTACTCGGCTAGAACCAAACCCACTCGGCTAGACCCAAACCCACTCGGCTAAACCCAAGCCCACTCGGCTAGACCCAAACCCACTCGGCTAGACCCAAACCCACTCGGCTACTCCCAAACCCACTCCGCTAAACCCAAACCTACTCGGCTAGACCAAAACACACTCGGCGAGACCCAAACCCACTCGGCGAGACCCAAACCCACTCGGCTAGACCCAAACCCACTCGGCTACTCCCAAACCCACTCCGCTAGACCCAAACCTACTCGGCTAGACCAAAACCCACTCGGCTAGACCCAAACCCACTCGGCTAGACCCAAACCCACTAGGCTACACCCAAACCCACTCCGCTAGACACAAACCCACTCGGCTAGACCCAAACCTACTCGGCTAGACCCAAACCCACTCGGCTAGACCCAAAACCACTCGGCTAGACCCAAACCCACTCGGCTAGACCCAAACCCAATTGGCTAGAACCAAACCCACTCGGCTGGACCCAAACCCACTCGGCTAGTCCCAAACCCACTCGGCTAGACCCAAACGAAATCGGCCAGACCCAAACCTACTCAGCTAGAACCAAACCCACTCGGCTAGACCCAAACCCACTCGGCTAAACCCAAGCCCACTCGGCTAGACCCAAACCCACTCGGCTAGACACAAACCTACTTGGCTTGAACCAAACCCACTCGGCTAGACCCAAAACCACTCGGCTAGACCCAAACCCACTCGGCTAGACCCAAACCCAATTGGCTAGAACCAAACCCACTCGGCTAGACCCAAACCCACTCGTCTAGTCCCAAACCCACTCGGCTGGACACAAACCCAATCGGCTAGACCCCAACCCACTCCGCTAGACCCAAACCCACTCGGCTAGACCAAACCCACTCGGCTAGACCCAAACCCACTCGGATTGACCCAAACCCACTCGGCTAGACCCAAACCCACTCGGCTAGACCCAAACCCACTCGGCTAGACGCAAACCCAATCGGCTAGACCCAAACCCACTCGGCTAGACCCAAACCCACTCGGATAGACACAAACCCCCTCGGCTAGACCCAAACCCACACGGCTAGACCCAAACCCACTCGGCTAGACCCAAACCCACTCGGCTAGACCCAAACCCACTCGTCTAGTCCCAAACCCACTCGGCTAGACCCAAACCCAATCGGCTAGACCCCAACCCACTCCGCTAGACCCAAACCCACTCGGCTAGACCAAACCCACTCGGCTAGACCCAAACCCACTCGGATTGACCCAAACCCACTCGGCTAGACCCAAACCCACTCGGCTAGACCCAAACCCACTCGGCTAGACGTAAACCCAATCGGCTAGACCCAAACCCACTCGGCTAGACCCAAACCCACTCGGATAGACACAAACCCCCTCGGCTAGACCCAAACCCACACGGCTAGACCCAAACCCAATCGGCTAGACCCCAACCCACTCCGCTAGACCCAAACCCACTCGGCTAGACCAAACCCACTCGGCTAGACCCAAACCCACTCGGATAGACCAAACCCACTCGGCTAGACCCAAACCCACTCGGATAGACACAAACCCCCTCGGCTAGACCCAAACCCACACGGCTAGACCCAAACCCACTCGGCTAGACCCAAACCCACTCGGCTAGACCCAAACCCACTCGGCTACTCCCAAACCCACTCCGCTAGACCCAAACCTACTCGGCTAGACCAAAACCCACTCGGCTAGACCCAAACCCACTCGGCTAGACCCAAACCCACTCGGCTAGACACAAACCCACTCGGCTACTCCCAAACCCACTCCGCTAGACCCAAACCTACTCGGCTAGACCAAAACCCACTCGGCTAGACCCAAACCCACTCGGCTCGACCCAAACCCACTAGGCTACACCCAAACCCACTCCGCTAGACACAAACCCACTCGGCTAGACCCAAACCTACTCGGCTAGACCCAAACCCACTCGGCTAGACCCAAAACCACTCGGCTAGACCCAAACCCACTCGGCTAGACCCAAACCCAATTGGCTAGAACCAAACCCACTCGGCTAGACCCAAACCCACTCGGCTAGTCCCAAACCCACTCGGCTAGACCCAAACGAAATCGGCTAGACCCAAACCTACTCGGCTAGAACCAAACCCACTCGGCTAGACCCAAACCCACTCGGCTAAACCCAAGCCCACTCGGCTAGACCCAAACCCACTCGGCTAGACCCAAACCCACTCGGCAACTCCCAAACCCACTCCGCTAGACCCAAACCTACTCGGCTAGACCAAAACCCACTCGGCTAGACCCAAACCCACTCGGCTAGACCCAAACCCACTCGGCTAGACCCAAACCCACTCGGCTACTCCCAAACCCACTCCGCTAGACCCAAACCTACTCGGCTAGACCAAAACCCACTCGGCTAGACCCAAACCCACTCGGCTAGACCCAAACCCACTAGGCTACACCCAAACCCACTCCGCTAGACACAAACCCACTCGGCTAGACCCAAACCTACTCGGCTAGACCCAAACCCACTCGGCTAGACCCAAAACCACTCGGCTAGACCCAAACCCACTCGGCTAGACCCAAACCCAATTGGCTAGAACCAAACCCACTCGGCTAGACCCAAACCCACTCGGCTAGTCCCAAACCCACTCGGCTAGACCCAAACGAAATCGGCTAGACCCAAACCTACTCGGCTAGAACCAAACCCACTCGGCTAGACCCAAACCCACTCGGCTAAACCCAAGCCCACTCGGCTAGACCCAAACCCACTCGGCTAGACACAAACCTACTTGGCTTGAACCAAACCCACTCGGCTAGACCCAAAACCACTCGGCTAGACCCAAACCCACTCGGCTAGACCCAAACCCAATTGGCTAGAACCAAACCCACTCGGCTAGACCCAAACCCACTCGTCTAGTCCCAAACCCACTCGGCTAGACACAAACCCAATCAGCTATACCCCAACCCACTCCGCTAGACCCAAACCCACTCGGCTAGACCAAACCCACTCGGCTAGACCCAAACCCACTCGGATTGACCCAAACCCACTCGGCTAGACCCAAACCCACTCGGCTAGACCCAAACCCACTCGGCTAGACGCAAACCCAATCGGCTAGACACAAACCCACTCGGCTAGACCCAAACCCACTCGGATAGACACAAACCCCCTCGGCTAGACCGAAACCCACTCCGCTAGACCCAAACCCACTCGGCTAGACCCACACCCACTCGGCTAGACCCAAATCCACTCGGCTAGTTCCAAACCCACTCGGCTTGACCCAAACCCACTCGGCTAGACCCAAACCCACTCGGCTAGACCCAAACCCACTCGGCTAGACCCAAACCCACTCGGCTACTCCCAAACCCACTCCGCCAGACCCAAACCTACTCGGCTAGACCAAAACCCACTCGGCTAGACCCAAACCCACTCGGCTACACCCAAACCCACTCGGCTACACCCAAACCCACTCCGCTAGACACAAACCCACTCGGCTACACCCAAACCGACTCGGCTAGACCCAAACCCACTCGGATAGACGCAAACCCACTCGGTTATACCCAAACCCACTCGGCTAGACCCAAACCCACTCGGCTAGACCCAAACCCACTCGGCCAGACCCAAACCCACTCGGCTAGACCCAAACCCACTCGGCTAGACGCAAACCCACTCGGCTATACCCAAACCCACTCGGCTAGACCCAAACCCACTCGGATAGACACAAACCCCCTCGGCTAGACCCAAACCCACACGGCTAGACCAAACCCACTCGGCTAGACCCAAACCCACTCGGCTAGATCCAAACCCACTCGGCTACTCCTAAACCCACTCGCTAGACCCAAACCTACTCGGCTAGAATAAAACCCACTCGGCTAGACCCAAACCCACTCGGCTAGACCCAAACCCACTCGGCTAGACCCAAACCCTCTCAGCTAGACGCAAACCCACTCGGCTAGACCCAAACCCACTCGGCTAGACCCAAACCCACTCGGCTAGAACCAAACCCACTCGGCTAGACCCAAACCCACTCGGCCAGACCCAAACCCACTCGGCTACTCCCAAACCCACTCCGCTAGACCCAAACCTACTCGGCTAGCCCCAAACCCACTCGGCTAGACCCAAACCCACTCCGCTAGACCCAAACCCACTCGGCTACACCCAAACCCACTCGGCTACACCCAAACCCACTCGGTAGACCCAAACCCACTCGGCTAGACCCAAACCCACTCGGCTGAACCCAAACCCACTCGGCTAGACACAAACCCACTCGGCTAGACCCAAACCCACTCGGCTAGACACAAACCCACTCGGCTATACCCAAACCCACTCGGCTAGCCCCAAACCCACTCGGCTAGACCCAAACCCACTCCGCTAGACCCAAACCCACTCCGCTAGACGCAAACCCACTCGGCTAAACCCAAACCCACTCGGCTAGACACAAACCCAATCGGCTAGACCCAAACCCACTCCGCTAGACCCAAACCCACTCGGCTAGACCAAAACCCACTCGGCTCGACCCAAACCCACTCGGCTGGACCCAAACCCATTCGGCTAGACCCAAATCCACTTGGCTACACCCAAACCCACTCCGCTAGACACAAACCCACTCGGCTACACCCAAACCCACTCAGCTACACCCAAACCCACTCGGCTATACCCAAACCCACTGGGCTAGACCCAAACCCACTCGGCTAGACCCAAACCCACTCTGCTAGACCCAAACGCACTCGGCTACACCCAAACCCACTCGGCTAAACCCAAACCCACTCGGCTAAACCCAAACCCAATCGGCTAGACCCAAACCCACTCCGCTAGACCCAAACCCACTCGGCTAGACCAAAACCCACTCGGCTCGACCCAAACCCACTCGGCTGGACCCAAACCCATTCGGCTAGACCCAAATCCACTTGGCTACACCCAAACCCACTCCGCTAGACACAAACCCACTCGGCTACACCCAAACCCACTCAGCTACACCCAAACCCACTCGGCTATACCCAAACCCACTGGGCTAGACCCAAACCCACTCGGCTAGACCCAAACCCACTCTGCTAGACCCAAACGCACTCGGCTACACCCAAACCCACTCGGCTAAACCCAAACCCACTCGGCTAAACCCAAACACAATCGGCTAGACCCAAACCCACTCCGCTAGACCCAATCCCACTCCGCTAGACCAAACCCACTCGGCTAGACCCAAACCCACTCGGCTAGACCCAAACCCACTCGGCTAGACCCAAACCCACTCCGCTAGACACAAACCCACTCCGCTAGACACAAACCCACTCGGCTACACCCAAACCCACTCGTCTAGACCCAAACCCACTCGGCTAGACCCAAACCCAATCGGCTAGACCCAAACCCACACAGCTAGACCCAAACCCACTTGGCTAGAACCAAACCCACTCGGCTACACCCAAACCCACTCGGCTAGACCCAAACCCACACAGCTAGACCCAAACCCACTTGGCTAGAACCAAACCCACTCGGCTAGACACAAAGCCACTCGGCTAGTCCCAAAGCCACTCGGCTAGACCCAAACGGACTCGGCTAGACGCAAACCCACTCGGCTAGACCCAAACCCACTCGGCTAGACCCAAACCCACTCGGCTAGACCCAAACCCACTCGGGTAGACCGAAACCCACTCGGCTAGACCCAAACCCACTCGGCTAGATCCAAACCCACTCGGCTACTCCTAAACCCACTCGCTAGACCCAAACCTACTCGGCTAGACTAAAACCCACTCGGCTAGACCCAAACCCACTCGGCTAGACCCAAACCCACTCGGCTAGACCCAAACCCACTCAGCTAGACGCAAACCCACTCGGCTAGACCCAAACCCACTCGGCTGGACCCAAACCCACTCGGCTAGAACCAAACCCACTCGGCTAGACCCAAACCCACTCGGCCAGACCCAAACCCACTCGGCTACTCGCAAACCCACTCCGCTAGACCCAAACCTACTCGGCTAGACCAAAACCCACTCAGCTAGACCCAAACCGACTCGGCTAGACCCAAACCCACTCGGCTACACCCAAACCCACTCGGCTAGACCCAAACCCACTCGGTAGACCCAAACCCACTCGGCTAGACCCAAACCCACTCGGCTGAACCCAAACCCACTCGGCTAGACACCAACCCACTCGGCTAGACCCAAACCCACTCGGCTAGACACAAACCCACTCGGCTATACCCAAACCCACTCGGCTAGCCCCAAACCCACTCGGCTAGACCCTAACCCACTCCGCTAGACCCAAACGCACTCGGCTAGATGCAAACCCACTCGGCTAAACCCAAACCCACTCGGCTAGACACAAACCCAATCGGCTAGACCCAAACCCACTCCGCTAGACCCAAACCCACTCGGCTAGACCAAAACCCACTCGGCTCGACCCAAACCCACTCGGCTGGACCCAAACCCTTTCGGCTAGACCCAAATCCACTTGGCTACACCCAAACCCACTCCGCTAGACACAAACCCACTCGGCTACACCCAAACCCACTCGGCTACACCCAAACCCACTCGGCTACACCCAAACCCACTCGGCTATACCCAAACCCACTGGGCTAGACCCAAACCCACTCCGCTAGACCCAAACGCACTCGGCTACACCCAAACGCACTCGGCTACACCCAAACCCACTTGGCTAAACCCAAACCCACTCAGCTAGACCCAAACCCAATCGGCTAGACCCAAACCCACTCCGCTAGACCCAAACCCACTCGGCTAGCCCAAACCCACTCGGCTAGACCCACACCCACTCGGCTAGACCCAAACCCACTCGGCTAGACCCAAACCCACTCGGCTGCACCCAAACCCACTCCGCTACACCCAAACCCACTCGGCTACACCCAAACCCACTCGTCTAGACCCAAACCCACTCGGCTAGACCCAAACCCAATCGGCTAAACCCAAACCCACACAGCTAGACCCAAACCCACTTGGCTAGAACCAAACCCACTCGGCTACACCCAAACCCACTCGGCTAGACCCAAACCCACACAGCTACACGCAAACCCACTTGGCTAGAACCAAACCCACTCGGCTAGACCCAAAGCCACTCGGCTAGACCCAAACGGACTCGGCTAGACGCAAACCCACTCGGCTAGACCCAAACCCACTCGGCTAGACCCAAACCCACTCGGCTAGACCCAAACCCACTCGGCTAGACCCAAACCCACTCGGCTAGACCCAAACCCACTCGGCTAGACCCAAACCCACTCGGCTACACCCATACCCACTCGGCTGGACCCAAACCCACTTGGCTAGACCCCAACCCACTCGGTAAGACCCAAACCCACTCGGCTAGACCCAAACCCACTCTGTAGACCCAAACCCACTCGGCTGGACCCAAACCCACTCGGCTAGACCCAAACCCACTCGGCTAGACCCAAACGGACTCGGCTAGACCCAAACCCACTCGGCTAGAACCAAACCCACTCGGCTAGATCCAAACCCACTCGGCTAGACCCAATCCCACACGGCTAGACCCAAACCCACTCGGCTAGACCCAAACCGAATCGGCTAGTCCCAAACCCACTCGGCTGGACCCAAACCCACTCAGCTCGACCCAAACCCACTCGGCTAGACCCAAACCCACACGGCTAGACCCAAACCCACTCGGCTATACCCAAACCCACTCGGCTCGACCCAAACCCACTCGGCTAGACCCAAACCCACTCTGCTAGACGCAAACGCACTCGGCTAGACCCAGACCCACTCGGCTAGACCCAAACCCACTCGGCCACTCCCAAACCCATTCCGCTAGACCCAAACCTACTCGGCTAGACCAAAACCCACTCGGCTAGACCCAAACGCACTCGGCTTGACCCAAACCCACTCGGCTACACCCAATCCCACTCCGCTAGACACAAACCCACTCGGCTACACTCAAACCCACTCGGCTAGACCCAAAACCACTCGGCTAGACCCAAACCCACTTGGCTAGAACCAAACCCACTCGGCTAGACCCAAACCCACTCGGCGAGTCCCAAACCCACTCGGCTAGACCCAAACGGACTCGGCTAGACCCAAACCCACTCGGCTAGAACCAAACCCACTCGGCTAGACCCAAACCCACTCGGCTAGACCCAAACCTACTCGGCTAGACCCAAACCCACTCGGCTAGACCCAAACCCACTCGGCTAGACACAAACCCACTCGGCTAGACCCAAGCCCACTCGGCTAGTCCCAAACCCATTCGGCTTGACCCAAACCCACTTGGCTAGACCCAAACTCACTCGGCTAGACCCAAACCCACTCGGCTAGACCCAAACCCACTCGGCTACTCCCAAACCCACTCCGCTAGACCCAAACCTACTCGGCTAGACCAAAACCCACTCGGCTAGACCCAAACCCACTCGGCTAGACCCAAACCCACTCGGCTACACCCAAACCCACTCCGCTAGACACAAACCCACTCGGCTACACCCAAACCGAATCGGCTAGACCCAAACCCACTCGGATAGACCCAAACCCACTCGGTTAGACCCAGACCCACTCGGCTAGACCCAAACCCACTCAGCGAGACCCAAACCCACTCAGCTGGACCCAAACCCACTCGGCTAGACCCAAACGCACTCCGCTAGACCCAAACGCACTCGGCTACACCCAAACCCACTCGGCTAGACCCAAACCCACTCGGCTAGACCCCAACCCTCTCGGATAGACCGAAACCGACTCGGGTAGACACAAACCCACTCGGATAGACCCAAACCCACTCGGTTAGACCCAAACCCACTCGGCTAGACCAAAACCCACTCGGCTAGACCCAAACCCACTCGGCTAGACCCAAACCCACTTGGCCAGACACAAACCCACTCGGCTAGACCCAAACACACTCTGCGAGACCAAAACCCTCTCGTATAGACCGAAACCTCCTCGGCTAGACCCAAACCCACTCGGCTGGACCCAAACCCACACAGCTAGACCCAAACCCACTTGGCTAGAACCAAACCCACTCGGCTACACCCAAACCCACTCGGCTAGACCCAAACCCACACAGCTAGACCCAAACCCACTTGGCTAGAACCAAACCCACTCGGCTAGACCCAAAGCCACTCGGCTAGTCCCAAAGCCACTCGGCTAGACCCAAACGGACTCGGCTAGACGCAAACCCACTCGGCTAGACCCAAACCCACTCGGCTAGACCCAAACCCACTCGGCTAGACCCAAACCCACTCGGCTAGACCGAAACCCACTCGGCTAGACCCAAACCCACTTGGCTGGACCCAAACCCACTCGGCTAGACCCAAACCCACTCGGCTAGACCCAAACCCACTCGGCTAGACCCAAACCCACTCGGCTAGACCCAAACCCACTCGGCTAGACCCAAACCCACTCGGCTAGACCCAAACCCAATCGGCTACACCCATACCCACTCGGCTGGACCCAAACCCACTTGGCTAGACCCCAACCCACTCGGTAAGACCCAAACCCACTCGGCTAGACCCAAACCCACTCTGTAGACCCAAACCCACTCGGCTGGACCCAAACCCACTCGG
This sequence comes from Raja brachyura, assembly GCA_963514005.1. The sequence continues at coordinate 1,567,579 of CAUPSL010000002.1, forward strand.
CTAGACCCAAACCCACTCGGCTAGACCCAAACAGACTCGGCTAGACCCAAACCCACTCGGCTAGAACCAAACCCACTCGGCTAGACCCAAACCCACTCGGCTAGACCCAATCCCACTCGGCTAGACCCAAACCCACTCGGCTAGACCCAAACCGAATCGGCTAGTCCCAAACCCACTCGGCTGGACCCAAACCCACTCAGCTCGACCCAAACCCACTCGGTTCGACCCAAACCCACTCGGCTAGACCCAAACCCACTAGGCTACACCCAAACCCACTCCGCTAGACACAAACCCACTCGGCTAGACCCAAACCCACTCGGCTAGACCCAAACCCACTCGGCTAGACCCAAAACCACTCGGCTAGACCCAAACCCACTCGGCTAGACCCAAACCCAATTGGCTAGAACCAAACCCACTCGGCTAGACCCAAACCCACTCGTCTAGACCCCAACCCACTCGGCTAGACCCAAACCCACTCGGCTAGACCCAAACCCAATTGGCTAGAACCAAACCCACTCGGCTAGACCCAAACCCAATCGGCTAGACCCCAACCCACTCCGCTAGACCCAAACCCACTCGGCTAGACCAAACCCACTCGGCTAGACCCAAACCCACTCGGATAGACACAAACCCCCTCGGCTAGACCCAAACCCACACGGCTAGACCCAAACCCACTCGGCTAGACCCAAACCCACTCGGCTAGACCCAAAACCACTCGGCTACTCCCAAACCCACTCCGCTAGACCCAAACCTACTCGGCTAGACCCAAACCCACTCGGCTAGACCCAAACCCACTCGGCTAGACCCAAACCCACTCGGCTAGACCCGAACGCACTTGGCTAGACACAAACCCACTCGGCTAGACCCAAACCCACTCGGCAAGACCCAAACCCACTCTGCTAAACCCAAACCCACTCGGCTAGACCCAAACCCAATCGGCAAAACGCAAACCCACTCCGCTAGACCAAAACCCACTCGGCTAGACCCAAACCCACTCCGCTAGACCCAAACCCACTCGGCTAGACCCAAACCCTCTCGGATAGACCGAAACCGACTCGGGTAGACCCAAACCCACTCGGATAGACCCAAACCCACTCGGTTAGACCCAAATCCACTCGGCTAGACCCAAACCCACTCGGCTGGACCCAAACCCACTCACCTAGACCCAAACCCACTCGGCTAGACCCAAACCCACTCGGCTAGACCCAAACCCACTCGGCTAGACCCAAACCCACTCGGCTAGTCCCAAAGCCACTCGGCTAGACCCAAACGGACTCGGCTAGACCCAAACCCACTCGGCTAGACCCAAACCCACTCGGCTAGACCCAAACCCACTCGGCTAGACCCAAACCCACTCGGCTAGACCCAAACCCACTCGGCTAGACCCAAACCCACTCGGCTAGACCCAAACCCACTCGGCTAGACCCAAACCCACTCGGCTAGACCCAAACCCACTCGGCTAGACCCAAACCCACTCGGCTAGACCCAAACCCACTCGGCTAGACCCAAACCCACTCGGCTAGACCCAAACCCACTCGGCTACACCCATACCCACTCGGCTGGACCCAAACCCACTGCGCTAGACCCCAACCCACTCGGTAAGACCCAAACCCACTCGGCTAGACCCAAACCCAATCTGTAGACCCAAACCCACTCGGCTGGACCCAAACCCACTCCGCTAGACCCAAACGCACACGGCTAGGCCCAGACCCACTCGGCTAGACCCCAACCCACTCGGGTAGACCCAAACCCACTCGGCTAGAGCCAAACCCACTCGGCTAGACCCAAACCCACTTGGCTAGACCCAAACCCACTCGGCCAGACCCAAACCCACTCGGCTAGACCCAAACCCACTCGGCTAGACCCGAACGCACTTGGCTAGACACAAACCCACTCGGCTAGACCCAAACCCACTCGGCTAGACCCAAACCCACTCTGCTAAACCCAAACCCACTCGGCTAGACCCAAACCCAATCGGCAAAACGCAAACCCACTCCGCTAGACCCAAACCCACTCGGCTAGACCCAAACCCACTCCGCTAGACCCAAACCCACTCGGCTAGACCCAAACCCTCTCGGATAGACCGAAACCGACTCGGGTAGACCCAAACCCACTCGGATAGACCCAAACCCACTCGGTTAGACCCAAATCCACTCGGCTAGACCCAAACCCACTCGGCTGGACCCAAACCCACTCACCTAGACCCAAACCCAATCGGCTAGACCCAAACCGACTCGGCCACTCCCAAACCCACTCCGCTAGACCAAAACTACTCGGCAAGACCAAAACCCACTCGGCTAGACCCAAACGCATTCGGCTAGACCCAAACCCACTCGGCTACACCCAAACGCACTCCGCTAGACACAAACCCACTCGGCTACACTCAAACCCACTCGGCTAGACCCAAACCCACTCGGCTAGACCCAAACACACTTGGCTAGAACCAAACCCACTCGGCTAGACCCAAACCCACTCGGCGAGTCCCAAACCCACTCGGCTAGACCCAAACGGACTCGGCTAGACCCAAACCCACTCGGCTAGAACCAAACCCACTCGGCTAGACCCAAACCCACTCGGCTAGACCCAAACCCACTCGGCTAGACCCAAACCCACTCGGCTAGACCCAAACCCACTCGGCTAGACCCACACCCACTCGGCTAGACCCAAATCCACTCGGCTAGTCCCAACCCCACTCGGCTTGACCCAAACCCACTCGGCTAGACCCAAACCCACTCGGCTAGACCCAAACCCACTCGGCTAGACCCAAACCCACTCGGCTACTCCCAAACCCACTCCGCCAGACCCAAACCTACTCGGCTAGACCAAAACCCACTCGGCTAGACCCAAACCCACTCGGCTACACCCAAACCCACTCGGCTACACCCAAACCCACTCCGCTAGACACAAACCCACTCGGCTACACCCAAACCGACTCGGCTAGACCCAAACCCACTCGGATAGACGCAAACCCACTCGGTTAGACCCAAACCCACTCGGCTAGACCCAAACCCACTCGGCTAGACCCAAACCCACTCAGCTGGACCCAAACCCACTCGGCTAGACCCAAACCCACTTGGCTAGACCCAAACACACTCGGCTAGACCCAAACCCTCTCGGATAGACCGAAACCTCCTCAGCTAGACCCAAACCTCCTCAGCTAGACCCAAACCCACTCGGATTGACCCAAACCCACTCGGCCAGACCCAAACCCACTCGGCTAGACCCAAACCCACTCGGCTAGACGCAAACCCACTCGGCTATACCCAAACCCACTCGGCTAGACCCAAACCCACTCGGATAGACACAAACCCCCTCGGCTAGACCCAAACCCACACGGCTAGACCAAACCCACTCGGCTAGACCCAAACCCACTCGGCTAGATCCAAACCCACTCGGCTACTCCTAAACCCACTCGCTAGACCCAAACCTACTCGGCTAGAATAAAACCCACTCGGCTAGACCCAAACCCACTCGGCTAGACCCAAACCCACTCGGCTAGACCCAAACCCACTCAGCTAGACGCAAACCCACTCGGCTAGACCCAAACCCACTCGGCTAGACCCAAACCCACTCGGCTAGAACCAAACCCACTCGGCTAGACCCAAACCCACTCGGCCAGACCCAAACCCACTCGGCTACTCCCAAACCCACTCCGCTAGACCCAAACCTACTCGGCTAGCCCCAAACCCACTCGGCTAGACCCAAACCCACTCCGCTAGACCCAAACCCACTCGGCTACACCCAAACCCACTCGGCTAGACCCAAACCCACTCGGTAGACCCAAACCCACTCGGCTAGACCCAAACCCACTCGGCTGAACCCAAACCCACTCGGCTAGACACAAACCCACTCGGCTAGACCCAAACCCACTCGGCTAGACACAAACCCACTCGGCTATACCCAAACCCACTCGGCTAGCCCCAAACCCACTCGGCTAGACCCAAACCCACTCCGCTAGACCCAAACCCACTCTGCTAGACGCAAACCCACTCGGCTAAACCCAAACCCACTCGGCTAGACACAAACCCAATCGGCTAGACCCAAACCCACTCCGCTAGACCCAAACCCACTCGGCTAGACCAAAACCCACTCGGCTCGACCCAAACCCACTCGGCTGGACACAAACCCATTCGGCTAGACCCAAATCCACTTGGCTACACCCAAACCCACTCCGCTAGACACAAACCCACTCGGCTACACCCAAACCCACTCAGCTACACCCAAACCCACTCGGCTATACCCAAACCCACTGGGCTAGACCCAAACCCACTCGGCTAGACCCAAACCCACTCTGCTAGACCCAAACGCACTCGGCCAGACCCAAACCCACTCGGCTAGACCCAAACCCACTCGGCTAGACGCAAACCCACTCGGCTATACCCAAACCCACTCGGCTAGACCCAAACCCACTCGGATAGACACAAACCCCCTCGGCTAGACCCAAACCCACACGGCTAGACCAAACCCACTCGGCTAGACCCAAACCCACTCGGCTAGATCCAAACCCACTCGGCTACTCCTAAACCCACTCGCTAGACCCAAACCTACTCGGCTAGAATAAAACCCACTCGGCTAGACCCAAACCCACTCGGCTAGACCCAAACCCACTCGGCTAGACCCAAACCCACTCAGCTAGACGCAAACCCACTCGGCTAGACCCAAACCCACTCGGCTAGACCCAAACCCACTCGGCTAAAACCAAACCCACTCGGCTAGACCCAAACCCACTCGGCCAGACCCAAACCCACTCGGCTACTCCCAAACCCACTCCGCTAGACCCAAACCTACTCGGCTAGCCCCAAACCCACTCGGCTAGACCCAAACCCACTCCGCTAGACCCAAACCCACTCGGCTACACCCAAACCCACTCGGCTAGACCCAAACCCACTCGGTAGACCCAAACCCACTCGGCTAGACCCAAACCCACTCGGCTGAACCCAAACCCACTCGGCTAGACACAAACCCACTCGGCTAGACCCAAACCCACTCGGCTAGACACAAACCCACTCGGCTATACCCAAACCCACTCGGCTAGCCCCAAACCCACTCGGCTAGACCCAAACCCACTCCGCTAGACCCAAACCCACTCCGCTAGACGCAAACCCACTCGGCTAAACCCAAACCCACTCGGCTAGACACAAACCCAATCGGCTAGACCCAAACCCACTCCGCTAGACCCAAACCCACTCGGCTAGACCAAAACCCACTCGGCTCGACCCAAACCCACTCGGCTGGACCCAAACCCATTCGGCTAGACCCAAATCCACTTGGCTACACCCAAACCCACTCCGCTAGACACAAACCCACTCGGCTACACCCAAACCCACTCAGCTACACCCAAACCCACTCGGCTATACCCAAACCCACTGGGCTAGACCCAAACCCACTCGGCTAGACCCAAACCCACTCTGCTAGACCCAAACGCACTCGGCTACACCCAAACCCACTCGGCTAAACCCAAACCCACTCGGCTAGACCCAAACCCAATCGGCTAGACCCAAAGCCACTCCGCTAGACCCAATCCCACTCCGCTAGACCAAACCCACTCGGCTAGACCCAAACCCACTCGGCTAGACCCAAACCCACTCGGCTAGACCCAAACCCACTCGGCTACACACAAACCCACTCCGCTAGACACAAACCCACTCGGCTACACCCAAACCCACTCGTCTAGACCCAAACCCACTCGGCTAGACCCAAACCCACTTGGCTAGAACCAAACCCACTCGGCTACACCCAAACCCACTCGGCTAGACCCAAACCCACACAGCTAGACCCAAACCCACTTGGCTAGAACCAAACCCACTCGGCTAGACGCAAAGCCACTCGGCTAGTCCCAAACGGACTCGGCTAGACGCAAACCCACTCGGCTAGATCCAAACCCACTCGGCTACTCCTAAACCCACTCGCTAGACCCAAACCTACTCGGCTACACTAAAACCCACTCGGCTAGACCCAAACCCACTCGGATAGACGCAAACCCATTCGGTTAGACCCAAACCCACTCGGCTAGACCCAAACCCACTCGGCTAGACCCAAACCCACTCAGCTGGACCCAAACCCACTCGGCTAGACCCAAACCCACTTGGCTAGACCCAAACCCACTCGGCTAGACCCAAACCCTCTCGGATAGACCGAAACCTCCTCAGCTAGACCCAAACCTCCTCAGCTAGACCCAAACCCACTCGGATTGACCCAAACCCACTCGGCCAGACCCAAACCCACTCGGCTAGACCCAAACCCACTCGGCTAGACACAAACCCCCTCGGCTAGACCCAAACCCACACGGCTAGACCAAACCCACTCGGCTTGACCCAAACCCACTCGGCTAGATCCAAACCCACTCGGCTACTCCTAAACCCACTCGCTAGACCCAAACCTACTCGGCTAGAATAAAACCCACTCGGTTAGACCCAAACCCACTCGGCTAGACCCAAACCCACTCGGCTAGACCCAAACCCACTCAGCTAGACGCAAACCCAGTCGGCTAGACCCAAACCCACTCGGCTAGACCCAAACCCACTCGGCTAGAAACAAACCCACTCGGCTAGACCCAAACCCACTCGGCTAGACCCAAACCCACTCGGCTACTCCCAAACCCACTCCGCTAGACCCAAACCTACTCGGCTAGCCCCAAACCCACTCGGCTAGACCCAAACCCACTCCGCTAGACCCAAACCCACTCGGCTACACCCAAACCCACTCGGCTAGACCCAAACCCACTCGGTAGACCCAAACCCACTCGGCTAGACCCAAACCCACTCGGCTGAACCCAAACCCACTCGGCCTGACACAAACCCACTCGGCTAGACCCAAACCCACTCGGCTAGACACAAACCCTCTCGGCTATACCCAAACCCACTCGGCTAGCCCCAAACCCACTCGGCTAGACCCAAACCCACTCCGCTAGACCCAAACCCACTCCGCTAGACGCAAACCCACTCGGCTAAACCCAAACCCACTCGGCTAGACACAAACCCAATCGGCTAGACCCAAACCCACTCCGCTAGACCCAAACCCACTCGGCTAGACCAAAACCCACTCGGCTCGACCCAAACCCACTCGGCTACACCCAAACCCACTCAGCTACACCCAAACCCACTCGGCTATACCCAAACCCACTGGGCTAGACCCAAACCCACTCGGCTAGACCCAAACCCACTCTGCTAGACCCAAACGCACTCGGCTACACCCAAACCCACTCGGCTAAACCCAAACCCACTCGGCTAGACCCAAACCCAATCGGCTAGACCCAAACCCACTCCGCTAGACCCAATCCCACTCCGCTAGACCAAACCCACTCGGCTAGACCCAAACCCACTCGGCTAGACCCAAACCCACTCGGCTACACACAAACCCACTCCGCTAGACACAAACCCACTCGGCTACACCCAAACCCACTCGTCTAGACCCAAACCCACACAGCTAGACCCAAACCCACTTGGCTAGAACCAAACCCACTCGGCTACACCCAAACCCACTCGGCTAGACCCAAACCCACACAGCTAGACCCAAACCCACTTGGCTAGAACCAAACCCACTCGGCTAGACACAAAGCCACTCGGCTAGTCCCAAACGGACTCGGCCAGACGCAAACCCACTCGGCTAGATCCAAACCCACTCGGCTACTCCAAAACCCACTCGTTAGACCCAAACCTACTCGGCTAGACTAAAACCCACTCGGCTAGACCCAAACCCACTCGGCTAGACCCAAACCCACTCGGCTAGACCCAAACCCACTCAGCTAGACGCAAACCCACTCGGCTAGACCCAAACCCACTCGGCTAGACCCAAACCCACTCGGCTAGAACCAAACCCACTCGGCTAGACCCAAACCCACTCGGCCAGACCCAAACCCACTCGGCTAGACCCAAACCCACTTGGCTAGACCCAAACCCACTCGGCTAGACCCAAACCCTCTCGGATAGACCGAAACCTCCTCAGCTAGACCCAAACCTCCTCAGCTAGACCCAAACCCACTCGGATTGACCCAAACCCACTCGGCCAGACCCAAACCCACTCGGCTAGACCCAAACCCACTCGGCTAGACACAAACCCCCTCGGCTAGACCCAAACCCACATGGCTAGACCAAACCCACTCGGCTAGACCCAAACCCACTCGGCTAGATCCAAACCCACTCGGCTACTCCTAAACCCACTCGCTAGACCCAAACCTACTCGGCTAGAATAAAACCCACTCGGCTAGACCCAAACCCACTCGGCTAGACCCAAACCCACTCGGCTAGACCCAAACCCACTCAGCTAGACGCAAACCCAGTCGGCTAGACCCAAACCCACTCGGCTAGACCCAAACCCACTCGGCTAGAACCAAACCCACTCGGCTAGACCCAAACCCACTCGGCCAGACCCAAACCCACTCGGCTACTCCCAAACCCACTCCGCTAGACCCAAACCTACTCGGCTAGCCCCAAACCCACTCGGCTAGACCCAAACCCACTCCGCTAGACCCAAACCCACTCGGCTACACCCAAACCCACTCGGCTAGACCCAAACCCACTCGGTAGACCCAAACCCACTCGGCTAGACCCAAACCCACTCGGCTGAACCCAAACCCACTCGTCTAGACACAAACCCACTCGGCTAGACCCAAACCCACTCGGCTAGACACAAACCCACTCGGCTATACCCAAACCCACTCGGCTAGCCCCAAACCCACTCGGCTAGACCCAAACCCCTCTCCGCTAGACCCAAACCCATTCCGCTAGACGCAAACCCACTCGGCTAAACCCAAACCCACTCGGCTAGACACAAACCCAATCGGCTAGACCCCAACCCACTCCGCTAGACCCAAACCCACTCGGCTAGACCAAAACCCACTCGGCTCGACCCAAACCCACTCGGCTGGACCCAAACCCATTCGGCTAGACCCAAATCCACTTGGCTACGCCCAAACCCACTCCGCTAGACACAAACCCACTCGGCTACACCCAAACCCACTCAGCTACACCCAAACCCACTCGGCTATACCCAAACCCACTGGGCTAGACCCAAACCCACTCGGCTAGACCCAAACCCACTCTGCTAGACCCAAACGCACTCGGCTACACCCAAACCCACTCGGCTAAACCCAAACCCACTCGGCTAGACCCAAACCCAATCGGCTAGACCCAAACCCACTCCGCTAGACCCAATCCCACTCCGCTAGACCAAACCCACTCGGCTAGACCCAAACCCACTCGGCTAGACCCAAACCCACTCGGCTAGACCCAAACCCACTCGGCTACACACAAACCCACTCCGCTAGACACAAACCCACTCGGCTACACCCAAACCCACTCGTCTAGACCCAAACCCACACAGCTAGACCCAAACCCACTTGGCTAGAACCAAACCCACTCGGCTACACCCAAACCCACTCGGCTAGACCCAAACCCACACAGCTAGACCCAAACCCACTTGGCTAGAACCAAACCCACTCGGCTAGACACAAAGCCACTCGGCTAGTCCCAAACGGACTCGGCCAGACGCAAACCCACTCGGCTAGATCCAAACCCACTCGGCTACTCCTAAACCCACTCGCTAGACCCAAACCTACTCGGCTAGACTAAAACCCACTCGGCTAGACCCAAACCCACTCGGCTAGACCCAAACCCACTCGGCTAGACCCAAACCCACTCAGCTAGACGCAAACCCACTCGGCTAGACCCAAACCCACTCGGCTAGACCCAAACCCACTCGGCTAGAACCAAACCCACTCGGCTAGACCCAAACCCACTCGGCCAGACCCAAACCCACTCGGCTACTCGCAAACCCACTCCGCTAGACCCAAACCTACTCGGCTAGACCAAAACCCACTCAGCTAGACCCAAACCGACTCGGCTAGACCCAAACCCACTCGGCTACACCCAAACCCACTCGGCTAGACCCAAACCCACTCGGTAGACCCAAACCCACTCGGCTAGACCCAAACCCACTCGGCTGAACCCAAACCCACTCGGCTAGACACAAACCCACTCGGCTAGACCCAAACCCACTCGGCTAGACACAAACCCACTCGGCTATACCCAAACCCACTCGGCTAAACCCAAACCCACTCGGCTAGACACAAACCCAATCGGCTAGACCCAAACCCACTCCGCTAGACCCAAACCCACTCGGCTAGACGAAAACCCACTCGGCTCGACCCAAACCCACTCGGCTGGACCCAAACCCTTTCGGCTAGACCCAAATCCACTTGGCTACACCCAAACCCACTCCGCTAGACACAAACCCACTCGGCTACACCCAAACCCACTCGGCTACACCCAAACCCACTCGGCTACACCCAAACCCACTCGGCTATACCCAAACCCACTGGGCTAGACCCAAACCCACTCCGCTAGACCCAAACGCACTCGGCTACACCCAAACGCACTCGGCTACACCCAAACCCACTCGGCTAAACCCAAACCCACTCAGCTAGACCCAAACCCAATCGGCTAGACCCAAACCCACTCCGCTAGACCCAAACCCACTCGGCTAGCCCAAACCCACTCGGCTAGACCCACACCCACTCGGCTAGACCCAAACCCACTCGGCTAGACCCAAACCCACTCGGCTACACCCAAACCCACTCCGCTACACCCAAACCCACTCGGCTACACCCAAACCCACTCGTCTAGACCCAAACCCACTCGGCTAGACCCAAACCCAATCGGCTAGACCCAAACCCACACAGCTAGACCCAAACGCACTTGGCTAGAACCAAACCCACTCGGCTACACCCAAACCCACTCGGCTAGACCCAAACCCACACAGCTAGACGCAAACCCACTTGGCTAGAACCAAACCCACTCGGCTAGACCCAAAGCCACTCGGCTAGACCCAAACGGTACTCGGCTAGACGCAAACCCACTCGGCTAGACCCAAACCCACTCGGCTAGACCCAAACCCACTCGGCTAGACCCAAACCCACTCGGCTAGACCGAAACCCACTCGGCTAGACCCAAACCCACTCGGCTGGACCCAAACCCACTCGGCTAGACCCAAACCCACTCGGCTAGACCCAAACCCACTCGGCTAGACCCAAACCCACTCGGCTAGACCCAAACCCACTCGGCTAGACCCAAACCCACTCGGCTAGACCCAAACCCACTCGGCTACACCCATACCCACTCGGCTGGACCCAAACCCACTTGGCTAGACCCCAACCCACTCGGTAAGACCCAAACCCACTCGGCTAGACCCAAACCCACTCTGTAGACCCAAACCCACTCGGCTGGACCCAAACCCACTCGGCTAGACCCAAACCCACTCGGCTAGACCCAAACGGACTCGGCTAGACCCAAACCCACTCGGCTAGAACCAAACCCACTCGGCTAGACTCAAACCCACTCGGCTAGACCCAATCCCACACGGCTAGACCCAAACCCACTCGGCTAGACCCAAACCGAATCGGCTAGTCCCAAACCCACTCGGCTGGACCCAAACCCACTCAGCTCGACCCAAACCCACTCGGCTAGACCCAAACCCACACGGCTAGACCCAAACCCACTCGGCTATACCCAAACCCACTCGGCTCGACCCAAACCCACTCGGCTAGACCCAAACCCACTCTGCTAGACGCAAACGCACTCGGCTAGACCCAGACCCACTCGGCTAGACCCAAACCCACTCGGCCACTCCCAAACCCATTCCGCTAGACCCAAACCTACTCGGCTAGACCAAAACCCACTCGGCTAGACCCAAACGCACTCGGCTTGACCCAAACCCACTCGGCTACACCCAAAACCCACTCCGCTAGACACAAACCCACTCGGCTACACTCAAACCCACTCGGCTAGACCCAAAACCACTCGGCTAGACCCAAACCCACTTGGCTAGAACCAAACCCACTCGGCTAGACCCAAACCCACTCGGCGAGTCCCAAACCCACTCGGCTAGACCCAAACGGACTCGGCTAGACCCAAACCCACTCGGCTAGAACCAAACCCACTCGGCTAGACCCAAACCCACTCGGCTAGTCCCAAACGGACTCGGCCAGACGCAAACCCACTCGGCTAGATCCAAACCCACTCGGCTACTCCTAAACCCACTCGTTAGACCCAAACCTACTCGGCTAGACTAAAACCCACTCGGCTAGACCCAAACCCACTCGGCTAGACCCAAACCCACTCGGCTAGACCCAAACCCACTCAGCTAGACGCAAACCCACTCGGCTAGACCCAAACCCACTCGGCCAGACCCAAACCCACTCGGCTAGACCCAAACCCACTTGGCTAGACCCAAACCCACTCGGCTAGACCCAAACCCTCTCGGATAGACCGAAACCTCCTCAGCTAGACCCAAACATCCTCAGCTAGACCCAAACCCACTCGGATTGACCCAAACCAACTCGGCCAGACCCAAACCCACTCGGCTAGACCCAAACCCACTCGGCTAGACACAAACCCCCTCGGCTAGACCCAAACCCACACGGCTAGACCAAACCCACTCGGCTAGACCCAAACCCACTCGGCTAGATCCAAACCCACTCGGCTACTCCTAAACCCACTCGCTAGACCCAAACCTACTCGGCTAGAATAAAACCCACTCGGCTAGACCCAAACCCACTCGGCTAGACCCAAACCCACTCGGCTAGACCCAAACCCACTCCGCTAGACACAAACCCACTCGGCTACACCCAAACCCACTCAGCTACACCCAAACCCACTCGGCTATACCCAAACCCACTGGGCTAGACCCAAACCCACTCGGCTAGACCCAAACCCACTCTGCTAGACCCAAACGCACTCGGCTACACCCAAACCCACTCGGCTAAACCCAAACCCACTCGGCTAGACCCAAACCCAATCGGCTAGACCCAAACCCACTCCGCTGGACCCAATCCCACTCCGCTAGACCAAACCCACTCGGCTAGACCCAAACCCACTCGGCTAGACCCAAACCCACTCGGCTAGACCCAAACCCACTCGGCTACACACAAACCCACTCCGCTAGACACAAACCCACTCGGCTACACCCAAACCCACTCGTCTGGACCCAAACCCACACAGCTAGACCCAAACCCACTTGGCTAGAACCAAACCCACTCGGCTAGACACAAAGCCACTCGGCTAGTCCCAAACGGACTCGGCCAGACGCAAACCCACTCGGCTAGATCCAAACCCACTCGGCTACTCCTAAACCCACTCGCTAGACCCAAACCTACTCGGCTAGACGAAAACCCACTCGGCTAGACCCAAACCCACTCGGCTAGACCCAAACCCACTCGGCTAGACCCAAACCCACTCAGCTAGACGCAAACCCACTCGGCTAGACCCAAACCCACTCGGCTAGACCCAAACCCACTCGGCTAGAACCAAACCCACTCGGCTAGACCCAAACCCACTCGGCCAGACCCAAACCCACTCGGCTACTCGCAAACCCACTCCGCTAGACCCAAACCTACTCGGCTAGACCAAAACCCACTCAGCTAGACCCAAACCGACTCGGCTAGACCCAAACCCACTCGGCTACACCCAAACCCACTCGGCTAGACCCAAACCCACTCGGTAGACCCAAACCCACTCGGCTAGACCCAAACCCACTCGGCTACACTCAAACCCACTCGGCTAGACCCAAAACCACTCGGCTAGACCCAAACCCACTTGGCTAGAACCAAACCCACTCGGCTAGACCCAAACCCACTCGGCGAGTCCCAAACCCACTCGGCTAGACCCAAACGGACTCGGCTAGACCCAAACCCACTCGGCTAGAACCAAACTCACTCGGCTAGACCCAAACCCACTCGGCTAGTCCCAAACGGACTCGGCCAGACGCAAACCCACTCGGCTAGATCCAAACCCACTCGGCTACTCCTAAACCCACTCGTTAGACCCAAACCTACTCGGCTAGACTAAAACCCACTCGGCTAGACCCAAACCCACTCGGCTAGACCCAAACCCACTCGGCTAGACCCAAACCCACTCAGCTAGACGCAAACCCACTCGGCTAGACCCAAACCCACTCGGCCAGACCCAAACCCACTCGGCTAGACCCAAACCCACTTGGCTAGACCCAAACCCACTCGGCTAGACCCAAACCCTCTCGGATAGACCGAAACCTCCTCAGCTAGACCCAAACATCCTCAGCTAGACCCAAACCCACTCGGATTGACCCAAACCAACTCGGCCAGACCCAAACCCACTCGGCTAGACCCAAACCCACTCGGCTAGACACAAACCCCCTCGGCTAGACACAAACCCACACGGCTAGACCAAACCCACTCGGCTAGACCCAAACCCACTCGGCTAGATCCAAACCCACTCGGCTACTCCTAAACCCACTCGCTAGACCCAAACCTACTCGGCTAGAATAAAACCCACTCGGCTAGACCCAAACCCACTCGGCTAGACCCAAACCCACTCGGCTAGACCCAAACCCACTCCGCTAGACACAAACCCACTCGGCTACACCCAAACCCACTCAGCTACACCCAAACCCACTCGGCTATACCCAAACCCACTGGGCTAGACCCAAACCCACTCGGCTAGACCCAAACCCACTCTGCTAGACCCAAACGCACTCGGCTACACCCAAACCCACTCGGCTAAACCCAAACCCACTCGGCTAGACCCAAACCCAATCGGCTAGACCCAAACCCACTCCGCTGGACCCAATCCCACTCCGCTAGACCAAACCCACTCGGCTAGACCCAAACCCACTCGGCTAGACCCAAACCCACTCGGCTAGACCCAAACCCACTCGGCTACACACAAACCCACTCCGCTAGACACAAACCCACTCGGCTACACCCAAACCCACTCGTCTGGACCCAAACCCACACAGCTAGACCCAAACCCACTTGGCTAGAACCAAACCCACTCGGCTAGACACAAAGCCACTCGGCTAGTCCCAAACGGACTCGGCCAGACGCAAACCCACTCGGCTAGATCCAAACCCACTCGGCTACTCCTAAACCCACTCGCTAGACCCAAACCTACTCGGCTAGACTAAAACCCACTCGGCTAGACCCAAACCCACTCGGCTAGACCCAAACCCACTCGGCTAGACCCAAACCCACTCAGCTAGACGCAAACCCACTCGGCTAGACCCAAACCCACTCGGCTAGACCCAAACCCACTCGGCTAGAACCAAACCCACTCGGCTAGACCCAAACCCACTCGGCCAGACCCAAACCCACTCGGCTACTCGCAAACCCACTCCGCTAGACCCAAACCTACTCGGCTAGACCAAAACCCACTCAGCTAGACCCAAACCGACTCGGCTAGACCCAAACCCACTCGGCTACACCCAAACCCACTCGGCTAGACCCAAACCCACTCGGTAGACCCAAACCCACTCGGCTAGACCCAAACCCACTCGGCTGAACCCAAACCCACTCGGCTAGACACAAACCCACTCGGCTAGACCCAAACCCACTCGGCTAGACACAAACCCACTCGGCTATACCCAAACCCACTCGGCTAAACCCAAACCCACTCGGCTAGACACAAACCCAATCGGCTAGACCCAAACCCACTCCGCTAGACCCAAACCCATTCGGCTAGACGAAAACCCACTCGGCTCGACCCAAACCCACTCGGCTGGACCCAAACCCTTTCGGCTAGACCCAAATCCACTTGGCTACACCCAAACCCACTCCGCTAGACACAAACCCACTCGGCTACACCCAAATCCACTCGGCTACACCCAAACCCACTCGGCTACACCCAAACCCACTCGGCTATACCCAAACCCACTGGGCTAGACCCAAACCCACTCCGCTAGACCCAAAAGCACTCGGCTACACCCAAACGCACTCGGCTACAACCAAACCCACTCGGCTAAACCCAAACCCACTCAGCTAGACCCAAACCCAATCGGCTAGACCCAAACCCACTCCGCTAGACCCAAACCCACTCGGCTAGCCCAAACCCACTCGGCTAGACCCACACCCACTCGGCTAGACCCAAACCCACTCGGTAGACCCAAACCCACTCGGCTAGACCCAAACCCACTCGGCTGAACCCAAACCCACTCGGCTAGACACAAACCCACTCGGCTAGACCCAAACCCACTCGGCTAGACACAAACCCACTCGGCTATACCCAAACCCACTCGGCTAAACCCAAACCCACTCGGCTAGACACAAACCCAATCGGCTAGACCCAAACCCACTCCGCTAGACCCAAACCCATTCGGCTAGACGAAAACCCACTCGGCTCGACCCAAACCCACTCGGCTGGACCCAAACCCTTTCGGCTAGACCCAAATCCACTTGGCTACACCCAAACCCACTCCGCTAGACACAAACCCACTCGGCTACACCCAAATCCACTCGGCTACACCCAAACCCACTCGGCTACACCCAAACCCACTCGGCTATACCCAAACCCACTGGGCTAGACCCAAACCCACTCCGCTAGACCCAAAAGCACTCGGCTACACCCAAACGCACTCGGCTACACCCAAACCCACTCGGCTAAACCCAAACCCACTCAGCTAGACCCAAACCCAATCGGCTAGACCCAAACCCACTCCGCTAGACCCAAACCCACTCGGCTAGCCCAAACCCACTCGGCTAGACCCACACCCACTCGGCTAGACCCAAACCCACTCGGCTAGACCCAAACCCACTCGGCTACACCCAAACCCACTCCGCTACACCCAAACCCACTCGGCTACACCCAAACCCATTCGTCTAGACCCAAACCCACTCGGCTAGACCCAAACCCAATCGGCTAGACCCAAACCCACACAGCTAGACCCAAACGCACTTGGCTAGAACCAAACCCACTCGGCTACACCCAAACCCACTCGGCTAGACCCAAACCCACACAGCTAGACGCAAACCCACTTGGCTAGAACCAAACCCACTCGGCTAGACCCAAAGCCACTCGGCTAGACCCAAACGGTACTCGGCTAGACGCAAACCCACTCGGCTAGACCCAAACCCACTTGGCTAGAATCAAACCCACTCGGCTAGACACAAAGCCACTCGGCTAGTCCCAAACGGACTCGGCCAGACGCAAACCCACTCGGCTAGATCCAAACCCACTCGGCTACTCCTAAACCCACTCGCTAGACCCAAACCTACTCGGCTAGACTAAAACCCACTCGGCTAGACCCAAACCCACTCGGCTAGACCCAAACCCACTCGGCTAGACCCAAACCCACTCAGCTAGACGCAAACCCACTCGGCTAGACCCAAACCCACTCGGCTAGACCCAAACCCACTCGGCTAGAACCAAACCCACTCGGCTAGACCCAAACCCACTCGGCCAGACCCAAACCCACTCGGCTACTCGCAAACCCACTCCGCTAGACCCAAACCTACTCGGCTAGACCAAAACCCACTCAGCTAGACCCAAACCGACTCGGCTAGACCCAAACCCACTCGGCTACACCCAAACCCACTCGGCTAGACCCAAACCCACTCGGTAGACCCAAACCCACTCGGCTAGACCCAAACCCACTCGGCTGAACCCAAACCCACTCGGCTAGACACAAACCCACTCGGCTAGACCCAAACCCACTCGGCTAGACACAAACCCACTCGGCTATACCCAAACCCACTCGGCTAAACCCAAACCCACTCGGCTAGACACAAACCCAATCGGCTAGACCCAAACCCACTCCGCTAGACCCAAACCCATTCGGCTAGACGAAAACCCACTCGGCTCGACCCAAACCCACTCGGCTGGACCCAAACCCTTTCGGCTAGACCCAAATCCACTTGGCTACACCCAAACCCACTCCGCTAGACACAAACCCACTCGGCTACACCCAAATCCACTCGGCTACACCCAAACCCACTCGGCTACACCCAAACCCACTCGGCTATACCCAAACCCACTGGGCTAGACCCAAACCCACTCCGCTAGACCCAAAAGCACTCGGCTACACCCAAACGCACTCGGCTACACCCAAACCCACTCGGCTAAACCCAAACCCACTCAGCTAGACCCAAACCCAATCGGCTAGACCCAAACCCACTCCGCTAGACCCAAACCCACTCGGCTAGCCCAAACCCACTCGGCTAGACCCACACCCACTCGGCTAGACCCAAACCCACTCGGTAGACCCAAACCCACTCGGCTAGACCCAAACCCACTCGGCTGAACCCAAACCCACTCGGCTAGACACAAACCCACTCGGCTAGACCCAAACCCACTCGGCTAGACACAAACCCACTCGGCTATACCCAAACCCACTCGGCTAAACCCAAACCCACTCGGCTAGACACAAACCCAATCGGCTAGACCCAAACCCACTCCGCTAGACCCAAACCCATTCGGCTAGACGAAAACCCACTCGGCTCGACCCAAACCCACTCGGCTGGACCCAAACCCTTTCGGCTAGACCCAAATCCACTTGGCTACACCCAAACCCACTCCGCTAGACACAAACCCACTCGGCTACACCCAAATCCACTCGGCTACACCCAAACCCACTCGGCTACACCCAAACCCACTCGGCTATACCCAAACCCACTGGGCTAGACCCAAACCCACTCCGCTAGACCCAAAAGCACTCGGCTACACCCAAACGCACTCGGCTACACCCAAACCCACTCGGCTAAACCCAAACCCACTCAGCTAGACCCAAACCCAATCGGCTAGACCCAAACCCACTCCGCTAGACCCAAACCCACTCGGCTAGCCCAAACCCACTCGGCTAGACCCACACCCACTCGGCTAGACCCAAACCCACTCGGCTAGACCCAAACCCACTCGGCTACACCCAAACCCACTCCGCTACACCCAAACCCACTCGGCTACACCCAAACCCATTCGTCTAGACCCAAACCCACTCGGCTAGACCCAAACCCAATCGGCTAGACCCAAACCCACACAGCTAGACCCAAACGCACTTGGCTAGAACCAAACCCACTCGGCTACACCCAAACCCACTCGGCTAGACCCAAACCCACACAGCTAGACGCAAACCCACTTGGCTAGAACCAAACCCACTCGGCTAGACCCAAAGCCACTCGGCTAGACCCAAACGGTACTCGGCTAGACGCAAACCCACTCGGCTAGACCCAAACCCACTCGGCTAGACCCAAACCCACTCGGCTAGACCCAAACCCACTCGGCTAGACCGAAACCCACTCGGCTAGACCCAAACCCACTCGGCTGGACCCAAACCCACTCGGCTAGACCCAAACCCACTCGGCTAGACCCAAACCCACTCGGCTAGACCCAAACCCACTCGGCTAGACCCAAACCCACTCGGCTAGACCCAAACCCACTCGGCTAGACCCAAACCCACTCGGCTAGACACAAACCCACTCGGCTACACCCATACCCACTCGGCTGGACCCAAACCCACTTGGCTAGACCCCAACCCACTCGGTAAGACCCAAACCCACTCGGCTAGACCCAAACCCACTCTGTAGACCCAAACCCACTCGGCTGGACCCAAACCCACTCGGCTAGACCCAAACCCACTCGGCTAGACCCAAACGGACTCGGCTAGACCCAAACCCACTCGGCTAGAACCAAACCCACTCGGCTAGACCCAAACCCACTCGGCTAGACCCAATCCCACACGGCTAGACCCAAACCCACTCGGCTAGACCCAAACCGAATCGGCTAGTCCCAAACCCACTCGGCTGGACCCAAACCCACTGAGCTCGACCCAAACCCACTCGGCTAGACCCAAACCCACACGGCTAGACCCAAACCCACTCGGCTATACCCAAACCCACTCGGCTCTACCCAAACCCACTCGGCTAGACCCAAACCCACTCTGCTAGACGCAAACGCACTCGGCTAGACCCAGACCCACTCGGCTAGACCCAAACCCACTCGGCCACTCCCAAACCCATTCCGCTAGACCCAAACCTACTCGGCTAGACCAAAACCCACTCGGCTAGACCCAAACGCACTCGGCTTGACCCAAACCCACTCGGCTACACCCAAACCCACTCCGCTAGACACAAACCCACTCGGCTACACTCAAACCCACTCGGCTAGACCCAAAACCACTCGGCTAGACCCAAACCCACTTGGCTAGAACCAAACCCACTCGGCTAGACCCAAACCCACTCGGCGAGTCCCAAACCCACTCGGCTAGACCCAAACGGACTCGGCTAGACCCAAACCCACTCGGCTAGAACCAAACCCACTCGGCTAGACCCAAACCCACTCGGCTAGTCCCAAACGGACTCGGCCAGACGCAAACCCACTCGGCTAGATCCAAACCCACTCGGCTACTCCTAAACCCACTCGTTAGACCCAAACCTACTCGGCTAGACTAAAACCCACTCGGCTAGACCCAAACCCACTCGGCTAGACCCAAACCCACTCGGCTAGACCCAAACCCACTCAGCTAGACGCAAACCCACTCGGCTAGACCCAAACCCACTCGGCTAGACCCAAACCCACTCGGCTAGAACCAAACCCACTCGGCTAGACCCAAACCCACTCGGCCAGACCCAAACCCACTCGGCTAGACCCAAACCCACTTGGCTAGACCCAAACCCACTCGGCTAGACCCAAACCCTCTCGGATAGACCGAAACCTCCTCAGCTAGACCCAAACCTCCTCAGCTAGACCCAAACCCACTCGGATTGACCCAAACCCACTCGGCCAGACCCAAACCCACTCGGCTAGACCCAAACCCACTCGGCTAGACACAAACCCCCTCGGCTAGACCCAAACCCACACGGCTAGACCAAACCCACTCGGCTAGACCCAAACCCACTCGGCTAGATCCAAACCCACTCGGCTACTCCTAAACCCACTCGCTAGACCCAAACCTACTCGGCTAGAATAAAACCCACTCGGCTAGACCCAAACCCACTCGGCTAGACCCAAACCCACTCGGCTAGACCCAAACCCACTCAGCTAGACGCAAACCCAGTCGGCTAGACCCAAACCCACTCGGCTAGACCCAAACCCACTCGGCTAGAACCAAACCCACTCGGCTAGACCCAAACCCACTCGGCCAGACCCAAACCCACTCGGCTACTCCCAAACCCACTCCGCTAGACCCAAACCTACTCGGCTAGCCCCAAACCCACTCGGCTAGACCCAAACCCACTCCGCTAGACCCAAACCCACTCGGCTACACCCAAACCCACTCGGCTAGACCCAAACCCACTCGGTAGACCCAAACCCACTCGGCTAGACCCAAACCCACTCGGCTGAACCCAAACCCACTCGGCTAGACACAAACCCACTCGGCTAGACCCAAACCCACTCGGCTAGACACAAACCCACTCGGCTATACCCAAACCCACTCGGCTAGCCCCAAACCCACTCGGCTAGACCCCAACCCACTCCGCTAGACCCAAACCCACTCCGCTAGACGCAAACCCACTCGGCTAAACCCAAACCCACTCGGCTAGACACAAACCCAATCGGCTAGACCCAAACCCACTCCGCTAGACACAAACCCACTCGGCTAGACCAAAACCCACTCGGCTCGACCCAAACCCACTCGGCTGGACCCAAACCCATTCGGCTAGACCCAAATCCACTTGGCTACGCCCAAACCCACTCCGCTAGACACAAACCCACTCGGCTACACCCAAACCCACTCAGCTACACCCAAACCCACTCGGCTATACCCAAACCCACTGGGCTAGACCCAAACCCACTCGGCTAGACCCAAACCCACTCTGCTAGACCCAAACGCACTCGGCTACACCCAAACCCACTCGGCTAAACCCAAACCCACTCGGCTAGACCCAAACCCAATCGGCTAGACCCAAACCCACTCCGCTAGACCCAATCCCACTCCGCTAGACCAAACCCACTCGGCTACACCCAAACCCACTCGGCTAGACCCAAACCCACTCGGTAGACCCAAACCCACTCGGCTAGACCCAAACCCACTCGGCTGAACCCAAACCCACTCGGCTAGACACAAACCCACTCGGCTAGACCCAAACCCACTCGGCTAGACACAAACCCACTCGGCTATACCCAAACCCACTCGGCTAGCCCCAAACCCACTCGGCTAGACCCCAACCCACTCCGCTAGACCCAAACCCACTCCGCTAGACGCAAACCCACTCGGCTAAACCCAAACCCACTCGGCTAGACACAAACCCAATCGGCTAGACCCAAACCCACTCCGCTAGACCCAAACCCACTCGGCTAGACCAAAACCCACTCGGCTCGACCCAAACCCACTCGGCTGGACCCAAACCCATTCGGCTAGACCCAAATCCACTTGGCTACGCCCAAACCCACTCCGCTAGACACAAACCCACTCGGCTACACCCAAACCCACTCAGCTACACCCAAACCCACTCGGCTATACCCAAACCCACTGGGCTAGACCCAAACCCACTCGGCTAGACCCAAACCCACTCTGCTAGACCCAAACGCACTCGGCTACACCCAAACCCACTCGGCTAAACCCAAACCCACTCGGCTAGACCCAAACCCAATCGGCTAGACCCAAACCCACTCCGCTAGACCCAATCCCACTCCGCTAGACCAAACCCACTCGGCTAGACCCAAACCCACTCGGCTAGACCCAAACCCACTCGGCTAGACCCAAACCCACTCGGCTACACACAAACCCACTCCGCTAGACACAAACCCACTCGGCTACACCCAAACCCACTCGTCTAGACCCAAACCCACACAGCTAGACCCAAACCCACTTGGCTAGAACCAAACCCACTCGGCTACACCCAAACCCACTCGGCTAGACCCAAACCCACACAGCTAGACCCAAACCCACTTGGCTAGAACCAAACCCACTCGGCTAGACACAAAGCCACTCGGCTAGTCCCAAACGGACTCGGCCAGACGCAAACCCACTCGGCTAGATCCAAACCCACTCGGCTACTCCTAAACCCACTCGCTAGACCCAAACCTACTCGGCTAGACTAAAACCCACTCGGCTAGACCCAAACCCACTCGGCTAGACCCAAACCCACTCGGCTAGACCCAAACCCACTCAGCTAGACGCAAACCCACTCGGCTAGACCCAAACCCACTCGGCTAGACCCAAACCCACTCGGCTAGAACCAAACCCACTCGGCTAGACCCAAACCCACACGGCCAGACCCAAACCCACTCGGCTACTCGCAAACCCACTCCGCTAGACCCAAACCTACTCGGCTAGACCAAAACCCACTCAGCTAGACCCAAACCGACTCGGCTAGACCCAAACCCACTCGGCTACACCCAAACCCACTCGGCTAGACCCAAACCCACTCGGTAGACCCAAACCCACTCGGCTAGACCCAAACCCACTCGGCTGAACCCAAACCCACTCGGCTAGACACAAACCCACTCGGCTAGACCCAAACCCACTCGGCTAGACACAAACCCACTCAGCTATACCCAAACCCACTCGGCTAAACCCAAACCCACTCGGCTAGACACAAACCCAATCGGCTAGACCCAAACCCACTCCGCTAGACCCAAACCCACTCGGCTAGACGAATACCCACTCGGCTCGACCCAAACCCACTCGGCTGGACCCAAACCCTTTCGGCTAGACCCAAATCCACTTGGCTACACCCAAAATCACTCCGCTAGACACAAACCCACTCGGCTACACCCAAACCCACTCGGCTACACCCAAACCCACTCGGCTACACCCAAACCCACTCGGCTATACCCAAACCCACTGGGCTAGACCCAAACCCACTCCGCTAGACCCAAACGCACTCGGCTACACCCAAACGCACTCGGCTACACCCAAACCCACTCGGCTAAACCCAAACCCACTCAGCTAGACCCAAACCCAATCGGCTAGACCCAAACCCACTCCGCTAGACCCAAACCCACTCGGCTAGCCCAAACCCACTCGGCTAGACCCACACCCACTCGGCTAGACCCAAACCCACTCGGCTAGACCCAAACCCACTCGGCTACACCCAAACCCACTCCGCTACACCCAAACCCACTCGGCTACACCCAAACCCACTCGTCTAGACCCAAACCCACTCGGCTAGACCCAAACCCAATCGGCTAGACCCAAACCCACACAGCTAGACCCAAACGCACTTGGCTAGAACCAAACCCACTCGGCTACACCCAAACCCACTCGGCTAGACCCAAACCCACACAGCTAGACGCAAACCCACTTGGCTAGAACCAAACCCACTCGGCTAGACCCAAAGCCACTCGGCTAGACCCAAACGGACTCGGCTAGACGCAAACCCACTCGGCTAGACCCAAACCCACTCGGCTAGACCCAAACCCACTCGGCTAGACCCAAACCCACTCGGCTAGACCGAAACCCACTCGGCTAGACCCAAACCCACTCGGCTGGACCCAAACCCACTCGGCTAGACCCAAACCCACTCGGCTAGACCCAAACCCACTCGGCTAGACCCAAACCCACTCGGCTAGACCCAAACCCACTCGGCTAGACCCAAACCCACTCGGCTAGACCCAAACCCACTCGGCTACACCCATACCCACTCGGCTGGACCCAAACCCACTTGGCTAGACCCCAACCCACTCGGTAAGACCCAAACCCACTCGGCTAGACCCAAACCCACTCTGTAGACCCAAACCCACTCGGCTGGACCCAAACCCACTCGGCTAGACCCAAACCCACTCGGCTAGACCCAAACGGACTCGGCTAGACCCAAACCCACTCGGCTAGAACCAAACCCACTCGGCTAGACCCAAACCCACTCGGCTAGACCCAATCCCACACGGCTAGACCCAAACCCACTCGGCTAGACCCAAACCGAATAGGCTAGTCCCAAACCCACTCGGCTGGACCCAAACCCACTCAGCTCGACCCAAACCCACTCGGCTAGACCCAAACCCACACGGCTAGACCCAAACCCACTCGGCTATACCCAAACCCACTCGGCTCGACCCAAACCCACTCGGCTAGACCCAAACCCACTCTGCTAGACGCAAACGCACTCGGCTAGACCCAGACCCACTCGGCTAGACCCAAACCCACTCGGCCACTCCCAAACCCATTCCGCTAGACCCAAACCTACTCGGCTAGACCAAAACCCACTCGGCTAGACCCAAACGCACTCGGCTTGACCCAAACCCACTCGGCTACACCCAAACCCACTCCGCTAGACACAAACCCACTCGGCTACACTCAAACCCACTCGGCTAGACCCAAAACCACTCGGCTAGACCCAAACCCACTTGGCTAGAACCAAACCCACTCGGCTAGACCCAAACCCACTCGGCGAGTCCCAAACCCACTCGGCTAGACCCAAACGGACTCGGCTAGACCCAAACCCACTCGGCTAGAACCAAACCCACTCGGCTAGACCCAAACCCACTCGGCTAGACCCAAACCCACTCGGCTAGACCCAAACCCACTCGGCTAGACCGAAACCCACTCGGCTAGACCCAAACCCACTCGGCTGGACCCAAACCCACTCGGCTAGACCCAAACCCACTCGGCTAGACCCAAACCCACTCGGCTAGACCCAAACCCACTCGGCTAGACCCAAACCCACTCGGCTAGACCCAAACCCACTCGGCTAGACCCAAACCCACTCGGCTACACCCATACCCACTCGGCTGGACCCAAACCCACTTGGCTAGACCCCAACCCACTCGGTAAGACCCAAACCCACTCGGCTAGACCCAAACCCACTCTGTAGACCCAAACCCACTCGGCTGGACCCAAACCCACTCGGCTAGACCCAAACCCACTCGGCTAGACCCAAACGGACTCGGCTAGACCCAAACCCACTCGGCTAGAACCAAACCCACTCGGCTAGACCCAAACCCACTCGGCTAGACCCAATCCCACACGGCTAGACCCAAACCCACTCGGCTAGACCCAAACCGAATCGGCTAGTCCCAAACCCACTCGGCTGGACCCAAACCCACTCAGCTCGACCCAAACCCACTCGGCTAGACCCAAACCCACACGGCTAGACCCAAACCCACTCGGCTATACCCAAACCCACTCGGCTCGACCCAAACCCACTCGGCTAGACCCAAACCCACTCTGCTAGACGCAAACGCACTCGGCTAGACCCAGACCCACTCGGCTAGACCCAAACCCACTCGGCCACTCCCAAACCCATTCCGCTAGACCCAAACCTACTCGGCTAGACCAAAACCCACTCGGCTAGACCCAAACGCACTCGGCTTGACCCAAACCCACTCGGCTACACCCAAACCCACTCCGCTAGACACAAACCCACTCGGCTACACTCAAACCCACTCGGCTAGACCCAAAACCACTCGGCTAGACCCAAACCCACTTGGCTAGAACCAAACCCACTCGGCTAGACCCAAACCCACTCGGCTAGAACCAAACCCACTCGGCTAGACCCAAACCCACTCGGCTAGACCCAATCCCACACGGCTAGACCCAAACCCACTCGGCCAGACCCAAACCGAATCGGCTAGTCCCAAACCCACTCGGCTGGACCCAAACCCACTCAGCTCGACCCAAACCCACTCGGCTAGACCCAAACCCACACGGCTAGACCCAAACCCACTCGGCTATACCCAAACCCACTCGGCTCGACCCAAACCCACTCGGCTAGACCCAAACCCACTCTGCTAGACGCAAACGCACTCGGCTAGACCCAGACCCACTCGGCTAGACCCAAACCCACTCGGCCACTCCCAAACCCATTCCGCTAGACCCAAACCTACTCGGCTAGACCAAAACCCACTCGGCTAGACCCAAACGCACTCGGCTTGACCCAAACCCACTCGGCTAAACCCAAACCCACTCGGCTAGACCCAAACCCAATCGGCTAGACCCAAACCCACTCCGCTAGACCCAATCCCACTCCGCTAGACCAAACCCACTCGGCTAGACCCAAACCCACTCGGCTAGACCCAAACCCACTCGGCTAGACCCAAACCCACTCGGCTACACACAAACCCACTCCGCTAGACACAAACCCACTCGGCTACACCCAAACCCACTCGTCTAGACCCAAACCCACACAGCTAGACCCAAACCCACTTGGCTAGAACCAAACCCACTCGGCTACACCCAAACCCACTCGGCTAGACCCAAACCCACACAGCTAGACCCAAACCCACTTGGCTAGAACCAAACCCACTCGGCTAGACACAAAGCCACTCGGCTAGTCCCAAACGGACTCGGCCAGACGCAAACCCACTCGGCTAGATCCAAACCCACTCGGCTACTCCTAAACCCACTCGCTAGACCCAAACCTACTCGGCTAGACTAAAACCCACTCGGCTAGACCCAAACCCACTCGGCTAGACCCAAACCCACTCGGCTAGACCCAAACCCACTCAGCTAGACGCAAACCCACTCGGCTAGACCCAAACCCACTCGGCTAGACCCAAACCCACTCGGCTAGAACCAAACCCACTCGGCTAGACCCAAACCCACACGGCCAGACCCAAACCCACTCGGCTACTCGCAAACCCACTCCGCTAGACCCAAACCTACTCGGCTAGACCAAAACCCACTCAGCTAGACCCAAACCGACTCGGCTAGACCCAAACCCACTCGGCTACACCCAAACCCACTCGGCTAGACCCAAACCCACTCGGTAGACCCAAACCCACTCGGCTAGACCCAAACCCACTCGGCTGAACCCAAACCCACTCGGCTAGACACAAACCCACTCGGCTAGACCCAAACCCACTCGGCTAGACACAAACCCACTCAGCTATACCCAAACCCACTCGGCTAAACCCAAACCCACTCGGCTAGACACAAACCCAATCGGCTAGACCCAAACCCACTCCGCTAGACCCAAACCCACTCGGCTAGACGAATACCCACTCGGCTCGACCCAAACCCACTCGGCTGGACCCAAACCCTTTCGGCTAGACCCAAATCCACTTGGCTACACCCAAAATCACTCCGCTAGACACAAACCCACTCGGCTACACCCAAACCCACTCGGCTACACCCAAACCCACTCGGCTACACCCAAACCCACTCGGCTATACCCAAACCCACTGGGCTAGACCCAAACCCACTCCGCTAGACCCAAACGCACTCGGCTACACCCAAACGCACTCGGCTACACCCAAACCCACTCGGCTAAACCCAAACCCACTCAGCTAGACCCAAACCCAATCGGCTAGACCCAAACCCACTCCGCTAGACCCAAACCCACTCGGCTAGCCCAAACCCACTCGGCTAGACCCACACCCACTCGGCTAGACCCAAACCCACTCGGCTAGACCCAAACCCACTCGGCTACACCCAAACCCACTCCGCTACACCCAAACCCACTCGGCTACACCCAAACCCACTCGTCTAGACCCAAACCCACTCGGCTAGACCCAAACCCAATCGGCTAGACCCAAACCCACACAGCTAGACCCAAACGCACTTGGCTAGAACCAAACCCACTCGGCTACACCCAAACCCACTCGGCTAGACCCAAACCCACACAGCTAGACGCAAACCCACTTGGCTAGAACCAAACCCACTCGGCTAGACCCAAAGCCACTCGGCTAGACCCAAACGGACTCGGCTAGACGCAAACCCACTCGGCTAGACCCAAACCCACTCGGCTAGACCCAAACCCACTCGGCTAGACCCAAACCCACTCGGCTAGACCGAAACCCACTCGGCTAGACCCAAACCCACTCGGCTGGACCCAAACCCACTCGGCTAGACCCAAACCCACTCGGCTAGACCCAAACCCACTCGGCTAGACCCAAACCCACTCGGCTAGACCCAAACCCACTCGGCTAGACCCAAACCCACTCGGCTAGACCCAAACCCACTCGGCTACACCCATACCCACTCGGCTGGACCCAAACCCACTTGGCTAGACCCCAACCCACTCGGTAAGACCCAAACCCACTCGGCTAGACCCAAACCCACTCTGTAGACCCAAACCCACTCGGCTGGACCCAAACCCACTCGGCTAGACCCAAACCCACTCGGCTAGACCCAAACGGACTCGGCTAGACCCAAACCCACTCGGCTAGAACCAAACCCACTCGGCTAGACCCAAACCCACTCGGCTAGACCCAATCCCACACGGCTAGACCCAAACCCACTCGGCTAGACCCAAACCGAATAGGCTAGTCCCAAACCCACTCGGCTGGACCCAAACCCACTCAGCTCGACCCAAACCCACTCGGCTAGACCCAAACCCACACGGCTAGACCCAAACCCACTCGGCTATACCCAAACCCACTCGGCTCGACCCAAACCCACTCGGCTAGACCCAAACCCACTCTGCTAGACGCAAACGCACTCGGCTAGACCCAGACCCACTCGGCTAGACCCAAACCCACTCGGCCACTCCCAAACCCATTCCGCTAGACCCAAACCTACTCGGCTAGACCAAAACCCACTCGGCTAGACCCAAACGCACTCGGCTTGACCCAAACCCACTCGGCTACACCCAAACCCACTCCGCTAGACACAAACCCACTCGGCTACACTCAAACCCACTCGGCTAGACCCAAAACCACTCGGCTAGACCCAAACCCACTTGGCTAGAACCAAACCCACTCGGCTAGACCCAAACCCACTCGGCGAGTCCCAAACCCACTCGGCTAGACCCAAACGGACTCGGCTAGACCCAAACCCACTCGGCTAGAACCAAACCCACTCGGCTAGACCCAAACCCACTCGGCTAGACCCAAACCCACTCGGCTAGACCCAAACCCACTCGGCTAGACCGAAACCCACTCGGCTAGACCCAAACCCACTCGGCTGGACCCAAACCCACTCGGCTAGACCCAAACCCACTCGGCTAGACCCAAACCCACTCGGCTAGACCCAAACCCACTCGGCTAGACCCAAACCCACTCGGCTAGACCCAAACCCACTCGGCTAGACCCAAACCCACTCGGCTACACCCATACCCACTCGGCTGGACCCAAACCCACTTGGCTAGACCCCAACCCACTCGGTAAGACCCAAACCCACTCGGCTAGACCCAAACCCACTCTGTAGACCCAAACCCACTCGGCTGGACCCAAACCCACTCGGCTAGACCCAAACCCACTCGGCTAGACCCAAACGGACTCGGCTAGACCCAAACCCACTCGGCTAGAACCAAACCCACTCGGCTAGACCCAAACCCACTCGGCTAGACCCAATCCCACACGGCTAGACCCAAACCCACTCGGCTAGACCCAAACCGAATCGGCTAGTCCCAAACCCACTCGGCTGGACCCAAACCCACTCAGCTCGACCCAAACCCACTCGGCTAGACCCAAACCCACACGGCTAGACCCAAACCCACTCGGCTATACCCAAACCCACTCGGCTCGACCCAAACCCACTCGGCTAGACCCAAACCCACTCTGCTAGACGCAAACGCACTCGGCTAGACCCAGACCCACTCGGCTAGACCCAAACCCACTCGGCCACTCCCAAACCCATTCCGCTAGACCCAAACCTACTCGGCTAGACCAAAACCCACTCGGCTAGACCCAAACGCACTCGGCTTGACCCAAACCCACTCGGCTACACCCAAACCCACTCCGCTAGACACAAACCCACTCGGCTACACTCAAACCCACTCGGCTAGACCCAAAACCACTCGGCTAGACCCAAACCCACTTGGCTAGAACCAAACCCACTCGGCTAGACCCAAACCCACTCGGCTAGAACCAAACCCACTCGGCTAGACCCAAACCCACTCGGCTAGACCCAATCCCACACGGCTAGACCCAAACCCACTCGGCCAGACCCAAACCGAATCGGCTAGTCCCAAACCCACTCGGCTGGACCCAAACCCACTCAGCTCGACCCAAACCCACTCGGCTAGACCCAAACCCACACGGCTAGACCCAAACCCACTCGGCTATACCCAAACCCACTCGGCTCGACCCAAACCCACTCGGCTAGACCCAAACCCACTCTGCTAGACGCAAACGCACTCGGCTAGACCCAGACCCACTCGGCTAGACCCAAACCCACTCGGCCACTCCCAAACCCATTCCGCTAGACCCAAACCTACTCGGCTAGACCAAAACCCACTCGGCTAGACCCAAACGCACTCGGCTTGACCCAAACCCACTCGGCTACACCCAAACCCACTCCGCTAGACACAAACCCACTCGGCTACACTCAAACCCACTCGGCTAGACCCAAAACCACTCGGCTAGACCCAAACCCACTTGGCTAGAACCAAACCCACTCGGCTAGACCCAAACCCACTCGGCGAGTCCCAAACCCACTCGGCTAGACCCAAACGGACTCGGCTAGACCCAAACCCACTCGGCTAGAACCAAACCCACTCGGCTAGACCCAAACCCACTCGGCTAGACCCAAACCTACTCGGCTAGACCCAAACCCACTCGGCTAGACCCAAACCCACTCGGCTAGACACAAACCCACTCGGCTAGACCCAAGCCCACTCGGCTAGTCCCAAACCCATTCGGCTTGACCCAAACCCACTTGGCTAGACCCAAACTCACTCGGCTAGACCCAAACCCACTCGGCTAGACCCAAACCCACTCGGCTACTCCCAAACCCACTCCGCTAGACCCAAACCTACTCGGCTAGACCAAAACCCACTCGGCTAGACCCAAACCCACTCGGATAGACCCAAACCCACTCGGTTAGACCCAAACCCACTCGGCTAGACCCAAACCCACTCGGCGAGACCCAAACCCACTCAGCTGGACCCAAACCCACTCGGCTAGACCCAAACGCACTCCGCTAGACCCAAACGCACTCGGCTACACCCAAACCCACTCGGCTAGACCCAAACCCACTCGGCTAGACCCCAACCCACTCGGCTAGACCCAAACCCACTCGGCTACAGCCAAACCCACTCGGCTAGACCCAAACCCACTCGACTAGACCCAAACCCACTCGGCCAGCCCAAACCCACACGGCTAGACCCAAACCCACTCGGCTAGACCGGAACGCACTTGGCTAGACACAAACCCACTCGGCTAGACCCAAACCCACTCGGCTAGACCCAAACCCTCTCGGATAGACCGAAACCGACTCGGGTAGACCCAAACCCACTCGGATAG
Source organism: Raja brachyura (assembly GCA_963514005.1). Next base: position 1,599,384 of record CAUPSL010000002.1, read on the forward strand.
ACCCAAACCCACTCGGTTAGACCCAAACCCACTCGGCTAGACCGAAACCCACTCGGCTAGACCCAAACCCACTCGGCTAGACCCAAACCCACTTGGCCAGACACAAACCCACTCGGCTAGACCCAAACCCACTCTGCGAGACCAAAACCCTCTCGTATAGACCGAAACCTCCTCGGCTAGACCCAAACCCACTCGGCTAGACCCAAACCCACTCGGCTGGACCCAAACCCACACAGCTAGACCCAAACCCATTTGGCTAGAACCAAACCCACTCGGCTACACCCAAACCCACTCGGCTAGACCCAAACCCACACAGCTAGACCCAAACCCACTTGGCTAGAACCAAACCCACTCGGCTAGACCCAAAGCCACTCGGCTAGTCCCAAAGCCACTCGGCTAGACCCAAACGGACTCGGCTAGACGCAAACCCACTCGGCTAGACCCAAACCCACTCGGCTAGACCCAAACCCACTCGGCTAGACCCAAACCCACTCGGCTAGACCGAAACCCACTCGGCTAGACCCAAACCCACTCGGCTGGACCCAAACCCACTTGGCTAGACCCAAACCCACTCGGCTAGACCCAAACCCACTCGGCTAGACCCAAACCCACTCGGCTAGACCCAAACCCACTCGGCTAGACCCAAACCCACTCGGCTACACCCATACCCACTCGGCTGGACCCAAACCCACTTGGCTAGACCCCAACCCACTCGGTAAGACCCAAACCCACTCGGCTAGACCCAAACCCACTCTGTAGACCCAAACCCACTCGGCTGGACCCAAACCCACTCGGCTAGACCCAAACCCACTCGGCTAGACCCAAACGGACTCGGCTAGACCCAAACCCACTCGGCTAGAACCAAACCCACTCGGCTAGACCCAAACCCACTCGGCTAGACCCAATCCCACACGGCTAGACCCAAACCCACTCGGCTAGACCCAAACCGAATCGGCTAGTCCCAAACCCACTCGGCTGGACCCAAACCCACTCAGCTCGACCCAAACCCACTCGGCTAGACCCAAACCCACACGGCTAGACCCAAACCCACTCGGCTATACCCAAACCCACTCGGCTCGACCCAAACCCACTCGGCTAGACCCAAACCCACTCTGCTAGACGCAAACGCACTCGGCTAGACCCAGACCCACTCGGCTAGACCCAAACCCACTCGGCCACTCCCAAACCCATTCCGCTAGACCCAAACCTACTCGGCTAGACCAAAACCCACTCGGCTAGACCCAAACGCACTCGGCTTGACCCAAACCCACTCGGCTACACCCAAACCCACTCCGCTAGACACAAACCCACTCGGCTACACTCAAACCCACTCGGCTAGACCCAAAACCACTCGGCTAGACCCAAACCCACTTGGCTAGAACCAAACCCACTCGGCTAGACCCAAACCCACTCGGCGAGTCCCAAACCCACTCGGCTAGACCCAAACGGACTCGGCTAGACCCAAACCCACTCGGCTAGAACCAAACCCACTCGGCTAGACCCAAACCCACTCGGCTAGACCCAAACCCACTCGGCTAGACCCAAACCCACTCGGCTAGACCGAAACCCACTCGGCTAGACCCAAACCCACTCGGCTGGACCCAAACCCACTCGGCTAGACCCAAACCCACTCGGCTAGACCCAAACCCACTCGGCTAGACCCAAACCCACTCGGCTAGACCCAAACCCACTCGGCTAGACCCAAACCCACTCGGCTAGACCCAAACCCACTCGGCTACACCCATACCCACTCGGCTGGACCCAAACCCACTTGGCTAGACCCCAACCCACTCGGTAAGACCCAAACCCACTCGGCTAGACCCAAACCCACTCTGTAGACCCAAACCCACTCGGCTGGACCCAAACCCACTCGGCTAGACCCAAACCCACTCGGCTAGACCCAAACGGACTCGGCTAGACCCAAACCCACTCGGCTAGAACCAAACCCACTCGGCTAGACCCAAACCCACTCGGCTAGACCCAATCCCACACGGCTAGACCCAAACCCACTCGGCTAGACCCAAACCGAATCGGCTAGTCCCAAACCCACTCGGCTGGACCCAAACCCACTCAGCTCGACCCAAACCCACTCGGCTAGACCCAAACCCACACGGCTAGACCCAAACCCACTCGGCTATACCCAAACCCACTCGGCTCGACCCAAACCCACTCGGCTAGACCCAAACCCACTCTGCTAGACGCAAACGCACTCGGCTAGACCCAGACCCACTCGGCTAGACCCAAACCCACTCGGCCACTCCCAAACCCATTCCGCTAGACCCAAACCTACTCGGCTAGACCAAAACCCACTCGGCTAGACCCAAACGCACTCGGCTTGACCCAAACCCACTCGGCTACACCCAAACCCACTCCGCTAGACACAAACCCACTCGGCTACACTCAAACCCACTCGGCTAGACCCAAAACCACTCGGCTAGACCCAAACCCACTTGGCTAGAACCAAACCCACTCGGCTAGACCCAAACCCACTCGGCTAGAACCAAACCCACTCGGCTAGACCCAAACCCACTCGGCTAGACCCAATCCCACACGGCTAGACCCAAACCCACTCGGCCAGACCCAAACCGAATCGGCTAGTCCCAAACCCACTCGGCTGGACCCAAACCCACTCAGCTCGACCCAAACCCACTCGGCTAGACCCAAACCCACACGGCTAGACCCAAACCCACTCGGCTATACCCAAACCCACTCGGCTCGACCCAAACCCACTCGGCTAGACCCAAACCCACTCTGCTAGACGCAAACGCACTCGGCTAGACCCAGACCCACTCGGCTAGACCCAAACCCACTCGGCCACTCCCAAACCCATTCCGCTAGACCCAAACCTACTCGGCTAGACCAAAACCCACTCGGCTAGACCCAAACGCACTCGGCTTGACCCAAACCCACTCGGCTACACCCAAACCCACTCCGCTAGACACAAACCCACTCTGCTACACTCAAACCCACTCGGCTAGACCCAAAACCACTCGGCTAGACCCAAACCCACTTGGCTAGAACCAAACCCACTCGGCTAGACCCAAACCCACTCGGCGAGTCCCAAACCCACTCGGCTAGACCCAAACGGACTCGGCTAGACCCAAACCCACTCGGCTAGAACCAAACCCACTCGGCTAGACCCAAACCCACTCGGCTAGACCCAAACCTACTCGGCTAGACCCAAACCCACTCGGCTAGACCCAAACCCACTCGGCTAGACACAAACCCACTCGGCTAGACCCAAGCCCACTCGGCTAGTCCCAAACCCATTCGGCTTGACCCAAACCCACTTGGCTAGACCCAAACTCACTCGGCTAGACCCAAACCCACTCGGCTAGACCCAAACCCACTCGGCTACTCCCAAACCCACTCCGCTAGACCCAAACCTACTCGGCTAGACCAAAACCCACTCGGCTAGACCCAAACCCACTCGGATAGACCCAAACCCACTCGGTTAGACCCAAACCCACTCGGCTAGACCCAAACCCACTCGGCGAGACCCAAACCCACTCAGCTGGACCCAAACCCACTCGGCTAGACCCAAACGCACTCCGCTAGACCCAAACGCACTCGGCTACACCCAAACCCACTCGGCTAGACCCAAACCCACTCGGCTAGACCCCAACCCACTCGGCTAGACCCAAACCCACTCGGCTACAGCCAAACCCACTCGGCTAGACCCAAACCCACTCGACTAGACCCAAACCCACTCGGCCAGCCCAAACCCACACGGCTAGACCCAAACCCACTCGGCTAGACCGGAACGCACTTGGCTAGACACAAACCCACTCGGCTACACCCAAACCCACTCGGCTAGACCCAAACCCACTCGGCTAGACCCCAACCCACTCGGCTAGACCCAAACCCACTCGGCTACAGCCAAACCCACTCGGCTAGACCCAAACCCACTCGACTAGACCCAAACCCACTCGGCCAGACCAAACCCACACGGCTAGACCCAAACCCACTCGGCTAGACCGGAACGCACTTGGCTAGACACAAACCCACTCGGCTAGACCCAAACCCATTCGGCTAGACCCAAACCCTCTCGGATAGACCGAAACCGACTCGGGTAGACCCAAACCCACTCGGATAGACCCAAACCCACTCGGTTAGACCCAAACCCACTCGGCTAGACCCAAACCCACTCGGCTAGACCCAAACCCACTCGGCTAGACCCAAACCCACTTGGCCAGACACAAACCCACTCGGCTAGACCCAAACCCACTCTGCGAGACCAAAACCCTCTCGTATAGACCGAAACCTCCTCGGCTAGACCCAAACCCACTCGGCTAGACCCAAACCCACTCGGCTGGACCCAAACCCACACAGCTAGACCCAAACCCACTTGGCTAGAACCAAACCCACTCGGCTACACCCAAACCCACTCGGCTAGACCCAAACCCACACAGCTAGACCCAAACCCACTTGGCTAGAACCAAACCCACTCGGCTAGACCCAAAGCCACTCGGCTAGTCCCAAAGCCACTCGGCTAGACCCAAACGGAATCGGCTAGACGCAAACCCACTCGGCTAGACCCAAACCCACTCGGCTAGACCCAAACCCACTCGGCTAGACCCAAACCCACTCGGCTAGACCGAAACCCACTCCGCTAGACCCAAACCCACTCGGCTAGACCCACACCCACTCGGCTAGACCCAAATCCACTCGGCTAGTTCCAAACCCACTCGGCTTGACCCAAACCCACTCGGCTAGACCCAAACCCACTCGGCTAGACCCAAACCCACTCGGCTAGACCCAAACCCACTCGGCTACTCCCAAACCCACTCCGCCAGACCCAAACCTACTCGGCTAGACCAAAACCCACTCGGCTAGACCCAAACCCACTCGGCTACACCCAAACCCACTCGGCTACACCCAAACCCACTCCGCTAGACACAAACCCACTCGGCTACACCCAAACCGACTCGGCTAGACCCAAACCCACTCGGATAGACGCAAACCCACTCGGTTAGACCCAAACCCACTCGGCTAGACCCAAACCCACTCGGCTAGACCCAAACCCACTCAGCTGGACCCAAACACACTCGGCTAGACCCAAACCCACTTGGCTAGACCCAAACCCACTCGGCTAGACCCAAACCCTCTCGGATAGACCGAAACCTCCTCAGCTAGACCCAAACCTCCTCAGCTAGACCCAAACCCACTCGGATTGACCCAAACCCACTCGGCCAGACCCAAACCCACTCGGCTAGACCCAAACCCACTCGGCTAGACCCAAACCCACTCGGCTAGAACCAAACCCACTCGGCTAGACCCAAACCCACTCGGCCAGACCCAAACCCACTCGGCTACTCCTAAACCCACTCGCTAGACCCAAACCTACTCGGCTAGAATAAAACCCACTCGGCTAGACCCAAACCCACTCGGCTAGACCCAAACCCACTCGGCTAGACCCAAACCCACTCAGCTAGACGCAAACCCACTCGGCTAGACCCAAACCCACTCGGCTAGACCCAAACCCACTCGGCTAGAACCAAACCCACTCGGCTAGACCCAAACCCACTCGGCCAGACCCAAACCCACTCGGCTACTCCCAAACCCACTCCGCTAGACCCAAACCTACTCGGCTAGCCCCAAACCCACTCGGCTAGACCCAAACCCACTCCGCTAGACCCAAACCCACTCGGCTACACCCAAACCCACTCGGCTAGACCCAAACCCACTCGGTAGACCCAAACCCACTCGGCTAGACCCAAACCCACTCGGCTGAACCCAAACCCACTCGGCTAGACACAAACCCACTCGGCTAGACCCAAACCCACTCGGCTAGACACAAACCCACTCGGCTATACCCAAACCCACTCGGCTAGCCCCAAACCCACTCGGCTAGACCCAAACCCACTCCGCTAGACCCAAACCCACTCCGCTAGACGCAAACCCACTCGGCTAAACCCAAACCCACTCGGCTAGACACAAACCCAATCGGCTAGACCCAAACCCACTCCGCTAGACCCAAACCCACTCGGCTAGACCAAAACCCACTCGGCTCGACCCAAACCCACTCGGCTGGACCCAAACCCATTCGGCTAGACCCAAATCCACTTGGCTACACCCAAACCCACTCCGCTAGACACAAACCCACTCGGCTACACCCAAACCCACTCAGCTACACCCAAACCCACTCGGCTATACCCAAACCCACTGGGCTAGACCCAAACCCACTCGGCTAGACCCAAACCCACTCTGCTAGACCCAAACGCACTCGGCTACACCCAAACCCACTCGGCTAAACCCAAACCCACTCGGCTAGACCCAAACCCAATCGGCTAGACCCAAACCCACTCCGCTAGACCCAATCCCACTCCGCTAGACCAAACCCACTCGGCTAGACCCGAACCCACTCGGCTAGACCCAAACCCACTCGGCTAGACCCAAACCCACTCGGCTACACACAAACCCACTCCGCTAGACACAAACCCACTCGGCTACACCCAAACCCACTCGTCTAGACCCAAACCCACTCGGCTAGACCCAAACCCAATCGGCTAGACCCAAACCCACACAGCTAGACCCAAACCCACTTGGCTAGAACCAAACCCACTCGGCGAAACCCAAACCCACTCGGCTAGACCCAAACCCACACAGCTAGACCCAAACCCACTTGGCTAGAACCAAACCCACTCGGCTAGACACAAAGCCACTCGGGTAGTCCCAAAGCCACTCGGCTAGACCCAAACGGACTAGGATAGACGCAAACCCACTCGGCTAGACCCAAACCCACTCGGCTAGACCCAAACCCACTCGGCTAGACCCAAACCCACTCGGGTAGACCGAAACCCACTCGGCTGGACCCAAACCCACTCGGCTAGATCCAAACCCACTCGGCTAGACCCAAACCCACACAGCTAGACGCAAACCCACTTGGCTAGAACCAAACCCACTCGGCTAGACCCAAAGCCACTCGGCTAGACCCAAACGGACTCGGCTAGACGCAAACCCACTCGGCTAGACCCAAACCCACTCGGCTAGACCCAAACCCACTCGGCTAGACCCAAACCCACTCGGCTAGACCGAAACCCACTCGGCTAGACCCAAACCCACTCGGCTGGACCCAAACCCACTCGGCTAGACCCAAACCCACTCGGCTAGACCCAAACCCAGTCGGCTAGACCCAAACCCACTCGGCTAGACCCAAACCCACTCGGCTAGACCCAAACCCACTCGGCTAGACCCAAACCCACTCGGCTACAACCATACCCACTCGGCTGGACCCAAACCCACTTGGCTAGACCCCAACCCACTCGGTAAGACCCAAACCCACTCGGCTAGACCCAAACCCACTCTGTAGACCCAAACCCACTCGGCTGGACCCAAACCCACTCGGCTAGACCCAAACCCACTCGGCTAGACCCAAACGGACTCGGCTAGACCCAAACCCACTCGGCTAGAACCAAACCCACTCGGCTAGACCCAAACCCACTCAGCTAGACCCAATCCCACACGGCTAGACCCAAACCCACTCGGCTAGACCCAAACCGAATCGGCTAGTCCCAAACCCACTCGGCTGGACCCAAACCCACTCAGCTCGACCCAAACCCACTCGGCTAGACCCAAACCCACACGGCTAGACCCAAACCCACTCGGCTATACCCAAACCCACTCGGCTCGACCCAAACCCACTCGGCTAGACCCAAACCCACTCTGCTAGACGCAAACGCACTCGGCTAGACCCAGACCCACTCGGCTAGACCCAAACCCACTCGGCCACTCCCAAACCCATTCCGCTAGACCCAAACCTACTCGGCTAGACCAAAACCCACTCGGCTAGACCCAAACGCACTCGGCTTGACCCAAACCAACTCGGCTACACCCAAACCCACTCCGCTAGACACAAACCCACTCGGCTACACTCAAACCCACTCGGCTAGACCCAAAACCACTCGGCTAGACCCAAACCCACTTGGCTAGAACCAAACCCACTCGGCTAGACCCAAACCCACTCGGCGAGTCCCAAACCCACTCGGCTAGACCCAAACGGACTCGGCTAGACCCAAACCCACTCGGCTAGACCCAAACGCACTCGGCTACACCCAAACCCACTCGGCTAGACCCAAACCCACTCGGCTAGACCCCAACCCACTCGGCTAGAACCAAACCCACTCGGCTACAGCCAAACCCACTCGGCTAGACCCAAACCCACTCGACTAGACCCAAACCCACTCGGCCAGACCAAACCCACACGGCTAGACCCAAACCCACTCGGCTAGACCGGAACGCACTTGGCTAGACACAAACCCACTCGGCTAGACCCAAACCCATTCGGCTAGACCCAAACCCTCTCGGATAGACCGAAACCGACTCGGGTAGACCCAAACCCACTCGGATAGACCCAAACCCACTCGGTTAGACCCAAACCCACTCGGCTAGACCCAAACCCACTCGGCTAGACCCAAACCCACTCGGCTAGACCCAAACCCACTTGGCCAGACACAAACCCACTCGGCTAGACCCAAACCCACTCTGCGAGACCAAAACCCTCTCGTATAGACCGAAACCTCCTCGGCTAGACCCAAACCCACTCGGCTAGACCCAAACCCACTCGGCTGGACCCAAACCCACACAGCTAGACCCAAACCCACTTGGCTAGAACCAAACCCACTCGGCTACACCCAAACCCACTCGGCTAGACCCAAACCCACACAGCTAGACCCAAACCCACTTGGCTAGAACCAAACCCACTCGGCTAGACCCAAAGCCACTCGGCTAGTCCCAAAGCCACTCGGCTAGACCCAAACGGAATCGGCTAGACGCAAACCCACTCGGCTAGACCCAAACCCACTCGGCTAGACCCAAACCCACTCGGCTAGACCCAAACCCACTCGGCTAGACCGAAACCCACTCCGCTAGACCCAAACCCACTCGGCTAGACCCACACCCACTCGGCTAGACCCAAATCCACTCGGCTAGTTCCAAACCCACTCGGCTTGACCCAAACCCACTCGGCTAGACCCAAACCCACTCGGCTAGACCCAAACCCACTCGGCTAGACCCAAACCCACTCGGCTACTCCCAAACCCACTCCGCCAGACCCAAACCTACTCGGCTAGACCAAAACCCACTCGGCTAGACCCAAACCCACTCGGCTACACCCAAACCCACTCGGCTACACCCAAACCCACTCCGCTAGACACAAACCCACTCGGCTAGACCCAAACCGACTCGGCTAGACCCAAACCCACTCGGATAGACGCAAACCCACTCGGTTAGACCCAAACCCACTCGGCTAGACCCAAACCCACTCGGCTAGACCCAAACCCACTCAGCTGGACCCAAACCCACTCGGCTAGACCCAAACCCACTTGGCTAGACCCAAACCCACTCGGCTAGACCCAAACCCTCTCGGATAGACCGAAACCTCCTCAGCTAGACCCAAACCTCCTCAGCTAGACCCAAACCCACTCGGATTGACGCAAACCCACTCGGCCAGACCCAAACCCACTCGGCTAGACCCAAACCCACTCGGCTAGACCCAAACCCACTCGGCTAGAACCAAACCCACTCGGCTAGACCCAAACCCACTCGGCCAGACCCAAACCCACTCCGCTACTCCTAAACCCACTCGCTAGACCCAAACCTACTCGGCTAGAATAAAACCCACTCGGCTAGACCCAAACCCACTCGGCTAGACCCAAACCCACTCGGCTAGACCCAAACCCACTCAGCTAGACGCAAACCCACTCGGCTAGACCCAAACCCACTCGGCTAGACCCAAACCCACTCGGCTAGAACCAAACCCACTCGGCTAGACCCAAACCCACTCGGCCAGACCCAAACCCACTCGGCTACTCCCAAACCCACTCCGCTAGACCCAAACCTACTCGGCTAGCCCCAAACCCACTCGGCTAGACCCAAACCCACTCCGCTAGACCCAAACCCACTCGGCTACACCCAAACCCACTCGGCTAGACCCAAACCCACTCGGTAGACCCAAACCCACTCGGCTAGACCCAAACCCACTCGGCTGAACCCAAACCCACTCGGCTAGACACAAACCCACTCGGCTAGACCCAAACCCACTCGGCTAGACACAAACCCACTCGGCTATACCCAAACCCACTCGGCTAGCCCCAAACCCACTCGGCTAGACCCAAACCCACTCCGCTAGACCCAAACCCACTCCGCTAGACGCAAACCCACTCGGCTAAACCCAAACCCACTCGGCTAGACACAAACCCAATCGGCTAGACCCAAACCCACTCCGCTAGACCCAAACCCACTCGGCTAGACCAAAACCCACTCGGCTCGACCCAAACCCACTCGGCTGGACCCAAACCCATTCGGCTAGACCCAAATCCACATGGCTACACCCAAACCCACTCCGCTAGACACAAACCCACTCGGCTACACCCAAACCCACTCAGCTACACCCAAACCCACTCGGCTATACCCAAACCCACTGGGCTAGACCCAAACCCACTCGGCTAGACCCAAACCCACTCTGCTAGACCCAAACGCACTCGGCTACACCCAAACCCACTCGGCTAAACCCAAACCCACTCGGCTAGACCCAAACCCAATCGGCTAGACCCAAACCCACTCCGCTAGACCCAATCCCACTCCGCTAGACCAAACCCACTCGGCTAGACCCAAACCCACTCGGCTAGACCCAAACCCACTCGGCTAGACCCAAACCCACTCGGCTACACACAAACCCACTCCGCTAGACACAAACCCACTCGGCTACACCCAAACCCACTCGTCTAGACCCAAACCCACTCGGCTAGACCCAAACCCAATCGGCTAGACCCAAACCCACACAGCTAGACCCAAACCCACTTGGCTAGAACCAAACCCACTCGGCTACACCCAAACCCACTCGGCTAGACCCAAACCCACACAGCTAGACCCAAACCCACTTGGCTAGAACCAAACCCACTCGGCTAGACACAAAGCCACTCGGCTAGTCCCAAAGCCACTCGGCTAGACCCAAACGGACTCGGCTAGACGCAAACCCACTCGGCTAGACCCAAACCCACTCGGCTAGACCCAAACCCACTCGGCTAGACCCAAACCCACTCGGGTAGACCGAAACCCACTCGGCTAGACCCAAACCCACTCGGCTAGATCCAAACCCACTCGGCTACTCCTAAACCCACTCGCTAGACCCAAACCTACTCGGCTAGACTAAAACCCACTCGGCTAGATCCAAACCCACTCGGCTAGACCCAAACCCACTCGGCTAGACCCAAACCCACTCAGCTAGACGCAAACCCACTCGGCTAGACCCAAACCCACTCGGCTAGACCCAAACCCACTCGGCTAGAACCAAACCCACTCGGCTAGACCCAAACCCACTCGGCTAGACCCAAACCCACTCAGCTAGACGCAAACCCACTCGGCTAGACCCAAACCCACTCGGCTAGACCCAAACCCACTCGGCTAGAACCAAACCCACTCGGCTAGACCCAAACCCACTCGGCCAGACCCAAACCCACTCGGCTACTCGCAAACCCACTCCGCTAGACCCAAACCTACTCGGCTAGACCAAAACCCACTCAGCTAGACCCAAACCGACTCGGCTAGACCCAAACCCACTCGGCTGGACCCAAACCCACTCGGCTAGACCCAAACCCACTCGGCTAGACCCAAACGGACTCGGCTAGACCCAAACCCACTCGGCTAGAACCAAACCCACTCGGCTAGACCCAAACCCACTCGGCTGGACCCAATCCCACACGGCTAGACCCAAACCCACTCGGCTAGACCCAAACCGAATTGGCTAGTCCCAAACCCACTCGGCTGGACCCAAACCCACTCAGCTCGACCCAAACCCACTCGGCTAGACCCAAACCCACACGGCTAGACCCAAACCCACTCGGCTATACCCAAACCCACTCGGCTAGACCCAAACCCAGTCGGCTAGACCCAAACCCACTCGGCTAGACCCAAACCCACTCGGCTAGTCCCAAACCCACTCGGCTAGACCCAAACCCACTCGGCTACACCCATACCCACTCGGCTGGACCCAAACCCACTTGGCTAGACCCCAACCCACTCGGTAAGACCCAAACCCACTCGGCTAGACCCAAACCCACTCTGTAGACCCAAACCCACTCGGCTGGACCCAAACCCACTCGGCTAGACCCAAACCCACTCGGCTAGACCCAAACGGACTCTGCTAGACCCAAACCCACTCGGCTAGAACCAAACCCACTCGGCTAGACACAAACCCACTCGGCTATACCCAAACCCACTCGGCTAGCCCCAAACCCACTCGGCTAGACCCTAACCCACTCCGCTAGACCCAAACGCACTCGGCTAGATGCAAACCCACTCGGCTAAACCCAAACCCACTCGGCTAGACACAAACCCAATCGGCTAGACCCAAACCCACTCCGCTAGACCCAAACCCACTCGGCTAGACCAAAACCCACTCGGCTCGACCCAAACCCACTCGGCTGGACCCAAACCCTTTCGGCTAGACCCAAATCCACTTGGCTACACCCAAACCCACTCCGCTAGACACAAACCCACTCGGCTACACCCAAACCCACTCGGCTACACCCAAACCCACTCGGCTACACCCAAACCCACTCGGCTATACCCAAACCCACTGGGCTAGACCCAAACCCATTCCGCTAGACCCAAACGCACTCGGCTACACCCAAACGCACTCGGCTACACCCAAACCCACTCGGCTAAACCCAAACCCACTCAGCTAGACCCAAACCCAATCGGCTAGACCCAAACCCACTCCGCTAGACCCAAACCCACTCGGCTAGCCCAAACCCACTCGGCTAGACCCACACCCACTCGGCTAGACCCAAACCCACTCGGCTAGACCCAAACCCACTCGGCTACACCCAAACCCACTCCGCTACACCCAAACCCACTCGGCTACACCCAAACCCACTCGTCTAGACCCAAACCCACTCGGCTAGACCCAAACCCAATCGGCTAGACCCAAACCCACACAGCTAGACCCAAACCCACTTGGCTAGAACCAAACCCACTCGGCTACACCCAAACCCACTCGGCTAGACCCAAACCCACACAGCTAGACGAAAACCCACTTGGCTAGAACCAAACCCACTCGGCTAGACCCAAAGCCACTCGGCTAGACCCAAACGGACTCGGCTAGACGCAAACCCACTCGGCTAGACCCAAACCCACTCGGCTAGACGCAAACCCACTCGGCTAGACCCAAACCCACTCGGCTAGACCGAAACCCACTCGGCTAGACCCAAACCCACTCGGCTGGACCCAAACCCACTCGGCTAGACCCAAACCCACTCGGCTAGACCCAAACCCAGTCGGCTAGACCCAAACCCACTCGGCTAGACCCAAACCCACTCGGCTAGACCCAAACCCACTCGGCTAGACCCAAACCCACTCGGCTACACCCATACCCACTCGGCTGGACCCAAACCCACTTGGCTAGACCCCAACCCACTCGGTAAGACCCAAACCCACTCGGCTAGACCCAAACCCACTCTGTAGACCCAAACCCACTCGGCTGGACCCAAACCCACTCGGCTAGACCCAAACCCACTCGGCTAGACCCAAACGGACTCGGCTAGACCCAAACCCACTCGGGTAGAACCAAACCCACTCGGCGAGACCCAAACCCACTCGGCTAGACCCAATCCCACACGGCTAGACCCAAACCCACTCGGCTAGACCCAAACCGAATCGGCTAGTCCCAAACCCACTCGGCTGGACCCAAACCCACTCAGCTCGACCCAAACCCACTCGGCTAGACCCAAACCCACACGGCTAGACCCAAACCCACTCGGCTATACCCAAACCCACTCGGCTCGACCCAAACCCACTCGGCTAGACCCAAACCCACTCTGCTAGACGCAAACGCACTCGGCTAGACCCAGACCCACTCGGCTAGACCCAAACCCACTCGGCCACTCCCAAACCCATTCCGCTAGACCCAAACCTACTCGGCTAGACCAAAACCCACTCGGCTAGACCCAAACGCACTCGGCTTGACCCAAACCCACTCGGCTACACCCAAACCCACTCCGCTAGACACAAACCCACTCGGCTACACTCAAACCCACTCGGCTAGACCCAAAACCACTCGGCTAGACCCAAACCCACTTGGCTAGAACCAAACCCACTCGGCTAGACCCAAACCCACTCGGCGAGTCCCAAACCCACTCGGCTAGACCCAAACGGACTCGCCTAGACCCAAACCCACTCGGCTAGACCCAAACGCACTCGGCTACACCCAAACCCACTCGGCTAGACCCAAACCCACTCGGCTAGACCCCAACCCACTCGGCTAGACCCAAACCCACTCGGCTACAGCCAAACCCACTCGGCTAGACCCAAACCCACTCGACTAGACCCAAACCCACTCGGCCAGACCAAACCCACACGGCTAGACCCAAACCCACTCGGCTAGACCGGAACGCACTTGGCTAGACACAAACGCACTCGGCTAGACCCAAACCCACTCGGCTAGACCCAAACCCTCTCGGATAGACCGAAACCGACTCGGGTAGACCCAAACCCACTCGGATAGACCCAAACCCACTCGGTTAGACCCAAACCCACTCGGCTAGACCCAAACCCACTCGGCTAGACCCAAACCCACTCGGCTAGACCCAAACCCACTTGGCCAGACACAAACCCACTCGGCTAGACTCAAACCCACTCTGCGAGACCAAAACCCTCTCGTATAGACCGAAACCTCCTCGGCTAGACCCAAACCCACTCGGCTAGACCCAAACCCACTCGGCTGGACCCAAACCCACACAGCTAGACCCAAACCCACTTGGCTAGAACCAAACCCACTCGGCTACACCCAAACCCACTCGGCTAGACCCAAACCCACACAGCTAGACCCAAACCCACTTGGCTAGAACCAAACCCACTCGGCTAGACCCAAAGCCACTCGGCTAGTCCCAAAGCCACTCGGCTAGACCCAAACGGAATCGGCTAGACGCAAACCCACTCGGCTAGACCCAAACCCACTCGGCTAGACCCAAACCCACTCGGCTAGACCCAAACCCACTCGGCTAGACCGAAACCCACTCGGCTAGACCCAAACCCACTCGGCTGGACCCAAACCCACTCGGCTAGACCCAAACCCACTCGGCTAGACCCAAACCCACTCGGCTAGACCCAAACCCACTCGGCTAGACCCAAACCCACTCGGCTAGACCCAAACCCACTCGGCTAGACCCAAACCGAATCGGCTAGTCCCAAACCCACTCGGCTGGACCCAAACCCACTCAGCTCGACCCAAACCCACTCGGCTAGACCCAAACCCACACGGCTAGACCCAAACCCACTCGGCTATACCCAAACCCACTCGGCTCGACCCAAACCCACTCGGCTAGACCCAAACCCACTCTGCTAGACGCAAACGCACTCGGCTAGACCCAGACCCACTCGGCTAGACCCAAACCCACTCGGCCACTCCCAAACCCATTCCGCTAGACCCAAACCTACTCGGCTAGACCAAAACCCACTCGGCTAGACCCAAACGCACTCGGCTTGACCCAAACCCACTCGGCTACACCCAAACCCACTCCGCTAGACACAAACCCACACGGCTACACTCAAACCCACTCGGCTAGACCCAAAACCACTCGGCTAGACCCAAACCCACTTGGCTAGAACCAAACCCACTCGGCTAGACCCAAACCCACTCAGCGAGTCCCAAACCCACTCGGCTAGACCCAAACGGACTCGGCTAGACCCAAACCCACTCGGCTAGACCCAAACGCACTCGGCTACACCCAAACCCACTCGGCTAGACCCAAACCCACTCGGCTAGACCCCAACCCACTCGGCTAGACCCAAACCCACTCGGCTACAGCCAAACCCACTCGGCTAGACCCAAACCCACTCGACTAGACCCAAACCCACTCGGCCAGACCAAACCCACACGGCTAGACCCAAACCCACTCGGCTAGACCGGAACGCACTTGGCTAGACACAAACCCACTCGGCTAGACCCAAACCCACTCGGCTAGACCCAAACCCTCTCGGATAGACCGAAACCGACTCGGGTAGACCCAAACCCACTCGGATAGACCCAAACCCACTCGGTTAGACCCAAACCCACTCGGCTAGACCCAAACCCACTCGGCTAGACCCAAACCCACTCGGCTAGACCCAAACCCACTTGGCCAGACACAAACCCACTCGGCTAGACCCAAACCCACTCTGCGAGACCAAAACCCTCTCGTATAGACCGAAACCTCCTCGGCTAGACCCAAACCCACTCGGCTAGACCCAAACCCACTCGGCTGGACCCAAACCCACACAGCTAGACCCAAACCCACTTGGCTAGAACCAAACCCACTCGGCTACACCCAAACCCACTCGGCTAGACCCAAACCCACACAGCTAGACCCAAACCCACTTGGCTAGAACCAAACCCACTCGGCTAGACCCAAAGCCACTCGGCTAGTCCCAAAGCCACTCGGCTAGACCCAAACGGAATCGGCTAGACGCAAACCCACTCGGCTAGACCCAAACCCACTCGGCTAGACCCAAACCCACTCGGCTAGACCCAAACCCACTCGGCTAGACCGAAACCCACTCGGCTAGACCCAAACCCACTCGGCTGGAACCAAACCCACTCGGCTAGACCCAAACCCACTCGGCTAGACCCAAACCCACTCGGCTAGACCCAAACCCACTCGGCTAGACCCAAACCCACTCGGCTAGACCCAAACCCACTCGGCTAGACCCAAACCCAATCGGCTACACCCATACCCACTCGGCTGGACCCAAACCCACTTGGCTAGACCCCAACCCACTCGGTAAGACCCAAACCCACTCGGCTAGACCCAAACCCACTCTGTAGACCCAAACCCACTCGGCTGGACCCAAACCCACTCGGCTAGACCCAAACCCACTCGGCTAGACCCAAACGGACTCGGCTAGACCCAAACCCACTCGGCTAGAACCAAACCCACTCGGCTAGACCCAAACCCACTCGGCTAGACCCAATCCCACTCGGCTAGACCCAAACCCACTCGGCTAGACCCAAACCGAATCGGCTAGTCCCAAACCCACTCGGCTGGACCCAAACCCACTCAGCTCGACCCAAACCCACTCGGCTAGACCCAAACCCACATGGCTAGACCCAAACCCACTCGGCTATACCCAAACCGACTCGGCTCGACCCAAACCCACTCGGCTAGACCCAAACCCACTAGGCTACACCCAAACCCACTCCGCTAGACACAAACCCACTCGGCTAGACCCAAACCCACTCGGCTAGACCCAAACCCACTCGGCTAGACCCAAAACCACTCGGCTAGACCCAAACCCACTCGGCTAGACCCAAACCCAATTGGCTAGAACCAAACCCACTCGGCTAGACCCAAACCCACTCGTCTAGTCCCAAACCCACTCGGCTAGACCCAAACCCAATCGGCTAGACCCCAACCCACTCCGCTAGACCCAAACCCACTCGGCTAGACCAAACCCACTCGGCTAGACCCAAACCCACTCGGCTAGACCCAAACCCAATCGGCTAAACCCATACCCACTCGGCTGGACCCAAACCCACTTGGCTAGACCCCAACCCACTCGGTAAGACCCAAACCCACTCGGCTAGACCCAAACCCACTCTGTAGACCTAAACCCACTCGGCTGGACCCAAACCCACTCGGCTAGACCCAAACCCACTCGGCTAGACCCAAACGGACTCGGCTAGACCCAAACCCACTCGGCTAGAACCAAACCCACTCGGCTAGACCCAAACCCACTCGGCTAGACCCAATCCCACTCGGCTAGACCCAAACCCACTCGGCTAGACCCAAACCGAATCGGCTAGTCCCAAACCCACTCGGCTGGACCCAAACCCACTCAGCTCGACCCAAACCCACTCGGCTAGACCCAAACCCACATGGCTAGACCCAAACCCACTCGGCTATACCCAAACCGACTCGGCTCGACCCAAACCCACTCGGCTAGACCCAAACCCACTAGGCTACACCCAAACCCACTCCGCTAGACACAAACCCACTCGGCTAGACCCAAACCCACTCGGCTAGACCCAAACCCACTCGGCTAGACCCAAAACCACTCGGCTAGACCCAAACCCACTCGGCTAGACCCAAACCCAATTGGCTAGAACCAAACCCACTCGGCTAGACCCAAACCCACTCGTCTAGTCCCAAACCCACTCGGCTAGACCCAAACCCAATCGGCTAGACCCCAACCCACTCCGCTAGACCCAAACCCACTCGGCTAGACCAAACCCACTCGGCTAGACCCAAACCCACTCGGATAGACACAAACCCCCTCGGCTAGACCCAAACCCACACGGCTAGACCCAAACCCACTCGGCTAGACCCAAACCCACTCGGCTAGACCCAAACCCACTCGGCTACTCCCAAACCCACTCCGCTAGACCCAAACCTACTCGGCTAGACCAAAACCCACTCGGCTAGACCCAAACCCACTCGGCTAGACCCAAACCCACTCGGCTGGACACAAACCCACTCGGCTACTCCCAAACCCACTCCGCTAGATCCAAACCTACTCGGCTAGACCAAAACCCACTCGGCTAGACCCAAACCCACTCGGCTCGACCCAAACCCACTAGGCTACACCCAAACCCACTCCGCTAGACACAAACCCACTCGGCTAGACCCAAACCTACTCGGCTAGACCCAAACCCACTCGGCTAGACCCAAAACCACTCGGCTAGACCCAAACCCACTCGGCTAGACCCAAACCCAATTGGCTAGAACCAAACCCACTCGGCTAGACCCAAACCCACTCGGCTAGTCCCAAACCCACTCGGCTAGACCCAAACGAAATCGGCTAGACCCAAACCTACTCGGCTAGAACCAAACCCACTCGGCTAGACCCAAACCCACTCGGCTAAACCCAAGCCCACTCGGCTAGACCCAAACCCACTCGGCTAGACCCAAACCCACTCGGCTACTCCCAAACCCACTCCGCTAGACCCAAACCTACTCGGCTAGACCAAAACCCACTCGGCTAGACCCAAACCCACTCGGCTAGACCCAAACCCACTCGGCTAGACCCAAACCCACTCGGCTACTCCCAAACCCACTCCGCTAGACCCAAACCTACTCGGCTAGACCAAAACCCACTCGGCTAGACCCAAACCCACTCGGCTAGACCCAAACCCACTAGGCTACACCCAAACCCACTCCGCTAGACACAAACCCACTCGGCTAGACCCAAACCTACTCGGCTAGACCCAAACCCACTCGGCTAGACCCAAAACCACTCGGCTAGACCCAAACCCACTCGGCTAGACCCAAACCCAATTGGCTAGAACCAAACCCACTCGGCTAGACCCAAACCCACTCGGCTAGTCCCAAACCCACTCGGCTAGACCCAAACGAAATCGGCTAGACCCAAACCTACTCGGCTAGAACCAAACCCACTTGGCTAGACCCAAACCCACTCGGCTAAACCCAAGCCCACTCGGCTAGACCCAAACCCACTCGGCTAGACACAAACCTACTTGGCTTGAACCAAACCCACTCGGCTAGACCCAAAACCACTCGGCTAGACCCAAACCCACTCGGCTAGACCCAAACCCAATTGGCTAGAACCAAACCCACTCGGCTAGACCCAAACCCACTCGTCTAGTCCCAAACCCACTCGGCTAGACACAAACCCAATCGGCTAGACCCCAACCCACTCCGCTAGACCCAAACCCACTCGGCTAGACCAAACCCACTCGGCTAGACCCAAACCCACTCGGATTGACCCAAACCCACTCGGCTAGACCCAAACCCACTCGGCTAGACCCAAACCCACTCGGCTAGACGCAAACCCAATCGGCTAGACCCAAACCCACTCGGCTAGACCCAAACCCACTCGGATAGACACAAACCCCCTCGGCTAGACCCAAACCCACACGGTTAGACCCAAACCCACTCGGCTAGACCCAAACCCACTCGGCTAGACCCAAACCCACTCGTCTAATCCCAAACCCACTCGGCTAGACCCAAACCCAATCAGCTAGACCCCAACCCACTCCGCTAGACCCAAACCCACTCGGCTAGACCAAACCCACTCGGCTAGACCCAAACCCACTCGGATTGACCCAAACCCACTCGGCTAGACCCAAACCCACTCGGCTAGACCCAAACCCACTCGGCTAGACGCAAACCCAATCGGCTAGACCCAAACCCACTCGGCTAGACCCAAACCCACTCGGATAGACACAAACCCCCTCGGCTAGACCCAAACCCACACGGCTAGACCCAAACCCACTCGGCTAGACCCAAACCCACTCGGCTAGACCCAAACCCACTCGGCTAGACCCAAACCCACTCGGCTACTCCCAAACCCACTCCGCTAGACCCAAACCCACTCGGCTAGACCAAAACCCACTCGGCTAGACCCAAACCCACTCGGCTAGACCCAAACCCACTCGGCTAGACACAAACCCACTCGGCTAGACCCAAACCTACTCGGCTAGACCAAAACCCACTCGGCTAGACCCAAACCCACGCGGCTCGACCCAAACCCACTAGGCTACACCCAAACCCACTCCGCTAGACACAAACCCACTCGGCTAGACCCAAACCTACTCGGCTAGAGCCAAACCCACTCGGCTAGACCCAAAACCACTCGGCTAGACCCAAACCCACTCGGCTAGACCCAAACCCAATTGGCTAGAACCAAACCCACTCGGCTAGACCCAAACCCACTCGGCTAGTCCCAAACCCACTCGGCTAGACCCAAACGAAATCGGCTAGACCCAAACCTACTCGGCTAGAACCAAACCCACTCGGCTAGACCCAAACCCACTCGGCTAAACCCAAGCCCACTCGGCTAGACCCAAACCCACTCGGCTAGACCCAAACCCACTCGGCTACTCCCAAACCCACTCCGCTAGACCCAAACCTACTCGGCTAGACCAAAACCCACTCGGCTAGACCCAAACCCACTCGGCTAGACCCAAACCCACTCGGCTAGACCCAAACCCACTCGGCTACTCCCAAACCCACTCCGCTAGACCCAAACCTACTCGGCTAGACCAAAACCCACTCGGCTAGACCCAAACCCACTCGGCTAGACCCAAACCCACTAGGCTACACCCAAACCCTCTCCGCTAGACACAAACCCACTCGGCTAGACCCAAACCTACTCGGCTAGACCCAAACCCACTCGGCTAGACCCAAAACCACTCGGCTAGACCCAAACCCACTCGGCTAGACCCAAACCCAATTGGCTAGAACCAAACCCACTCGGCTAGACCCAAACCCACTCGGCTAGTCCCAAACCCACTCGGCTAGACCCAAACGAAATCGGCTAGACCCAAACCTACTCGGCTAGAACCAAACCCACTCGGCTAGACCCAAACCCACTCGGCTAAACCCAAGCCCACTCGGCTAGACCCAAACCCACTCGGCTAGACACAAACCTACTTGGCTTGAACCAAACCCACTCGGCTAGACCCAAAACCACTCGGCTAGACCCAAACCCACTCGGCTAGACCCAAACCCAATTGGCTAGAACCAAACCCACTCGGCTAGACCCAAACCCACTCGTCTAGTCCCAAACCCACTCGGCTAGACACAAACCCAATCGGCTAGACCCCAACCCACTCCGCTAGACCCAAACCCACTCGGCTAGACCAAACCCACTCGGTTAGACCCAAACCCACTCGGATTGACCCAAACCCACTCGGCTAGACCCAAACCCACTCGGCTAGACCCAAACCCACTCGGCTAGACGCAAACCCAATCGGCTAGACCCAAACCCACTCGGCTAGACCCAAACCCACTCGGATAGACACAAACCCCCTCGGCTAGACCCAAACCCACACGGCTAGACCCAAACCCACTCGGCTAGACCCAAACCCACTCGTCTAGACCCAAACCCACTCGTCTAGTCCCAAACCCACTCGGCTAGACCCAAACCCAATCGGCTAGACCCCAACCCACTCCGCTAGACCCAAACCCACTCGGCTAGACCAAACCCATTCGGCTAGACCCAAACCCACTCGGATTGACCCAAACCCACTCGGCTAGACCCAAACCCACTCGGCTAGACCCAAACCCACTCGGCTAGACGCAAACCCAATCGGCTAGACCCAAACCCACTCGGCTAGACCTAAACCCACTCGGATAGACACAAACCCCCTCGGCTAGACCCAAACCCACACGGCTAGACCCAAACCCAATCGGCTAGACCCCAACCCACTCCGCTAGACCCAAACCCACTCGGCTAGACCAAACCCACTCGGCTAGACCCAAACCCACTCGGATTGACCCAAACCCACTCGGCTAGACCCAAACCCACTCGGCTAGACCCAAACCCACTCGGCTAGACGCAAACCCAATCGGCTAGACCCAAACCCACTCGGCTAGACCCAAACCCACTCGGATAGACACAACCCCCCTCGGCTAGACCCAAACCCACACGACTAGACCCAAACCCACTCGGCTAGACCCAAACCCACTCGGCTAGACCCAAACCCACTCGGCTACTCCCAAACCCACTCCGCTAGACCTAAACCTACTCGGCTAGACCAAAACCCACTCGGCTAGACCCAAACCCACTCGGCTAGACCCAAACCCACTCGGCTAGACCCAAACCCACTCGGCTTCTCCCAAACCCACTCCGCTAGACCCAAACCTACTCGGCTAGACCAAAACCCACTCGGCTAGACCCAAACCCACTCGGCTAGACCCAAACCCACTAGGCTACACCCAAACCCACTCCGCTAGACACAAACCCACTCGGCTAGACCCAAACCTACTCGGCTAGACCCAAACCCACTCGGCTAGACCCAAAACCACTCGGCTAGACCCAAACCCACTCGGCTAGACCCAAACCCAATTGGCTAGAACCAAACCCACTCGGCTAGACCCAAACCCACTCGGCTAGTCCCAAACCCACTCGGCTAGACCCAAACGAAATCGGCTAGACCCAAACCTACTCGGCTAGACCCAAACCCACTCGGCTAGACCAAACCCACTCGGCTAGACCCAAACCCACTCGGATTGACCCAAACCCACTCGGCTAGTCCCAAACCCACTCGGCTAGACCCAAACGAAATCGGCTAGACCCAAACCTACTCGGCTAGACCCAAACCCACTCGGCTAGATGCAAACCCAATCGGCTAGACCCAAACCCACTCGGCTAGACCCAAACCCACTCGGATAGACACAAACCCCCTCGGCTAGACCCAAACCCACACGGCTAGACCCAAACCCACTCGGCTAGACTCAAACCCACTCGGCTAGACCCAAACCCACTCGGCTACTCCCAAACCCACTCCGCTAGACCCAAACCTACTCGGCTAGACCAAAACCCACTCGGCTAGACCCAAACCCACTCGGCTAGACCCAAACCCACTCGGCTAGACCCAAACCCACTCGGCTACTCCCAAACCCACTCCGCTAGACCCAAACCTACTCGGCTAGACCAAAACCCACTCGGCTAGACCCAAACCCACTCGGCTAGACCCAAACCCACTAGGCTACACCCAAACCCACTCCGCTAGACACAAACCCACTCGGCTAGACCCAAACCTACTCGGCTAGACCCAAACCCACTCGGCTAGACCCAAAACCACTCGGCTAGACCCAAACCCACTCGGCTAGACCCAAACCCAATTGGCTAGAACCAAACCCACTCGGCTAGACCCAAACCCACTCGGCTAGTCCCAAACCCACTCGGCTAGACCCAAACGAAATCGGCTAGACCCAAACCTACTCGGCTAGAACCAAACCCACTCGGCTAGACCCAAACCCACTCGGCTAAACCCAAGCCCACTCGGCTACACCCAAACCCACTCGGCTAGACCCAAACCCACTTGGCTAGACCCCAACCCACTCGGTAAGACCCAAACCCACTCGGCTACACCCAAACCCACTCTGTAGACCCAAACCCACTCGGCTAGACCCAAACCCAACCGGCTGGACCCAAACCCACTCGGCTAGACCCAAACCCACTCGGCTAGACCCAAACCCACTCGGCTAGACACAAACCCACTCGGCTATACCCAAACCCACTCCGCTAGACCCAAACCCACTCGGCGAGACCCAAACCCACTCGGCATGACCCAATCCCACTCGGCTAGTCCCAAACCCACTGGGCTAGACCCAAACCCACTCGGCTGGACCCAAACCCACTCGGCTAGACCCAAACCCACTCGGCTAGACCCAAACGGACTCGGCTAGACCCAAACCCACACGGCTAGAACCAAACCCACTCGGCTAGACCCAAACCCACTCGGCTAGTCCCAAACCCACTCGGCTAGACCCAAACCCACTCGGCTAGACCCAAACCCAATCGGCTAGTCCCAAACCCACTCGGCTGGACCCAAACCCACTCAGCTAGACCCAAACCCACTTGGCTAGACCCAAACCCACACGGCTAGACCCAAACCCACTCGGCTATACCCAAACCCACTCGGCTCAACCCAAACCCACGCGGCTAGACCCAAACCCACTCCGCTAGACCCAAACGCACTCGGCTAGACCCAGACCCACTCGGCTAGACCCCAACCCACTCGGGTAGACCCAAACCCACTCGGCTAGAGCCAAACCCACTCGGCTAGACCCAAACCCACTTGGCTAGACCCAACCCCACTCGGCCAGACCCAAACCCACTCGGCTAGACACAAACCCACTCGGCTAGACACGAACGCACTTGGCTAGACACAAACCCACTTGGCTAGACCCAAACCCACTCGGCTAGACCCAAACCCACTCTGCTAAACCCAAACCCACTCGGCTAGACCCAAACCCAATCGGCAAGACGCAAACCCACTCCGCTAGACCCAAACCCACTCGGCTAGACCTAAACCCACTCCGCTAGACCCAAACCCACTCGGCTAGACCCAAACCCACTCGGCATGACCCAATCCCACTCGGCTAAACCCAAACCCACTCGGCTAGACCCAAACCCACTCGGTTAGACCCAAACCCACTCGGCTAGACCCAAAGCCACTCGGCTAGTCCCAAACCCACTGGGCTAGACCCAAACCCACTCGGCTGGACCCAAACCCACTCGGCTAGACCCAAACCCACTCTGCTAGACCGAAACGGACTCGGCTAGACCCAAACCCACTCGGCTAGAACCAAACCCACTCGGCTAAACCGAAACCCACTCGGCTAGACCCAAACCCACTCGGCTAGACCCAAAACCACTCGGCTAGACCCAAACCCACTCGGCTAGACCCAAACCCAATTGGCTAGAACCAAACCCACTCGGCTAGACCCAAACCCACTCGACTAGTCCCAAACCCACTCGGCTAGACCCAAACGAAATCGGCTAGACCCAAACCTACTCGGCTAGAACCAAACCCACTCGGCTAGACCCAAACCCACTCGGCTAAACCCAAGCCCACTCGGCTAGACCCAAACCCACTCGGCTAGACACAAACCCACTCGGCTAGACCCAAACCTACTCGGCTAGACCCAAACCCACTCGGCTAGACCCAAAACCACTCGGCTAGACCCAAACCCACTCGGCTAGACCCAAACCCAATTGGCTAGAACCAAACCCACTCGGCTAGACCCAAACCCACTCGGCTAGTCCCAAACCCACTCGGCTAGACCCAAACGAAATCGGCTAGACCCAAACCTACTCGGCTAGAACCAAACCCACTCGGCTAGACCCAAACCCACTCGGCAAAACCCAAGCCCACTCGGCTACACCCAAACCCACTCGGCTAGACCCAAACCCATTTGGCTAGACCCCAACCCACTCGGTAAGACCCAAACCCACTCGGCTACACCCAAACCCACTCTGTAGACCCAAACCCACTCGGCTAGACCCAAACCCACTCGGCTGGACCCAAACCCACTCGGCTAGACCCAAACCCACTCGGCTAGACCCAAACCCACTCGGCTAGACACAAACCCACTCGGCTATACCCAAACCCACTCCGCTAGACCCAAACCCACTCGGCGAGACCCAAACCCACTCGGCATGACCCAATCCCACTCGGCTAGTCCCAAACCCACTGGGCTAGACCCAAACCCACTCGGCTGGACCCAAACCCACTCGGCTAGACCCAAACCCACTCGGCTAGACCCAAACGGACTCGGCTAGACCCAAACCCACACGGCTAGAACCAAACCCACTCGGCTAGACCCAAACCCACTCGGCTAGTCCCAAACCCACTCGGCTAGACCCAAACCCACTCGGCTAGACCCAAACCCAATCGGCTAGTCCCAAACCCACTCGGCTGGACCCAAACCCACTCAGCTAGACCCAAACCCACTTGGCTAGACCCAAACCCACACGGCTAGACCCAAACCCACTCGGCTATACCCAAACCCACTCGGCTCAACCCAAACCCACTCGGCTAGACCCAAACCCACTCCGCTAGACCCAAACGCACTCGGCTAGACCCAGACCCACTCGGCTAGACCCCAACCCACTCGGGTAGACCCAAACCCACTCGGCTAGAGCCAAACCCACTCGGCTAGACCCAAACCCACTTGGCTAGACCCAACCCCACTCGGCCATACCCAAACCCACTCGGCTAGACACAAACCCACTCGGCTAGACACGAACGCACTTGGCTAGACACAAACCCACTTGGCTAGACCCAAACCCACTCGGCTAGACCCAAACCCACTCTGCTAAACCCAAACCCACTCGGCTAGACCCAAACCCAATCGGCAAGACGCAAACCCACTCCGCTAGACCCAAACCCACTCGGCTAGACCTAAACCCACTCCGCTAGACCCAAACCCACTCGGCTAGACCCAAACCCACTCGGCATGACCCAATCCCACTCGGCTAAACCCAAACCCACTCGGCTAGACCCAAACCCACTCGGTTAGACCCAAACCCACTCGGCTAGACCCAAACCCACTCGGCTAGTCCCAAACCCACTGGGCTAGACCCAAACCCACTCGGCTGGACCCAAACCCACTCGGCTAGACCCAAACCCACTCTGCTAGACCGAAACGGACTCGGCTAGACCCAAACCCACTCGGCTAGAACCAAACCCACTCGGCTGAACCGAAACCCACTCGGCTAGACCCAAACCCACTCGGCTAGACCCAAAACCACTCGGCTAGACCCAAACCCACTCGGCTAGACCCAAACCCAATTGGCTAGAACCAAACCCACTCGGCTAGACCCAAACCCACTCGACTAGTCCCAAACCCACTCGGCTAGACCCAAACGAAATCGGCTAGACCCAAACCTACTCGGCTAGAACCAAACCCACTCGGCTAGACCCAAACCCACTCGGCTAAACCCAAGCCCACTCGGCTAGACCCAAACCCACTCGGCTAGACACAAACCTACTTGGCTAGAACCAAACCCACTCGGCTAGACCCAAACCCACTCGGCTATACCGAAACCCACTGGGCTAGACCCAAACCCACTTGGCTAGACCCACACCCACTCAGCTAGACCCAAACGCACTCGGCTACACCCAAACCCACTCGGCTAAACCCAAACCCACTCGGCTAGACCCAAACCCAATCGGCTAGACCCCAACCCACTCCGCTAGACCCAAACCCACTCGGCTAGACCAAACCCACTCGGCTAGACCCAAACCCACTCGGCTAGACCCAAACCCACTCGGCTACACCAAAACCCAGTCGGCTACACCCAAACCCACTCCGCTAGACACAAACTCACTCGGCTGCACCCAAACCCACGCGTCTAGACCCAAACCCACTCGGCTAGACCCTAACCCACTCGGCTAGACCCAAACCCACACAGCTAGACCCAAACCCACTGGGCTAGAACCAAACCCACTCGGCTACACCCAAACCCACTCGGCTAGACCCAAACCCACACAGCTAGACCCAAACCCACTTGGCTAGAACCAAACCCACTCGGCTAGACCCAAACCCACTCGGCTAGTCCCAAAGCCACTCGGCTAGACCCAAACGGACTCGGCTAGACCCAAACCCACTCGGCTAGACCCAAACCCACTCGGCTAGACCCAAACCCACTCGGCTAGACCCAAACCCACTCGGCTAGACCCAAACCCACTCGGCTAGACCCAAACCCACTCGGCTAGACCCAAACCCACTCGGCTAGACCCAAACCCACTCGGCTAGACCCAAACCCACTCCGCTAGACCCAAACCCACTCCGCTAGACCCAAACACACTCGGCTAGACCCAAACCCACTCGGCTAGACCCAAACCCACTCGGCTACACCCAAACCCACTCGGCTAGACCCTAACCCACTTGGCTAGACCCCAACCCACTCGGTAAGACCCAAACGCACTCGGCTAGACCCAAACCCACTCTGTAGACCCAAACCCACTCGGCTAGACCCAAACCCACTCGGCTGGACCCAAACCCACTCGGCTAGACCCAAACCCACTCGGCTAGACCCAAACCCACTCGGCTAGACACAAACACACTCGGCTAGACCCAAACGGACTCGGCTAGACCCAAACCCACACGGCTAGAACCAAACCCACTCGGCTAGACCCAAACCCACTCGGCTAGTCCCAAACCCACTCGGCTAGACCCAAACCCACTCGGCTAGACCCAAACCCAATCGGCTAGTCCCAAACCCACTCGGCTGGACCCAAACCCACTCAGCTAGACCTAAACCCACTTGGCTAGACCCAAACCCACACGGCTAGGCCCAAACCCACTCGGCTATACCCAAACCCACTCGGCTCGACCCAAACCCACTCGGCTAGACCCAAACCCACTCCGCTAGACCCAAACGCACTCGGCTAGACCCAGACCCACTTGGCTAGACCCAAACCCACTCGGCCAGACCCAAACCCACTCGGCTAGACCCAAACCCACTCGGCTAGACCCGAACGCACTTGGCTAGACACAAACCCACTCGGCTAGACCCAAACCCACTCGGCTAGACCCAAACCCACTCTGCTAAACCCAAACCCACTCGGCTAGACCCAAACCCAATCGGCAAGACGCAAACCCACTCCGCTAGACCCAAACCCACTCGGCTAGACCTAAACCCACTCCGCTAGACCCAAACCCAGTCGGCTAGACCCAAACCCACTCGGCATGACCCAATCCCACTCGGCTAAACCCAAACCCACTCGGCTAGACCCAAACCCACTCGGTTAGACCCAAACCCACTCGGCTAGACCCAAACCCACACGGCTAGTCCCAAACCCACTGGGCTAGACCCAAACCCACTCGGCTGGACCCAAACCCACTCGGCTAGACCCAAACCCACTCTGCTAGACCCAAACGGACTCGGCTAGACCCAAACCCACTCGGCTAGAGCCAAACCCACTCGGCTAGACCGAAACCCACTCGGCTAGACCCAAACCCACTCGGCTAGACCCAAACCCACTCGGCTAGACCCAAACCCAATCGGCTAGTCCCAAACCCACTCGGCTGGACCCAAACCCACTCAGCTAGACCCAAACCCACTCGGCTAGACCCAAACCCACACGGCTAGACCCAAACCCACTCGGCTATACCCAAACCCACTCGGCTCGACCCAAACCCACTCGGCTAGACCCAAACGCACTTGGCTAGACCCATACCCACTCGGCTAAACCCAAACCCTCTCGGATAGACCGAAACCGACTCGGGTAGACCCAAACCCACTCGGGTAGACCCAAACCCACTCGTTTAGACCCAAACCCACTCGGCTAGACCCAAACCCACTCGGCTGGACCCAAACCCACTCGGCTAGACACAAACCCACTCGGCTAGACGCAAACCCACTCGGCTAGACCCAAACCCACTCGGCTAGACCCAAACCCACTCGGATAGACATAAACCCCCTCGGCTAGACCCAAACCCACACGGCTAGACCCAAACCCACTCGGCTAGACCCAAACCCACTCGGCTAGACCCAAACCCACTCGGCCACTCCCAAACCCACTCCGCTAGACCAAACCTACTCGGCTAGACCAAAACCCACTCGGCTAGTCCCAAACGCATTCGGCTAGACCCAAACCCACTCGGCTACACCCAAACCCACTGCGCTAGACACAAACCCACTCGGCTACACTCAAACCCACTCGGCTAGACCCAAACCCACTCGGCTAGACCCAAACCCACTTGGCTAGAACCAAACCCACTCGGCTAGACCCAAACCCACTCGGCGAGTCCCAAACCCACTCGGCTAGTCCCAAACGGACTCGGCTAGACCCAAACCCACTCGGCTAGAACCAAACCCACTCGGCTAGACCCAAACCCACTTGGCTAGACCCAAACCCACTCGGCTAGACCCAAACCCACTCGGCTGGACCCAAACCCATTCGGCTAGACCCAAACCCACTCGGCTAGACCCAAACCCACTCGGCTAGTCCCAAACCCACTCGGCTTGACCCAAACCCACTCGGCTAGACCCAAACCCACTCGGCTAGACCCAAACCCACTCGGCTAGACCCAAACCCACTCGGCTACACCCAAACCCACTCGGCTAGACCCAAACCTACTCGGCTAGACCAAAACCCACTCAGCTAGACCCAAACCCACTCGGCTGGACCCAAACCCACTCGGCTACACCCAAACCCACTCCGCTAGACACAAACCCACTCGGCTACACCCAAACCAACTCGGCTAGACCCAAACCCACTCGGTTAGACCCAAACCCAGTCGGTTGGACCCAAACCCACTCGGCTAGACCCAAACCCACTCGGCTAGACCCAAACCCACTCAGCTGTACCCAAACCCACTCGGCTAGACCCAAACCCACTTGGCTAGACACAAACCCACTCCGCTAGACCCAAACCTACTCGGCTAGACTAAAACCCACTCGGCTAGACCCAAACCCACTCGGCTAGACCCAAACCCACTCGGCTACACCCAAACCCACTCCGCTGGACACAAACCCACTCGGCTACACCCAAACCCACTCGGCTAGACGCAAACCCACTCGGCTAGACCCAAACCCGCTTGGCTACACCCAAACCCACTCGGCTAGACCCAAACCCACTCGGTAGACCCAAACCCACTCGGCTAGACCCAAACCCACTCGGCTGAACCCAAACCCACTCGGCTAGACCCAAACCCACTCGGCTAGACCCAAACCCACTCGGCTAGACACAAACCCACTCGGCTATACCCAAACCCACTCGGCTAGCCCCAAACCCACTCGGCTAGACCCAAACCCACTCCGCTAGACCCAAACGCACTCGGCTAGACGCAAACCCACTCGGCTAAACCCAAACCCACTCGGCTAGACCCAAACCCAATCGGCTAGACCCAAACCCACTCCGCTAGACCCAAACCCACTCGGCTAGACCAAAACCCACTCGGCTCGACCTAAACCCACTCGGCTGGACCCAAACCCATTCGGCTAGACCCAAATCCACTCGGCTACACCCACACCCACTCCGCTAGACACAAACCCACTCGGCTACACCCAAACCCACTCGGCTACACCCAAACCCACTCGGCTAGACCCAAACCCACTAGGCTAGACCCAACCCCACTTGGCTAGACCCAAACCCCCTCCGCTAGACCCAAACCCACTCGGCTAGACACAAACCCACTCGGCTAGACCCAAACCCAATCGGCTAGACCCAAACCCACTCGGCTAGACCCAAACCCACTCGTCGACACCCAAACCCACTCGGCTAGACACAAACCCACTCGGCTAGACGCAAACCCACTCGGCTAGACCCAAACCCACTCGGCTAGACCCAAACCCACTCGGATAGACATAAACCCCCTCGGCTAGACCCAAACCCACACGGCTAGACCCAAACCCACTCGGCTAGACCCAAACCCACTCGGCTAGACCCAAACCCACTCGGCCACCCCCAAACCCACTCCGCTAGACCAAACCTACTCGGCTAGACCAAAACCCACTCGGCTAGACCCAAACCCACTCGGCGAGTCCCAAACCCACTCGGCTAGACCCAAACGGACTCGGCTAGACCCAAACCCACTCGGCTAGAACCAAACCCACTCGGCTAGACCCAAACCCACTCGTCTAGACCCAAACCCACTCGGCTAGAGCCAAACCCACTCGGCTAGACCCAAACCCACTCGGCTAGACCCAAACCCACTCGGCTAGACCTAAACCCACTCGGCTAGACCCAAACCCACTCGGCTACTCCCAAACCCACTCCGCTAGACCCAAACCTACTCGGCTAAACCAAAACCCACTCGGCTAGACCCAAACCCACTCGGCTAGACCCAAACCCACTCGGCTAGACCCAAACCCACTCGGCTAGACGCAAACCCACTCGGCTAGACCCAAACCCACTTGGCTAGAACCAAACCCACTCGGCTCGACCCAAACTCACTCGGCGAGTCCCAAACCCACTCGGCTAGACCCAAACGGACTCGGCTAGACCCAAACCCACTCGGCTAGACCCAAACCCACTCGGCTACTCCCAAACCCACTCCGCTAGACCCAAACCTACTCGGCTAGACCGAACCCACTCGGCTGGACCCAAACCCACTCAGCTAGACCCAAACCCACTTGGCTAGACCCAAACCCACACGGCTAGACCCAAACCCACTCGGCTATACCCAAACCCACTCGGCTCGACCCAAACCCACTCGGCTAGACCCAAACCCACTCCGCTAGACCCAAACGCACTCGGCTAGACCCAGACCCACTCGGCTAGACCCCAACCCACTCGGGTAGACCCAAACCCACTCGGCTAGAGCCAAACCCACTCGGCTAGACCCAAACCCACTTGGCTAGACCCAAACCCACTCGGCCAGACCCAAACCCACTCGGCTAGACACAAACCCACTCGGCTAGACCCAAACCCACTCGGCTAGACCCAAACCCACTCTGCTAAACCCAAACCCACTCGGCTAGACCCAAACCCAATCGGCAAGACGCAAACCCACTCCGCTAGACCCAAACCCACTCGGCTAGACCTAAACCCACTCCGCTAGACCCAAACCCAGTCGGCTAGACCCAAACCCACTCGGCATGACCCAATCCCACTCGGCTAAACCCAAACCCACTCGGCTAGACCCAAACCCACTCGGTTACACCCAAACCCACTCGGCTAGACCCAAACCCACTCGGCTAGTCCCAAACCCACTGGGCTAGACCCAAACCCACTCGGCTGGACCCAAACCCACTCGGCTAGACCCAAACCCACTCTGCTAGACCCAAACGGACTCGGCTAGACCCAAACCCACTCGGCTAGAACCAAACCCACTCGGCTAGACCGAAACCCACTCGGCTAGACCCAAACCCACTCGGCTAGACCCAAACCCACTCGGCTAGACCCAAACCCAATCGGCTAGTCCCAAACCCACTCGGCTGGACCCAAACCCACTCAGCTAGACCCAAACCCACTCGGCTAGACCCAAACCCACACGGCTAGACCCAAACCCACTCGGCTATTCCCAAACCCACTCGGCTCGACCCAAACCCACTCGGCTAGACCCAAACGCACTTGGCTAGACCCATACCCACTCGGCTAAACCCAAACCCTCTCGGATAGACCAAAACCGACTCGGGTAGACCCAAACCCACTCGGGTAGACCCAAACCCACTCGGTTAGACCCAAACCCACTCGGCTAGACCCAAACCCACTCGGCTGGACCCAAACCCACTCAGCTAGACCCAAACCCACTCGGCGAGACCCAAACCCACTTGGCCAGACACAAACCCACTCGGCTAGACCCAAACCCACTCGGCGAGACCCAAACCCTCTCGGATAGACCGAAACCTCCTCGGCTAGACCCAAACCCACTCGGTTTGACCCAAACCCACTCGGCTAGACCCAAACCCACTCGGCTAGACACAAACCCACTCGGCTAGACGCAAACCCACTCGGCTAGACCCAAACCCACTCGGCTACTCCCAAACCCACTCCGCTAGCCCCAAACCTACTCGGCGAGACCAAACCCACTCGGCTGGACCCAAACCCACTCAGCTAGACCCAAACCCACTTGGCTAGACCCAAACCCACACGGCTAGACCCAAACCCACTCGGCTATACCCAAACCCACTCGGCTCGACCCAAACCCACTCGGCTAGACCCAAACCCACTCCGCTAGACCCAAACGCACTCGGCTAGACCCAGACCCACTCGGCTAGACCCCAACCCACTCGGGTAGACCCAAACCCACTCGGCTAGAGCCAAACCCACTCGGCTAGACCCAAACCCACTTGGCTAGACCCAAACCCACTCGGCCAGACCCAATCCCACTCGGCTAGACACAAACCCACTCGGCTAGACCCAAACCCACTCGGCTAGACCCAAACCCACTCTGCTAAACCCAAACCCACTCGGCTAGACCCAAACCCAATCGGCAAGACGCAAACCCACTCCGCTAGACCCAAACCCACTCGGCTAGACCTAAACCCACTCCGCTAGACCCAAACCCAGTCGGCTAGACCCAAACCCACTCGGCATGACCAATCCCACTCGGCTAAACCCAAACCCACTCGGCTAGACCCAAACCCACTCGGTTAGACCCAAACCCACTCGGCTAGACCCAAACCCACTCGGCTAGTCCCAAACCCACTGGGCTAGACCCAAACCCACTCGGCTGGCCCCAAACCCACTCGGCTAGACCCAAACCCACTCTGCTAGACCCAAACGGACTCGGCTAGACCCAAACCCACTCGGCTAGAACCAAACCCACTCGGCTAGACCGAAACCCACTCGGCTAGACCCAAACCCACTCGGCTAGACCCAAACCCACTCGGCTAGACCCAAACCCAATTGGCTAGTCCCAAACCCACTCGGCTGGACCCAAACCCACTCAGCTAGACCCAAACCCACTCGGCTAGACCCAAACCCACACGGCTAGACCCAAACCCACTCGGCTATACCCAAACCCACTCGGCTCGACCCAAACCCACTCGGCTAGACCCAAACGCACTTGGCTAGACCCATACCCACTCTGCTAAACCCAAACCCTCTCGGATAGACCGAAACCGACTCGGGTAGACCCAAACCCACTCGGGTAGACCCAAACCCACTCGGTTAGACCCAAACCCACTCGGCTAGACCCAAACCCACTCGGCTGGACCCAAACCCACTCAGCTAGACCCAAACCCACTCGGCTAGACCCAAACCCACTTGGACAGACACAAACCCACTCGGCTAGACCCAAACCCACTCGGCGAGACCCAAACCCTCTCGGATAGACCGAAACCTCCTCGGCTAGACCCAAACCCACTCGGTTTGACCCAAACCCACTCGGCTAGACCCAAACCCACTCGGCTAGACACAAACCCACTCGGCTAGACGCAAACCCACTCGGCTAGACCCAAACCCACTCGGCTAGACCCAAACCCACTCGGATAGACATAAACCCCCTCGGCTAGACCCAAACCCACACGGCTAGACCCAAACCCACTCGGCTAGACCCAAACCCTCTCGGCTAGACCCAAACCCACTCGGCCACTCCCAAACCCACTCCACTAGACCAAACCTACTCGGCTAGACCAAAACCCACTCGGCTAGACCGAAACCCACTCGGCTAGACCCAAACCCACTCGGCTAGACCCAAACCCACTCGGCTAGACCCAAACCCAATTGGCTAGTCCCAAACCCACTCGGCTGGACCCAAACCCACTCAGCTAGACCCAAACCCACTCGGCTAGACTCAAACCCACACGGCTAGACCCAAACCCACTCGGCTATACCCAAACCCACTCGGCTCGACCCAAACCCACTCGGCTAGACCCAAACGCACTTGGCTAGACCCATACCCACTCTGCTAAACCCAAACCCTCTCGGATAGACCGAAACCGACTCGGGTAGACCCAAACCCACTCGGGTAGACCCAAACCCACTCGGTTAGACCCAAACCCACTCGGCTAGACCCAAACCCACTCGGCTGGACCCAAACCCACTCAGCTAGACCCAAACCCACTCGGCTAGACCCAAACCCACTTGGACAGACACAAACCCACTCGGCTAGACCCAAACCCACTCGGCGAGACCCAAACCCTCTCGGATAGACCGAAACCTCCTCGGCTAGACCCAAACCCACTCGGTTTGACCCAAACCCACTCGGCTAGACCCAAACCCACTCGGCTAGACACAAACCCACTCGGCTAGACGCAAACCCACTCGGCTAGACCCAAACCCACTCGGCTAGACCCAAACCCACTCGGATAGACATAAACCCCCTCGGCTAGACCCAAACCCACACGGCTAGACCCAAACCCACTCGGCTAGACCCAAACCCTCTCGGCTAGACCCAAACCCACTCGGCCACTCCCAAACCCACTCCACTAGACCAAACCTACTCGGCTAGACCAAAACCCACTCGGCTAGTCCCAAACGCATTCGGCTAGACCCAAACCCACTCGGCTACACCCAAACCCACTGCGCTAGACACAAACCCACTCGGCTACACTCAAACCCACTCGGCTAGACCCAAACCCACTCGGCTAGACCCAAACCCACTTGGCTAGAACCAAACCCACTCGGCTAGATCCAAACCCACTCGGCGAGTCCCAAACCCACTCGGCTAGACCCAAACGCACTTGGCTAGACCCATACCCACTCTGCTAAACCCAAACCCTCTCGGATAGACCGAAACCGACTCGGGTAGACCCAAACCCACTCGGGTAGACCCAAACCCACTCGGTTAGACCCAAACCCACTCGGCTAGACCCAAACCCACTCGGCTGGACCCAAACCCACTCAGCTAGACCCAAACCCACTCGGCTAGACGCAAACCCACTTGGACAGACACAAACCCACTCGGCTAGACCCAAACCCACTCGGCGAGACCCAAACCCT
Source organism: Raja brachyura (assembly GCA_963514005.1). The sequence continues at coordinate 1,635,955 of CAUPSL010000002.1, forward strand.
CTCGGATAGACCGAAACCTCCTCGGCTAGACCCAAACCCACTCGGTTTGACCCAAACCCACTCGGCTAGACCCAAACCCACTCGGCTAGACACAAACCCACTCGGCTAGACGCAAACCCACTCGGCTAGACCCAAACCCACTCGGCTAGACCCAAACCCACTCGGATAGACATAAACCCCCTCGGCTAGACCCAAACCCACACGGCTAGACCCAAACCCACTCGGCTAGACCCAAACCCTCTCGGCTAGACCCAAACCCACTCGGCCACTCCCAAACCCACTCCACTAGACCAAACCTACTCGGCTAGACCAAAACCCACTCGGCTAGTCCCAAACGCATTCGGCTAGACCCAAACCCACTCGGCTACACCCAAACCCACTGCGCTAGACACAAACCCACTCGGCTACACTCAAACCCACTCGGCTAGACCCAAACCCACTCGGCTAGACCCAAACCCACTTGGCTAGAACCAAACCCACTCGGCTAGACCCAAACCCACTCGGCTAGACCCAAACCCAATTGGCTAGTCCCAAACCCACTCGGCTGGACCCAAACCCACTCAGCTAGACCCAAACCCACTCGGCTAGACCCAAACCCACACGGCTAGACCCAAGCCCACTCGGCTATACCCAAACCCACTCGGCTCGACCCAAACCCACTCGGCTAGACCCAAACGCACTTGGCTAGACCCATACCCACTCTGCTAAACCCAAACCCTCTCGGATAGACCGAAACCGACTCGGGTAGACCCAAACCCACTCGGGTAGACCCAAACCCACTCGGTTAGACCCAAACCCACTCGGCTAGACCCAAACCCACTCGGCTGGACCCAAACCCACTCAGCTAGACCCAAACCCACTCGGCTAGACCCAAACCCACTTGGACAGACACAAACCCACTCGGCGAGACCCAAACCCTCTCGGATAGACCGAAACCTCCTCGGCTAGACCCAAACCCACTCGGTTTGACCCAAACCCACTCGGCTAGACCCAAACCCACTCGGCTAGACACAAACCCACTCGGCTAGACGCAAACCCACTCGGCTAGACCCAAACCCACTCGGCTAGACCCAAACCCACTCGGATAGACATAAACCCCCTCGGCTAGACCCAAACCCACACGGCTAGACCCAAACCCACTCGGCTAGACCCAAACCCTCTCGGCTAGACCCAAACCCACTCGGCCACTCCCAAACCCACTCCACTAGACCAAACCTACTCGGCTAGACCAAAACCCACTCGGCTAGACCGAAACCCACTCGGCTAGACCCAAACCCACTCGGCTAGACCCAAACCCACTCGGCTAGACCCAAACCCAATTGGCTAGTCCCAAACCCACTCGGCTGGACCCAAACCCACTCAGCTAGACCCAAACCCACTCGGCTAGACTCAAACCCACACGGCTAGACCCAAACCCACTCGGCTATACCCAAACCCACTCGGCTCGACCCAAACCCACTCGGCTAGACCCAAACGCACTTGGCTAGACCCATACCCACTCTGCTAAACCCAAACCCTCTCGGATAGACCGAAACCGACTCGGGTAGACCCAAACCCACTCGGGTAGACCCAAACCCACTCGGTTAGACCCAAACCCACTCGGCTAGACCCAAACCCACTCGGCTGGACCCAAACCCACTCAGCTAGACCCAAACCCACTCGGCTAGACCCAAACCCACTTGGACAGACACAAACCCACTCGGCTAGACCCAAACCCACTCGGCGAGACCCAAACCCTCTCGGATAGACCGAAACCTCCTCGGCTAGACCCAAACCCACTCGGTTTGACCCAAACCCACTCGGCTAGACCCAAACCCACTCGGCTAGACACAAACCCACTCGGCTAGACGCAAACCCACTCGGCTAGACCCAAACCCACTCGGCTAGACCCAAACCCACTCGGATAGACATAAACCCCCTCGGCTAGACCCAAACCCACACGGCTAGACCCAAACCCACTCGGCTAGACCCAAACCCTCTCGGCTAGACCCAAACCCACTCGGCCACTCCCAAACCCACTCCACTAGACCAAACCTACTCGGCTAGACCAAAACCCACTCGGCTAGTCCCAAACGCATTCGGCTAGACCCAAACCCACTCGGCTACACCCAAACCCACTGCGCTAGACACAAACCCACTCGGCTACACTCAAACCCACTCGGCTAGACCCAAACCCACTCGGCTAGACCCAAACCCACTTGGCTAGAACCAAACCCACTCGGCTAGATCCAAACCCACTCGGCGAGTCCCAAACCCACTCGGCTAGACCCAAACGCACTTGGCTAGACCCATACCCACTCTGCTAAACCCAAACCCTCTCGGATAGACCGAAACCGACTCGGGTAGACCCAAACCCACTCGGGTAGACCCAAACCCACTCGGTTAGACCCAAACCCACTCGGCTAGACCCAAACCCACTCGGCTGGACCCAAACCCACTCAGCTAGACCCAAACCCACTCGGCTAGACGCAAACCCACTTGGACAGACACAAACCCACTCGGCTAGACCCAAACCCACTCGGCGAGACCCAAACCCTCTCGGATAGACCGAAACCTCCTCGGCTAGACCCAAACCCACTCGGTTTGACCCAAACCCACTCGGCTAGACCCAAACCCACTCGGCTAGACACAAACCCACTCGGCTAGACGCAAACCCACTCGGCTAGACCCAAACCCACTCGGCTAGACCCAAACCCACTCGGATAGACATAAACCCCCTCGGCTAGACCCAAACCCACACGGCTAGACCCAAACCCACTCGGCTAGACCCAAACCCTCTCGGCTAGACCCAAACCCACTCGGCCACTCCCAAACCCACTCCACTAGACCAAACCTACTCGGCTAGACCAAAACCCACTCGGCTAGTCCCAAACGCATTCGGCTAGACCCAAACCCACTCGGCTACACCCAAACCCACTGCGCTAGACACAAACCCACTCGGCTACACTCAAACCCACTCGGCTAGACCCAAACCCACTCGGCTAGACCCAAACCCACTTGGCTAGAACCAAACCCACTCGGCTAGACCCAAACCCACTCGGCTAGACCCAAACCCAATTGGCTAGTCCCAAACCCACTCGGCTGGACCCAAACCCACTCAGCTAGACCCAAACCCACTCGGCTAGACCCAAACCCACACGGCTAGACCCAAGCCCACTCGGCTATACCCAAACCCACTCGGCTCGACCCAAACCCACTCGGCTAGACCCAAACGCACTTGGCTAGACCCATACCCACTCTGCTAAACCCAAACCCTCTCGGATAGACCGAAACCGACTCGGGTAGACCCAAACCCACTCGGGTAGACCCAAACCCACTCGGTTAGACCCAAACCCACTCGGCTAGACCCAAACCCACTCGGCTGGACCCAAACCCACTCAGCTAGACCCAAACCCACTCGGCTAGACCCAAACCCACTTGGACAGACACAAACCCACTCGGCTAGACCCAAACCCACTCGGCGAGACCCAAACCCTCTCGGATAGACCGAAACCTCCTCGGCTAGACCCAAACCCACTCGGTTTGACCCAAACCCACTCGGCTAGACCCAAACCCACTCGGCTAGACACAAACCCACTCGGCTAGACGCAAACCCACTCGGCTAGACCCAAACCCACTCAGCTAGACCCAAACCCACTCGGATAGACATAAACCCCCTCGGCTAGACCCAAACCCACACGGCTAGACCCAAACCCACTCGGCTAGACCCAAACCCTCTCGGCTAGACCCAAACCCACTCGGCCACTCCCAAACCCACTCCACTAGACCAAACCTACTCGGCTAGACCAAAACCCACTCGGCTAGTCCCAAACGCATTCGGCTAGACCCAAACCCACTCGGCTACACCCAAACCCACTGCGCTAGACACAAACCCACTCGGCTACACTCAAACCCACTCGGCTAGACCCAAACCCACTAGGCTAGACCCAAACCCACTTGGCTAGAACCAAACCCACTCGGCTAGATCCAAACCCACTCGGCGAGTCCCAAACCCACTCGGCTAGACCCAAACGCACTTGGCTAGACCCATACCCACTCTGCTAAACCCAAACCCTCTCGGATAGACCGAAACCGACTCGGGTAGACCCAAACCCACTCGGGTAGACCCAAACCCACTCGGTTAGACCCAAACCCACTCGGCTAGACCCAAACCCACTCGGCTGGACCCAAACCCACTCAGCTAGACCCAAACCCACTCGGCTAGACGCAAACCCACTTGGACAGACACAAACCCACTCGGCTAGACCCAAACCCACTCGGCGAGACCCAAACCCTCTCGGATAGACCGAAACCTCCTCGGCTAGACCCAAACCCACTCGGTTTGACCCAAACCCACTCGGCTAGACCCAAACCCACTCGGCTAGACCCAAACCCACTCGGATAGACATAAACCCCCTCGGCTAGACCCAAACCCACACGGCTAGACCCAAACCCACTCGGCTAGACCCAAACCCTCTCGGCTAGACCCAAACCCACTCGGCCACTCCCAAACCCACTCCACCAGACCAAACCTACTCGGCTAGACCAAAACCCACTCGGCTAGTCCCAAACGCATTCGGCTAGACCCAAACCCACTCGGCTACACCCAAACCCACTGCGCTAGACACAAACCCACTCGGCTACACTCAAACCCACTCGGCTAGACCCAAACCCACTCGGCTAGACCCAAACCCACTTGGCTAGAACCAAACCCACTCGGCTAGATCCAAACCCACTCGGCGAGTCCCAAACCCACTCGGCTAGACCCAAACGGACTCGGCTAGACCCAAACCCACTCGGCTAGAACCAAACCCACTCGGCTAGACCCAAACCCACTTGGCTAGACCCAAACCCACTCGGCTAGACCCAAACCCACTCGGCTGGACCCAAACCCACTCGGCTAGACCCAAACCCACTCGGCTAGACCCAAACCCACTCGGCTAGTCCCAAACCCACTCGCCTTGACCCAAACCCACTCGGCTAGACCCAAACCCACTCGGCTAAACCCAAACCCACTCGGCTAGACCCAAACCCACTCCGCTAGACACAAACCCACTCGGCTACACCCAAACCCACTCGTCTAGACCCAAACTCACTCGGCTAGACCCAAACCCACTCGGCTAGACCCAAACCCACACAGCTAGACCCAAACCCACTTGGCTAGAACCAAACCCACTCGGCTAGACCCAAACCCACTCGGCTAGTCCCAAACCCACTCGGCTAGACCCAAACCCACTCGGCTAGACCCAAACCCACTCCGCTAGACCCAACCGCACTCGGCTAGACACAAACCCACTCGGCTAGACACAAACCCACTAGGCTAGACCCAAACCCACTCAGCTGAACCCAAACCCACTCGGCTAGACCCAAGCCCACTCGGCTAGACCCAAACCCACTCGGCTAGACACAAACCCACTCGGCTATACCCAAACCCACTGGGCTAGACCCAAATCCACTCGGCTAGACTCAAACCCACTCCGCTGGACCCAAACGCACTCGGCTACACCCAAACCCACTCGGCTAAACCCAAACCCACTCGGCTAGACCCAAACCCAATCGGCTAGACCCAAACCCACTCCGCTAGACCCAAACCCACTCGGCTAGACCAAACCCACTCGGCTAGACCCAAACCCAGTCGGCTAGACCCAAACCCACTCGGCTAGACCCAAACCCACTCGGCTACACCCAAACCCACTCCGCTAGACACAAACCCACTCGGCTACACACAAACCCACTCGTCTAGACCCAAACCCACTCGGCTAGACACAAAGCCACTCGGCTAGACCCAAACCCACACAGCTAGACCCAAACCCACTTGGCTAGAACCAAACCCACTCGGCTAGACCCAAACCCACTCAGCTAGTCCCAAACCCACTCGGCTAGACCCAAACGGACTCGGCTTGACCCAAACCCACTCGGCTAGACCCAAACCCATTCGGCTAGACCCAAACCCACTCGGCTAGACCCAAACCCACTCGGTTAGACCCAAACCCACTCGGCTAGACCCAAACCCACTCGGCTAGTCCCAAACCCACTGGGCTAGACCCAAACCCACTCGGCTGGACCCAAACCCACTCGGCTAGACCCAAACCCACTCGGCTAGACCCAAACCCACTCGTCTAGACCCAAACCCACTCGGCTAGACCCAAACGCACTCGGCTAGACCCAAACCCACACAGCTAGACACAAACCCACTCGGTTACACCCAAACCCACTCGGCTAGACCCAAACCCACTTGGCTAGACCCCAACCCACTCAGTAAGACCCAAACCCACTCGGCTAGACCCAAACCCACTCTGTAGACCCAAACCCACTCGGCTAGACCCAAACCCACTCGGCTGGACCCAAACCCACTCGGCTAGACCCAAACCCACTCGGCTAGACCCAAACCCACTCGGCTAGACACAAACCCACTCGGCTTTTCCCAAACCCACTCGGCTCGACCCAAACCCACTCGGCTAGACCCAAACCCACTACGCTAGACCCAAACCCACTCGGCTAGACCCAAACCCACTTGGCTAGACCCAAACCCACTTGGCTAGACCCAAACCCACTCGGTAGACCCAAACCCACTCGGCAAGACCCAAACCCAGTCGGCTGGACCCAAACCCACTCGGCTAGACCCAAACTCACTCGGCTAGACCCAAACCCACTCGGCTAGACCCAAACCCACTCTGTAGACGCAAACCCACTCGGCTAGACCCAAACCCACTCGGCTGGACCCAAACCCACTCGGCTAGACCCAAACCCACTCGGCTAGACCCAAACCCACTCTGTGGACCCAAACCCACTCGGCTAGACCCAAACCCACTCGGCTGGACCCAAACCCACTCGGCTAGACCCAAACTCACTCGGCTAGACCCAAACCCACTCGGCTAGACCCAAACCCACTCGGTTACACCCAAACCCACTCGGCTAGACCCAAACCCACTTGGCTAGACCCCAACCCACTCGGTAAGACCCAAACCCACTCGGCTAGACCCAAACCCACTCTGTGTACCCAAACCCACTCGGCTAGACCCAAACCCACTCGGCTGGACCCAAACCCACTCGGCTAGACCCAAACCGACTCGGCTAGACCCAAACCCACTCGGCTAGACACAAACCCACTCGGCTTTTCCCAAACCCACTCGGCTAGACCCAAACCCACTCGGCTAGACCCAAACCCACTACGCTAGACCCAAACCCAATCGGCTAGACCCAAACCCACTCGGCATGACCCAATCCCACTCGGCTAGATCCAAACCCACTCGGCTAGACCCAAACCCACTCGGCTATACCCAAACCCACTCGGCTAGACCCAAACCCACTCGGCTAGACCCAAACCCACTCCGCTAGACCCAAACCCACTCGGCATGACCCAATCCCACTCGGCTAGACCCAAACCCACTCGGCTAGACCCAAACCCACTCGGTTAGACCCAAACCCACTCGCCTAGACCCAAACCCACTCGGCTAGTCCCAAACCCACTGGGCTAGACCCAAACCCACTCGTCTGGACCCAAACCCACTCGGCTAGACCCAAACCCACTCGGCTAGACCCAAACCCACTCGGCTAGACCCAAACCCACTCGGCTAGACCGAAGCCCACTCGGCTAGACCCAAACCCACTCGGCTAGACACAAATCCACTCGGCTATACCCAAACCCACTGGGCTAGACCCAAACCCACTCGGCTAGACCCAAACCCACTCCGCTAGACCCAAACGCACTCGGCTACACCCAAACCCACTCGGCTAAACCCAAACCCACTCGGCTAGACCCAAACCCAATCGGCTAGACCCAAACCCACTCCGCTAGACCAAAACCCACTCGGCTAGACCAAACCCACTCGGCTAGTCCCAAACCCACTGGGCTAGACCCAAACCCACTCGGCTGGACCCAAACCCACTCGGCTAGACCCAAACCCACTCTGCTAGACCCAAACGGACTCGGCTAGACCCAAACCCACTCGGCTAGAACCAAACCCACTCGGCTAGACCGAAACCCACTCTGCTAGACCCAAACCCACTCGGCTAGACCCAAACCCACTCGGCTACACCCAAACCCAATTGGCTAGTCCCAAACCCACTCGGCTGGACCCAAACCCACTCAGCTAGACCCAAACCCACTTGGCTAGACCCAAACCCACTCGGCTAGACCCAAACCCACTCGGCTGGACCCAAACCCACTCGGCTAGACCCAAACCCACTCGGCTAGACCCAAACTCACTCGGCTAGACCCAAACCCACTCGGCTAGACCCAAACCCACACAGCTAGACCCAAACCCACTTGGCTAGAACCAAACCCACTCGGCTAGACCCAAACCCACTCGGCTAGTCCCAAACCCACTCGGCTAGACCCAAACCCACTCGGCTAGACCCAAACCCACTCCGCTAGACCCAACCGCACTCGGCTAGACACAAACCCACTCGGCTAGACACAAACCCACTAGGCTAGACCCAAACCCACTCAGCTGAACCCAAACCCACTCGGCTAGACCCAAGCCCACTCGGCTAGACCCAAACCCACTCGGCTAGACACAAACCCACTCGGCTATACCCAAACGCACTGGGCTAGACCCAAATCCACTCTGCTAGACTCAAACCCACTCCGCTGGACCCAAACGCACTCGGCTACACCCAAACCCACTCGGCTAAACCCAAACCCACTCGGCTAGACCCAAACCCAATCGGCTAGACCCAAACCCACTCCGCTAGACCCAAACCCACTCGGCTAGACCAAACCCACTCGGCTAGACCCAAACCCACTCGGCTAGACCCAAACCCACTCGGCTAGACCCAAACCCACTCGGCTACACCCAAACCCACTCCGCTAGACACAAACCCACTCGGCTACACACAAACCCACTCGTCTAGACCCAAACCCACTCGGCTGGACCCAAACCCACTCGGCTAGACCCAAACCCACACAGCTAGAACCAAACCCACTTGGCTAGAACCAAACCCACTCGGCTAGACCCAAACCCACTCAGCTAGTCCCAAACCCACTCGGCTAGACCCAAACGGACTCGGCTAGACCCAAACCCACTCGGCTAGACCCAAACCCACTCGGCTAGACCCAAACCCACTCGGCTAGACACAAACCCACTCGGTTAGACCCAAACCCACTCGGCTAGACCCAAACCCACTCGGCTAGTCCCAAACCCACTGGGCTAGACCCAAACCCACTCGGCTGGACACAAACCCACTCGGCTAGACCCAAACCCACTCGGCTAGACCCAAACCCACTCGTCTAGACCCAAACCCGCTCGGCTAGACCCAAACCCACTCGGCTAGACCCAAACCCACACAGCTAGACCCAAACCCACTCGGTTACACCCAAACCCACTCGGCTAGACCCAAACCCACTTGGCTAGACCCCAACCCACTCAGTAAGACCCAAACCCACTCGGCTAGACCCAAACCCACTCTGTAGACCCAAACCCACTCGGCTAGACCCAAACCCACTCGTCTAGACCCAAACCCACTCGGCTGGACCCAAACCCACTCGGCTAGACCCAAACCCACACAGCTAGACCGAAACCCACTTGGCTAGAACCAAACCCACTCGGCTAGACCCAAACCCACTCAGCTAGTCCCAAACCCACTCGGCTAGACCCAAACGGACTCGGCTAGACCCAAACCCACTCGGCTAGACCCAAACCCACTCGGCTAGACCCAAACCCACTCGGCTAGACACAAACCCACTCGGTTAGACCCAAACCCACTCGGCTAGACCCAAACCCACTCGGCTAGTCCCAAACCCACTGGGCTAGACCCAAACCCACTCGGCTGGACACAAACCCACTCGGCTAGAACCAAACCCACTCGGCTAGACCCAAACCCACTCGGCTAGACCCAAACCCACTCGGCTAGACCCAAACCCACACAGCTAGACCCAAACCCACACAGCTAGACCCAAACCCACTCGGTTACACCCAAACCCACTCGGCTAGACCCAAACCCACTTGGCTAGACCCCAACCCACTGAGTAAGACCCAAACCCACTCGGCTAGACCCAAACCCACTTGGCTAGAACCAAACCCACTCGGCTAGACCCAAACCCACTCGGCTAGTCCCAAACCCACTCGGCTAGACCCAAACCCACTCGGCTAGACCCAAACCCACTCCGCTAGACCCAACCGCACTCGGCTAGACACAAACCCACTCGGCTAGACACAAACCCACTAGGCTAGACCCAAACCCACTCAGCTGAACCCAAACCCACTCGGCTAGACCCAAGCCCACTCGGCTAGACCCAAACCCACTCGGCTAGACACAAACCCACTCGGCTATACCCAAACCCACTGGGCTAGACCCAAATCCACTCTGCTAGACTCAAACCCACTCCGCTGGACCCAAACGCACTCGGCTACACCCAAACCCACTCGGCTAAACCCAAACCCACTCGGCTAGACCCAAACCCAATCGGCTAGACCCAAACCCACTCCGCTAGACCCAAACCCACTCGGCTAGACCAAACCCACTCGGCTAGACCCAAACCCACTCGGCTAGACCCAAACCCACTCGGCTAGACCCAAACCCACTCGGCTACACCCAAACCCACTCCGCTAGACACAAACCCACTCGGCTACACACAAACCCACTCGTCTAGACCCAAACCCACTCGGCTGGACCCAAACCCACTCGGCTAGACCCAAACCCACACAGCTAGAACCAAACCCACTTGGCTAGAACCAAACCCACTCGGCTAGACCCAAACCCACTCAGCTAGTCCCAAACCCACTCGGCTAGACCCAAACGGACTCGGCTAGACCCAAACCCACTCGGCTAGACCCAAACCCACTCGGCTAGACCCAAACCCACTCGGCTAGACACAAACCCACTCGGTTAGACCCAAACCCACTCGGCTAGACCCAAACCCACTCGGCTAGTCCCAAACCCACTGGGCTAGACCCAAACCCACTCGGCTGGACACAAACCCACTCGGCTAGACCCAAACCCACTCGGCTAGACCCAAACCCACTCGTCTAGACCCAAACCCGCTCGGCTAGACCCAAACCCACTCGGCTAGACCCAAACCCACACAGCTAGACCCAAACCCACTCGGTTACACCCAAACCCACTCGGCTAGACCCAAACCCACTTGGCTAGACCCCAACCCACTCAGTAAGACCCAAACCCACTCGGCTAGACCCAAACCCACTCTGTAGACCCAAACCCACTCGGCTAGACCCAAACCCACTCGTCTAGACCCAAACCCACTCGGCTGGACCCAAACCCACTCGGCTAGACCCAAACCCACACAGCTAGACCCAAACCCACTTGGCTAGAACCAAACCCACTCGGCTAGACCCAAACCCACTCAGCTAGTCCCAAACCCACTCGGCTAGACCCAAACGGACTCGGCTAGACCCAAACCCACTCGGCTAGACCCAAACCCACTCGGCTAGACCCAAACCCACTCGGCTAGACACAAACCCACTCGGTTAGACCCAAACCCACTCGGCTAGACCCAAACCCACTCGGCTAGTCCCAAACCCACTGGGCTAGACCCAAACCCACTCGGCTGGACACAAACCCACTCGGCTAGACCCAAACCCACTCGGCTAGACCCAAACCCACTCGGCTAGACCCAAACCCACTCGGCTAGACCCAAACCCACACAGCTAGACCCAAACCCACACAGCTAGACCCAAACCCACTCGGTTACACCCAAACCCACTCGGCTAGACCCAAACCCACTTGGCTAGACCCCAACCCACTGAGTAAGACCCAAACCCACTCGGCTAGACCCAAACCCACTCTGTAGACCCAAACCCACTCGGCTAGACCCAAACCCACTCGGCTGGACCCAAACCCACTCGGCTAGACCCAAACCCACTCGGCTAGACCCAAACCCACTCGGCTAGACACAAACCCACTCGGCTTTTCCCAAACCCACTCGGCTCGACCCAAACCCACTCGGCTAGACCCAAACCCACTACTCTAGACCCAAACCCACTCGGCTAGACCCAAACCCACTTGGCTAGACCCAAACCCACTTGGCTAGACCCAAACCCACTCGGTAGACCCAAACCCACTCGGCAACACCCAAACCCAGTCGGCTGGACCCAAACCCACTCGGCTAGACCCAAACTCACTCGGCTAGACCCAAACCCACTCGGCTAGACCCAAACCCACTCTGTAGACGCAAACCCACTCGGCTAGACCCAAACCCACTCGGCTGGACCCAAACCCACTCGGCTAGACCCAAACCCACTCGGCTAGACCCAAACCCACTCTGTGGACCCAAACCCACTCGGCTAGACCCAAACCCACTCGGCTGGACCCAAACCCACTCGGCTAGACCCAAACTCACTCGGCTAGACCCAAACCCACTCGGCTAGACCCAAACCCACTCGGTTACACCCAAACCCACTCGGCTAGACCCAAACCCACTTGGCTAGACCCCAACCCACTCGGTAAGACCCAAACCCACTCGGCTAGACCCAAACCCACTCTGTGGACCCAAACCCACTCGGCTAGACCCAAACCCACTCGGCTGGACCCAAACCCACTCGGCTAGACCCAAACCCACTCGGATAGACCCAAACCCACTCGGCTAGACACAAACCCACTCGGCTTTTCCCAAACCCACTCGGCTAGACCCAAACCCACTCGGCTATACCCAAACCCACTACGCTAGACCCAAACCCACTCGGCTAGACCCAAACCCACTCGGCATGACCCAATCCCACTCGGCTAGATCCAAACCCACTCGGCTAGACCCAAACCCACTCGGCTATACCCAAACCCACTCGGCTAGACCCAAACCCACTCGGCTAGACCCAAACCCACTCCGCTAGACCCAAACCCACTCGGCATGACCCAATCCCACTCGGCTAGACCCAAACCCACTCGGCTAGACCCAAACCCACTCGGTTAGACCCAAACCCACTCGGCTAGACCCAAACCCACTCGGCTAGTCCCAAACCCACTGGGCTAGACCCAAACCCACTCGTCTGGACCCAAACCCACTCGGCTAGACCCAAACCCACTCGGCTAGACCCAAACCCACTCGGCTAGACCCAAACCCACTCGGCTAGACCGAAGCCCACTCGGCTAGACCCAAACCCACTCGGATAGACACAAACCCACTCGGCTATACCCAAACCCACTGGGCTAGACCCAAACCCACTCGGCTAGACCCAAACCCACTCCGCTAGACCCAAACGCACTCGGCTACACCCAAACCCACTCGGCTAAACGCAAACCCACTCGGCTAGACCCAAACCCAATCGGCTAGACCCAAACCCACTCCGCTAGACCAAAACCCACTCGGCTAGACCAAACCCACTCGGCTAGACCCAAAACCACTCGGCTAGACCCAAACCCATTCGGCCAGACCCAAACCCACTCGGCTACACCCAAACCCACTCCGCTAGACACAAACCCACTCGGCTACACCCAAAGCCACTCGTCCAGTCCCAAACCCACTCGGCTAGACCCAAACCCACTCGGCTAGACCCAAACCCACTCGGCTAGACCCAAACCCACTCGGCTAGACCCAAACCCACTCGGCTGGACCCAAAACCACTCGGCTAGACCCAAACCCACTCGGCTAGGCCCAAACCCACTCGGCTAGACCCACACCCACTCGGCTAGACCCAAACCCACTCCGCTAGACCCAAACCCACTCGGCTAGACCCAAACCCACTCGGCTAGACCCAAACCCACTCGGCTAGACCCAAACCCACTCGGTTACACCCAAACCCACTCGGCTAGACTCAAACCCACTTGGCTAGACCCCAACCCACTCAGTAAGACCCAAACGCACTCGGCTAGACCCAAACCCACTCTGTAGACCCAAACCCACTCGGCTAGACCCAAACCCACTCGGCTGGACCCAAACCCACTCGGCTAGACCCAAACCCACTCGGCTAGACCCAAACCCACTCGGCTAGACACAAACCCACTCGGCTTTTCCCAAACCCACTCGGCTAGACCCAAACCCACTCGGCTAGACCCAAAGCCACTACGCTAGACCCAAACCCACTCGGCTAGACCCAAACCCACTTGGCTAGACCCAAACCCACTCGGTAGACCCAAACCCACTCGGCAAGATCCAAACCCAGTCGGCTGGACCCAAACCCACTCGGCTAGACCCAAACCCACTCCGCTCGACCCAAACCCACTCGGCTAGACCCAAACCCACTCGGCATGACCCAATCCCACTTGGCTAGACCCAAACCCACTCGGCTAGACCCAAACCCACTCGGTTAGACCCAAACCCACTCGGCTAGACCCAAACCCACTTGGCTAGTCCCAAACCCACTGGGCTAGACCCAAACCCACTCGGCTGGACCCAAACCCACTCGGCTAGACCCAAACCCACTCGGCTAGACCCAAACCCACTCGGCTAGACCCAAACCCACTCGGCTAGACCCAAGCCCACTCGGCTAGACCCAAAGCCACTCGGCTAGACACAAACCCACTCGGCTATACCCAAACCCACTGGGCTAGACCCAAACCCACTCGGCTAGACCCAAACCCACTCCGCTAGACCAAAACGCACTCGGCTACACCCAAACCCACTCGGCTAAACGCAAACCCACTCGGCTAGACCCAAACCCAATTGGCTAGACCCAAACCCACTCCGCTAGACCAAAACCCACTCGGCTAGACCAAACCCACTCGGCTAGACCCAAACCCACTCGGCTAGACCCAAACCCAGTCGGCTAGACCCAAACCCACTCCGCTAGACCCAAACCCACTCGGCTAGACCAAACCCACTCGGCTAGACCCAAACCCACTCGGCTAGACCCAAACCCACTCGGCTAGACCCAAACCCACTCGGCTACACCCAAACCCACTCCGCTAGACACAAACCCACACGGCTACACCCAAACCCACTCGTCTAGACCCAAACCCACTCGGCTAGACCCAAACCCACTCGGCTAGACCCAAACCCACACAGCTAGACCCAAACCCACACAGCTAGAACCAAACCCACTCGGCTAGACCCAAACCCACTCGGCTAGTCCCAAACCCACTCGGCTACACCCAAACCTACTCGGCTAGACCCAAACCCACTCCGCTAGACCCAACCGCACTCGGCTAGACACAAACCCACTCGGCTAGACACAAACCCACTAGGCTAGACCCAAACCCACTCAGCTGAACCCAAACCCACTCGGCTAGACCCAAGCCCACTCGGCTAGACCCAAACCCACTCGGCTAGACACAAACCCACTCGGCTATACCCAAACCCACTGGGCTAGACCCAAATCCACTCGGCTAGACTCAAACCCACTCCGCTGGACCCAAACGCACTCGGCTACACCCAAACCCACTCGGCTAAACCCAAACCCACTCGGCTAGACCCAAACCCAATCGGCTAGACCCAAACCCACTCCGCTAGACCCAAACCCATTCGGCTAGACCAAACCCACTCGGCTAGACCCAAACCCACTCGGCTAGACCCAAACCCACTCGGTTAGAACCAAACCCACTCGGCTACACCCAAACCCACTCCGCCAGACACAAACCCACTCGGCTACACACAAACCCACTCGTCTAGACCCAAACCCACTCGGCTAGACCCAAACCCACTCCGCTCGACCCAAACCCACTCGGCTAGACCCAAACCCACTTGGCATGACCCAATCCCACTTGGCTAGACCCAAACCCACTCGGCTAGACCCAAACCCACTCGGTTAGACCCAAACCCACTCGGCTAGACCCAAACCCACTCGGCTAGTCCCAAAACCACTGGGCTAGACCCAAACCCACTCGGCTGGACCCAAACCCACTCGGCTAGACCCAAACCCACTCGGCTAGACCCAAACCCACTCGTCTAGACCCAAACCCACTCGGCTAGACCCAAACCCACTCGGCTACACCCAAACCCACACAGCTAGACCCAAACCCACTCGGTTACACCAAACCCACTCGGCTAGACCCAAACCCACTTGGCTAGACCCCAACCCACTCAGTAAGACCCAAACCCACTCGGCTAGACCCAAACCCACTCTGTAGACCCAAACCCACTCGGCTAGACCCAAACCCACTCGGCTGGACCCAAACCCACTCGGCTAGACCCAAACCCACTCGGCTAGACCCAAACCCACTCGGCTAGACACAAACCCACTCGGCTTTTCCCAAACACACTCGGCTAGACCCAAACCCACTCGGCTAGACCAAAACCCACTACGCTAGACCCAAACCCACTCGGCTAGACCCAAACCCACTTGGCTAGACCCAAACCCACTCGGCTGGACCCAAACCCACTCGGCTAGACCCAAACCCACTCGGCTAGACCCAAACCCACTCGGCTAGACACAAACCCACTCGGCTACACCCAAAGCCACTCGTCCAGTCCCAAACCCACTCGGCTAGACCCAAACCCACTTGGCTAGACCCAAACCCACTCGGCTAGACCAAAACCCACTCGGCTAGACCCAAACCCACTCGGCTGGACCCAAAACCACTCGGCTAGACCCAAACCCACTCGGCTAGGCCCAAACCCACTCGGCTAGACCCACACCCACTCGGCTAGACCCAAACCCACTCCGCTAGACCCAAACCCACTCGGCTAGACCCAAACCCACTCGGCTAGACCCAAACCCACTCGGCTAGACCCAAACCCACTCGGTTACACCCAAACCCACTCGGCTAGACTCAAACCCACTTGGCTAGACCCCAACCCACTCAGTAAGACCCAAACGCACTCGGCTAGACCCAAACCCACTCTGTAGACCCAAACCCACTCGGCTAGACCCAAACCCACTCGGCTGGACCCAAACCCACTCGGCTAGACCCAAACCCACTCGGCTAGACCCAAACCCACTCGGCTAGACACAAACCCACTCGGCTTTTCCCAAACCCACTCGGCTAGACCCAAACCCACTCGGCTAGACCCAAAGCCACTACGCTAGACCCAAACCCACTCGGCTAGACCCAAACCCACTTGGCTAGACCCAAACCCACTCGGTAGACCCAAACCCACTCGGCAAGATCCAAACCCAGTCGGCTGGACCCAAACCCACTCGGCTAGACCCAAACCCACTCCGCTCGACCCAAACCCACTCGGCTAGACCCAAACCCACTCGGCATGACCCAATCCCACTTGGCTAGACCCAAACCCACTCGGCTAGACCCAAACCCACTCGGTTAGACCCAAACCCACTCGGCTAGACCCAAACCCACTTGGCTAGTCCCAAACCCACTGGGCTAGACCCAAACCCACTCGGCTGGACCCAAACCCACTCGGCTAGACCCAAACCCACTCGGCTAGACCCAAACCCACTCGGCTAGACCCAAACCCACTCGGCTAGACCCAAGCCCACTCGGCTAGACCCAAACCCACTCGGCTAGACACAAACCCACTCGGCTATACCCAAACCCACTGGGCTAGACCCAAACCCACTCGGCTAGACCCAAACCCACTCCGCTAGACCAAAACGCACTCGGCTACACCCAAACCCACTCGGCTAAACGCAAACCCACTCGGCTAGACCCAAACCCAATTGGCTAGACCCAAACCCACTCCGCTAGACCAAAACCCACTCGGCTAGACCAAACCCACTCGGCTAGACCCAAACCCACTCGGCTAGACCCAAACCCAGTCGGCTAGACCCAAACCCACTCCGCTAGACCCAAACCCACTCGGCTAGACCAAACCCACTCGGCTAGACCCAAACCCACTCGGCTAGACCCAAACCCACTCGGCTAGACCCAAACCCACTCGGCTACACCCAAACCCACTCCGCTAGACACAAACCCACACGGCTACACCCAAACCCACTCGTCTAGACCCAAACCCACTCGGCTAGACCCAAACCCACTCGGCTAGACCCAAACCCACACAGCTAGACCCAAACCCACACAGCTAGAACCAAACCCACTCGGCTAGACCCAAACCCACTCGGCTAGTCCCAAACCCACTCGGCTAGACCCAAACCTACTCGGCTAGACCCAAACCCACTCCGCTAGACCCAACCGCACTCGGCTAGACACAAACCCACTCGGCTAGACACAAACCCACTAGGCTAGACCCAAACCCACTCAGCTGAACCCAAACCCACTCGGCTAGACCCAAGCCCACTCGGCTAGACCCAAACCCACTCGGCTAGACACAAACCCACTCGGCTATACCCAAACCCACTGGGCTAGACCCAAATCCACTCGGCTAGACTCAAACCCACTCCGCTGGACCCAAACGCACTCGGCTACACCCAAACCCACTCGGCTAAACCCAAACCCACTCGGCTAGACCCAAACCCAATCGGCTAGACCCAAACCCACTCCGCTAGACCCAAACCCATTCGGCTAGACCAAACCCACTCGGCTAGACCCAAACCCACTCGGCTAGACCCAAACCCACTCGGTTAGACCCAAACCCACTCGGCTACACCCAAACCCACTCCGCCAGACACAAACCCACTCGGCTACACACAAACCCACTCGTCTAGACCCAAACCCACTCGGCTAGACCCAAACCCACTCCGCTCGACCCAAACCCACTCGGCTAGACCCAAACCCACTTGGCATGACCCAATCCCACTTGGCTAGACCCAAACCCACTCGGCTAGACCCAAACCCACTCGGTTAGACCCAAACCCACTCGGCTAGACCCAAACCCACTCGGCTAGTCCCAAAACCACTGGGCTAGACCCAAACCCACTCGGCTGGACCCAAACCCACTCGGCTAGACCCAAACCCACTCGGCTAGACCCAAACCCACTCGTCTAGACCCAAACCCACTCGGCTAGACCCAAACCCACTCGGCTACACCCAAACCCACACAGCTAGACCCAAACCCACTCGGTTACACCAAACCCACTCGGCTAGACCCAAACCCACTTGGCTAGACCCCAACCCACTCAGTAAGACCCAAACCCACTCGGCTAGACCCAAACCCACTCTGTAGACCCAAACCCACTCGGCTAGACCCAAACCCACTCGGCTGGACCCAAACCCACTCGGCTAGACCCAAACCCACTCGGCTAGACCCAAACCCACTCGGCTAGACACAAACCCACTCGGCTTTTCCCAAACACACTCGGCTAGACCCAAACCCACTCGGCTAGACCAAAACCCACTACGCTAGACCCAAACCCACTCGGCTAGACCCAAACCCACTTGGCTAGACCCAAACCCACTCGGTAGACCCAAACCCACTCGGCAAGAACCAAACCCAGTCGGCTGGACCCAAACCCACTCGGCTAGACCCAAACTCACTCGGCTAGACCCAAACCCACTCGGCTAGACCTTAACCCACTCTGTAGACGCAAACCCACTCGGCTAGACCCAAACCCACTCGGCTGGACCCAAACCCACTCGGCTAGACCCAAACCCACTCGGCTAGACCCAAACCCACTCGGCTAGACACAAACCCACTCGGCTATACCCAAACCCACTCGGCTAGACCCAAACCCACTCGGCTAGACCCAAACCCACTCCGCTCGACCCAAACCCACTCGGCTAGACCCAAACCCACTCGGCATGACCCAATCCCACTTGGCTAGACCCAAACCCACTCGGCTAGACCCAAACCCACTCGGTTAGACCCAAACCCACTCGGCTAGACCCAAACCCACTCGGCTAGTCCCAAACCCACTGGGCTAGACCCAAACCCACTCGGCTGGACCCAAACCCACTCGGCTAGACACAAACCCACTCGGCTAGACCCAAACCCACTCGGCTAGACCCAAACCCACTCGGCTAGACCCAAGCCCACTCGGCTAGACCCAAACCCACTCGGCTAGACACAAACCCACTCGGCTATACCCAAACCCACTGGGCTAGACCCAAACCCACTCGGCTAGACTCAAACCCACTCCGCTAGACCAAAACGCACTCGGCTACACCCAAACCCACTCGGCTAAACCCAAACCCACTCGGCTAGACCCAAACCCAATTGGCTAGACCCAAACCCACTCCGCTAGACCAAAACCCACTCGGCTAGACCAAACCCACTCGGCTAGACCCAAACCCACTCGGCTAGACCCAAACCCAGTCGGCTAGACCCAAACCCACTCCGCTAGACCCAAACCCACTCGGCTAGACCAAACCCACTCGGCTAGACCCAAACCCACTCGGCTAGACCCAAACCCACTCGGCTAGACCCAAACCCACTCGGCTACACCCAAACCCACTCCGCTAGACACAAACCCACTCGGCTACACCCAAACCCACTCGTCTAGACCCAAACCTACTCGGCTAGACCCAAACCCACTCGGCTAGACCCAAACCCACACAGCTAGACCCAAACCCACTTGGCTAGAACCAAACCCACTCGGCTAGACCCAAACCCACTCGGCTAGTCCCAAACCCACTCGGCTAGACCCAAACCCACTCGGCTACACCCAAACCCACTCCGCTAGACCCAACCGCACTCGGCTAGACACAAACCCACTCGGCTAGACACAAACCCACTAGGCTAGACCCAAACCCACTCAGCTGAACCCAAACCCACTCGGCGAGACCCAAGCCCACTCGGCTAGACCCAAACCCACTCGGCTAGACACAAACCCACTCGGCTAGACACAAACCCACTCGGCTATACCCAAACCCACTGGGCTAGACCCAAATCCACTCGGCTAGACTCAAACCCACTCCGCTGGACCCAAACGCACTCGGCTACACCCAAACCCACTCGGCTAAACCCAAACCCACTCGGCTAGACCCAAACCCAATCGGCTAGACCCAAACCCACTCCGCTAGACCCAAGCCCACTCGGCTAGACCAAACCCACTCGGCTAGACCGAAACCCACTCGGCTAGACCGAAACCCACTCGGCTAGACCCAAACCCACTCGGCTACACCCAAACCCACTCTGCTAGACACAAACCCACTCGGCTACACACAAACCCACTCGTCTAGACCCAAACCCACTCGGCTAGACCCAAACCCACTCGGCTATACCCAAACCCACACAGCTAGACCCAAACCCACTTGGCTAGAACCAAACCCACTCGGCTAGACCCAAACCCACTCAGCTAGTCCCAAACCCACTCGGCTAGACCCAAACGGACTCGGCTAGACCCAAACCCACTCGGCTAGACCCAAACCCATTCGGCTAGACCCAAACCCACTCGGCTAGACCCAAACCCACTCGGCTAGACACAAACCCACTCGGCTATACCCAAACCCACTCGGCTAGACCCAAACCCACTCGGCATGACCCAATCCCACTTGGCTAGACCCAAACCCACTCGGCTAGACCCAAACCCACTCGGTTAGACCCAAACCCACTCGGCTAGACCCAAACCCACTCGGCTAGTCCCAAACCCACTGGGCTAGACCCAAACCCAGTCGGCTGGACCCAAACCCACTCGGCTAGACCCAAACCCACTCGGCTAGACCCAAACCCACTCGTCTAGACCCAAACCCACTCGGCTAGACCCAAACCCACTCGGCTAGACACAAACCCACTCGGCTATACCCAAACCCACTCGGCTAGACCCAAACCCACTCGGCTAGACCCAAACCCACTCCGCTCGACCCAAACCCACTCGGCTAGACCCAAACCCACTCGGCATGACCCAATCCCACTTGGCTAGACCCAAACCCACTCGGCTAGACCCAAACCCACTCGGTTAGACCCAAACCCACTCGGCTAGACCCAAACCCACTCAGCTAGTCCCAAACCCACTGGGCTAGACCCAAACCCACTCGGCTGGACCCAAACCCACTCGGCTAGACCCAAACCCACTCGGCTAGACCCAAACCCACTCGGCTAGACCCAAACCCACTCGGCTAGACCCAAGCCCACTCGGCTAGACCCAAACCCACTCGGCTAGACACAAACCCACTAGGCTATACCCAAACCCACTGGGCTAGACCCAAATCCACTCGGCTAGACCCAAACCCACTCCGCTAGACCCAAACGCAATCGGCTACACCCAAACCCACTCGGCTAAACCCAAACCCACTTGGCTAGACCCAAACCCAATCGGCTAGACCCAAACCCACTCCGCTAGACCAAAACCCACTCGGCTAGACCAAACCCACTCGGCTAGACCCAAACCCACTCGGCTAGACCCAAACCCAGTCGGCTAGACCCAAACCCACTCCGCTAGACCCAAACCCACTCGGCTAGACCAAACCCACTCGGCTAGACCCAAACCCACTCGGCTAGACCCAAACCCACTCGGCTAGACCCAAACCCACTCGGCTACACCCAAACCCACTCGGCTAGACACAAACCCACTCGGCTACACCCAAACCCACTCGTCTAGACCCAAACCCACTCGGCTAGACCCAAACCCACTCGGCTAGACCCAAACCCACACAGCTAGACTCAAACCCACTTGGCTAGAACCAAACCCACTCGGCTAGACCCAAACCCACTCGGCTAGTCCGAAACCCACTCGGCTAGACCCAAACCCACTCGGCTAGACCCAAACCCACTCCGCTAGACCCAACCGCACTCGGCTACACACAAACCCACTCGGCTAGACACAAACCCACTAGGCTAGACCCAAACCCACTCAGCTGAACCCAAACCCACTCGGCTAGACCCAAGCCCACTCGGCTAGACCCAAACCCACTCGGCTAGACACAAACCCACTCGGCTATACCCAAACCCACTGGGCTAGACCCAAATCCACTCGGCTAGACTCAAACCCACTCCGCTGGACCCAAACGCACTCGGCTACACCCAAACCCACTCGGCTAAATCCAAACCCACTCGGCTAGACCCAAACCCAATCGGCTAGACCCAAACCCACTCCGCTAGACCCAAGCCCACTCGGCTAGACCAAACCCACTCGGCTAGACCCAAACCCACTCGGCTAGACCCAAACCCACTCGGCTAGACCCAAACCCACTCGGCTACACCCAAACCCACTCTGCTAGACACAAACCCACTAGGCTACACACAAACCCACTCGTCTAGACCCAAACCCACTCGGCTAGACCCAAACCCACTCGGCTAGACCCAAACCCACACAGCTAGACCCAAACCCACTTGGCTAGAACCAAACCCACTCGGCTAGACCCAAACCCACTCAGCTAGTCCCAAACCCACTCGGCTAGACCCAAACGGACTCGGCTAGACCCAAACCCACTCGGCTAGACCCAAACCCACTCGGCTGGACCCAAACCCACTCGGCTAGACCCAAACCCACTCGGCTAGACACAAACCCACTCGGCTATACCCAAACCCACTCGGCTAGACCCAAACCCACTCGGTAGACCCAAACCCACTCCGCTCGACCCAAACCCACTCGGCTAGACCCAAACCCACTCGGCATGACCCAATCCCACTTGGCTAGACCCAAACCCACTCGGCTAGACCCAAACCCACTCGGTTAGACCCAAACCCACTCGGCTAGACCCAAACCCACTCGGCTAGTCCCAAACCCACTGGGCTAGACCCAAACCCAGTCGGCTGGACCCAAACCCACTCGGCTAGACCCAAACCCACTCGGCTAGACCCAAACCCACTCGTCTAGACCCAAACCCACTCGGCTAGACCCAAACCCACTCGGCTAGACCCAAACCCACACAGCTAGACCCAAACCCACTTGGCTAGAACCAAACCCACTCGGCTAGACCCAAACCCACTCAGCTAGTCCCAAACCCACTCGGCTAGACCCAAACGGACTCGGCTAGACCCAAACCCACTCGGCTAGACCCAAACCCACTCGGCTAGACCCAAACCCACTCGGCTAGACCCAAACCCACTCGGCTAGACACAAACCCACTCGGCTATACCCAAACCCACTCGGCTAGACCCAAACCCACTCGGCTAGACCCAAACCCACTCCGCTCGACCCAAACCCACTCGGCTAGACCCAAACCCACTCGGCATGATCCAATCCCACTTGGCTAGACCCAAACCCACTCGGCAAGACCCAAACCCACTCGGTTAGACCCAAACCCACTCGGCTAGACCCAAACCCACTCAGCTAGTCCCAAACCCACTGGGCTAGACCCAAACCCACTCGGCTGGACCCAAACCCACTCGGCTAGACCCAAACCCACTCGGCTAGACCCAAACCCACTCGGCTAGACCCAAACCCACTCGGCTAGACCCAAGCCCACTCGGCTAGACCCAAACCCACTCGGCTAGACACAAACCCACTCGGCTATACCCAAACCCACTGGGCTAGACCCAAACCCACTCGGCTAGACCCAAACCCACTCCGCTAGACCCAAACGCAATCGGCTACACCCAAACCCACTCGGCTAAACCCAAACCCACTTGGCTAGACCCAAACCCAATCGGCTAGACCCAAACCCACTCCGCTAGACCAAAACCCACTCGGCTAGACCAAACCCACTCGGCTAGACCCAAACCCACTCGGCTAGACCCAAACCCAGTCGGCTAGACCCAAACCCACTCCGCTAGACCCAAACCCACTCGGCTAGACCAAACCCACTCGGCTAGACCCAAACCCACTCGGCTAGACCCAAACCCACTCGGCTAGACCCAAACCCACTCGGCTACACCCAAACCCACTCCGCTAGACACAAACCCACTCGGCTACACCCAAACCCACTCGTCTAGACCCAAACCCACTCGGCTAGACCCAAACCCACTCGGCTAGACCCAAACCCACACAGCTAGACCCAATCCCACTTGGCTAGAACCAAACCCACTCGGCTAGACCCAAACCCACTCGGCTAGTCCCAAACCCACTCGGCTAGACCCAAACCCACTCGACTAGACCCAAACCCACTCCGCTAGACCCAACCGCACTCGGCTAGGCACAAACCCACTCGGCTAGACACAAACCCACTAGGCTAGACCCAAACCCACTCAGCTGAACCCAAACCCACTCGGCTGGACCCAAGCCCACTCGGCTAGACCCAAACCCACTCGGCTAGACACAAACCCACTCGGCTATACCCAAACCCACTGGGCTAGACCCAAACCCACTCGGCTAGACCCAAACCCACTCCGCTGGACCCAAACACACTCGGCTACACCCAAACCCACTCGGCTAAATCCAAACCCACTCGGCTAGACCCAACCCCAATCGGCTAGACCCAAACCCACTCCGCTAGGCCCAAACCCACTCGGCTAGACCAACCCACTCGGCTAGACCCAAACCCACTCGGCTAGACCCAAACCCACTCGGCTAGACCCAAACCCACTCGGCTACACCCAAACCCACTCCGCTAGACACAAACCCACTCGGCTACACCCAAACCCACTCGTCTAGACCCAAACCCACTCGGCTAGACCCAAACCCACTCGGCTAGACCCAAACCCGCACAGCTAGACCCAAACCCACTTGGCTAGAACCAAACCCACTCGGCTACACCCAAACCCACTCGTCTAGACCCAAACCCACTCGGCTAGACCCAAACCCACTCGGCTAGACCCAAACCCACTCGGCTAGACCCAAACCCACTCCGCTAGACCCAACCGCACTCGGCTAGGCACAAACCCACTCGGCTAGACACAAACCCACTAGGCTAGACCCAAACCCACTCAGCTGAACCCAAACCCAATCGGCTAGATCCAAGCCCACTCGGCTAGACCCAAACCCACTCGGCTAGACACAAACCCACTCGGCTATACCCAAACCCACTGGGCTAGACCCAAACCCACTCGGCTAGACCCAAACCCACTCCGCTGGACCCAAACACACTCGGCTACACCCAAACCCACTCGGCTAAATCCAAACCCACTCGGCTAGACCCAAACCCAATCGGCTAGACCCAAACCCACTCCGCTAGACCCAAACCCTCTCGGCTAGACCAAACCCACTCGGCTAGACCCAAACCCACTCGGCGAGACCCAAACCCACTCGGCTAGACCCAAACCCACTCGGCTACACCCAAACCCACTCCGCTAGACACAAACCCACTCGGCTACACCCAAACCCACTCGTCTAGACCCAAACCCACTCGGCTAGACCCAAACCCACTCGGCTAGACCCAAACCCGCACAGCTAGACCCAAACCCACTTGGCTAGAACCAAACCCACTCGGCTAGACCCAAACCCACTCAGCTAGTCCCAAACCCACTCGGCTAGACCCAAACGGACTCGGCTAGACCCAAACCCACTCGGCTAGACCCAAACCCACTGGGCTAGACCCAAACCCACTCGGCTAGACCCAAACCCACTCGGCTAGACCCAAAACCACTCGGCTAGACCCAAACCCACTCGGCTAGACCCAAACCCACTCGGCTAGACCCAAACCCCCTCGGCTAGACCCAAACCCACTCCGCTAGACCCAAACCCACTCGGCTAGACCCAAACCCACTCGGCTAGACCCAAACCCACTCGGCTAGACCCAAACCCACTCGGCTACACCCAAACCCACTCGGCTAGACCCAAACCTACTTGGCTGGACCCCAACCCACTCGTTAAGACCCAAACCCACTCGGCTAGACCCAAACCCACTCTGTAGACGCAAACCCACTCGGCTAGACCCAAACCCACTCGGCTGGACCCAAACCCACTCGGCTAGACCCAAACCCACTCGGCTAGACCCAAACCCACTCGGCTAGACCCAAACCCACTCGGCTAGACCCAAGCCCACTCAGCTAGACCCAAACCCACTCGGCTAGACACAAACCCACTCGGCTATACCCAAACCCACTGGGCTAGACCCAAACCCACTCGGCTAAACCCAAACCCACTCCGCTAGACACAAACGCACTCGGCTACACCCAAACCCACTCGGCTAAACCCAAACCCACTCGGCTAGACCCAATCCCAATCGGCTAGACCCAAACCCACTCCGCTAGACCAAAACCCACTCGGCTAGACCAAACCCACTCGGCTAGACCCAAACCCACTCGGCTAGACCCAAACCCATTCGGCTAGACCCAAACCCACTCGGCTACACCCAAACCCACTCCGCTAGACACAAACCCACTTGGCTACACCCAAACCCACTCGTCCAGTCCCAAACCCACTCGGCTAGACCCAAACCCACTCGGCTAGACCCAAACCCACTCGGCTAGACCCAAACCCACTCGGCTAGACCCAAACCCACTCGGCTAGACCCAAAACCACTCGGCTAGACCCTAACCCACTCGGCTAGAGCCAAACCCACTCGGCTAGACCCACACCCACTCGGCTAGACCCAAACCCACTCCGCTAGACCCAAACCCACTCGGCTAGACCCAAACCCACTCGGCTAGACCCAAACCCACTCGGCTAGACGCAAACCCACTCGGTTACACCCAAACCCACTCGGCTAGACCCAAACCCACTTGGCTAGACCCCAACCCACTCGGTAAGACCCAAACCCACTCGGCTAGACCCAAACCCACTCTGTAGACCCAAACCCACTCCGCTAGACCCAAACCCACTCGGCTGGACCCAAACCCACTCGGCTAGACCCAAACCCACTCGGCTAGACACAAACTCACTCGGCTAGACACAAACCCACTCGGCTTTTCCCAAACCCACTCTGCTAGACCCAAACCCACTCGGCTGGACCCAAACCCACTCGGCTAGACCCAAACCCACTCGGCTAGACCCAAACCCACTCGGCTAGACCCAAACCCACTCGGCTAGACCCAAGCCCACTCAGCTAGACCCAAACCCACTCGGCTAGACACAAACCCACTCGGCTATACCCAAACCCACTGGGCTAGACCCAAACCCACTCGGCTAGACCCAAACCCACTCCGCTAGACCCAAACGCACTCGGCTACACCCAAACCCACTCGGCTAAACCCAAACCCACTCGGCTAGACCCAAACCCAATCGGCTAGACCCAAACCCACTCCGCTAGACCAAAACCCACTCGGCTAGACCAAACCCACTCGGCTAGACCCAAACCCACTCGGCTAGACCCAAACCCATTCGGCTAGACCCAAACCCACTCGGCTACACCCAAACCCACTCCGCTAGACACAAACCCACTTGGCTACACCCAAACCCACTCGTCCAGTCCCAAACCCACTCGGCTGGACCCAAACCCACTCGGCTAGACCCAAACCCACTCGGCTAGACACAAACCCACTCGGCTAGACCCAAACCCACTCGGCTAGACCCAAAACCACTCGGCTAGACCCTAACCCACTCGGCTAGAGCCAAACCCACTCGGCTAGACCCACACCCACTCGGCTAGACCCAAACCCACTCCGCTAGACCAAACCCACTCGGCTAGACCCAAACCCACTCGGCTAGACCCAAACCCACTCGGCTAGACGCAAACCCACTCGGTTACACCCAAACCCACTCGGCTAGACCCAAACCCACTTGGCTAGACCCCAACCCACTCGGTAAGACCCAAACCCACTCGGCTAGACCCAAACCCACTCTGTAGACCCAAACCCACTCGGCTAGACCCAAACCCACTCGGCTGGACCCAAACCCACTCGGCTAGACCCAAACCCACTCGGCTAGACACAAACTCACTCGGCTAGACACAAACCCACTCGGCTTTTCCCAAACCCACTCGGCTAGACCCAAACCCACTCGGCTAGACCCAAACCCACTACGCTAGACCCAAACCCACTCGGCTAGACCCAAACCCACTCGGCATGACCCAATCCCACTCGGCTAGATCCAAACCCACTCGGCTAGACCCAAACCCACTCGGCTATACCCAAACCCACTCGGCTAGACCCAAACCCACTCGGCTAGACCCAAACCCACTCCGCTAGACCCAAACCCACTCGCCTAGACCCAAACCCACTCGGCTAGACCCAAACGGACTCGGCTAGACCCAAACCCACTCGGCTAGACCCAAACCCACTGGGCTAGACCCAAACCCACTCGGCTAGACCCAAACCCACTCGGCTAGACCCAAAACCACTCGGCTAGACCCAAACCCACTCGGCTAGACCCAAACCCACTCGGCTAGACCCAAACCCACTCGGCTAGACCCAAACCCACTCCGCTAGACCCAAACCCATTCGGCTAGACCCAAACCCACTCGGCTAGACCCAAACCCACTCGGCTAGACCCAAACCCACTCGGCTACACCCAAACCCACTCGGCTAGACCCAAACCTACTTGGCTGGACCCCAACCCACTCGTTAAGACCCAAACCCACTCGGCTAGACCCAAACCCACTCTGTAGACGCAAACCCACTCGGCTAGACCCAAACCCACTCGGCTGGACCCAAACCCACTCGGCTAGACCCAAACCAACTCGGCTAGACCCAAACCCACTCGGCTAGACCCAAACCCACTCGGCTAGACCCAAGCCCACTCAGCTAGACCCAAACCCACTCGGCTAGACACAAACCCACTCGGCTATACCCAAACCCACTGGGCTAGACCCAAACCCACTCGGCTAAACCCAAACCCACTCCGCTAGACACAAACGCACTCGGCTACACCCAAACCCACTCGGCTAAACGCAAACCCACTCGGCTAGACCCAATCCCAATCGGCTAGACCCAAACCCACTCCGCTAGACCAAAACCCACTCGGCTAGACCAAACCCACTCGGCTAGACCCAAACCCACTCGGCTAGACCCAAACCCATTCGGCTAGACCCAAACCCACTCGGCTACACCCAAACCCACTCCGCTAGACACAAACCCACTTGGCTACACCCAAACCCACTCGTCCAGTCCCAAACCCACTCGGCTAGACCCAAACCCACTCGGCTAGACCCAAACCCACTCGGCTAGACCCAAACCCACTCGGCTAGACCCAAACCCACTCGGCTAGACCCAAAACCACTCGGCTAGACCCTAACCCACTCGGCTAGAGCCAAACCCACTCGGCTAGACCCACACCCACTCGGCTAGACCCAAACCCACTCCGCTAGACCCAAACCCACTCGGCTAGACCCAAACCCACTCGGCTAGACCCAAACCCACTTGGCTAGACGCAAACCCACTCGATTACACCCAAACCCACTCGGCTAGACCCAAACCCACTTGGCTAGACCCCAACCCACTCGGTAAGACCCAAACCCACTCGGCTAGACCCAAACCCACTCTGTAGACCCAAACCCACTCCGCTAGACCCAAACCCACTCGGCTGGACCCAAACCCACTCGGCTAGACCCAAACCCACTCGGCTAGACACAAACTCACTCGGCTAGACACAAACCCACTCGGCTTTTCCCAAACCCACTCTGCTAGACCCAAACCCACTCGGCTGGACCCAAACCCACTCGGCTAGACCCAAACCCACTCGGCTAGACCCAAACCCACTCGGCTAGACCCAAACCCACTCGGCTAGACCCAAGCCCACTCAGCTAGACCCAAACCCACTCGGCTAGACACAAACCCACTCGGCTATACCCAAACCCACTGGGCTAGACCCAAACCCACTCGGCTAGACCCAAACCCACTCCGCTAGACCCAAACGCACTCGGCTACACCCAAACCCACTCGGCTAAACCCAAACCCACTCGGCTAGACCCAAACCCAATCGGCTAGACCCAAACCCACTCCGCTAGACCAAAACCCACTCGGCTAGACCAAACCCACTCGGCTAGACCCAAACCCACTCGGCTAGACCCAAACCCATTCGGCTAGACCCAAACCCACTCGGCTACACCCAAACCCACTCCGCTAGACACAAACCCACTTGGCTACACCCAAACCCACTCGTCCAGTCCCAAACCCACTCGGCTAGACCCAAACCCACTCGGCTAGACCCAAACCCACTCGGCTAGACACAAACCCACTCGGCTAGACCCAAACCCACTCGGCTAGACCCAAAACCACTCGGCTAGACCCTAACCCACTCGGCTAGAGCCAAACCCACTCGGCTAGACCCACACCCACTCGGCTAGACCCAAACCCACTCCGCTAGACCAAACCCACTCGGCTAGACCCAAACCCACTCGGCTAGACCCAAACCCACTCGGCTAGACGCAAACCCACTCGGTTACACCCAAACCCACTCGGCTAGACCCAAACCCACTTGGCTAGACCCCAACCCACTCGGTAAGACCCAAACCCACTCGGCTAGACCCAAACCCACTCTGTAGACCCAAACCCACTCGGCTAGACCCAAACCCACTCGGCTGGACCCAAACCCACTCGGCTAGACCCAAACCCACTCGGCTAGACACAAACTCACTCGGCTAGACACAAACCCACTCGGCTTTTCCCAAACCCACTCGGCTAGACCCAAACCCACTCGGCTAGACCCAAACCCACTACGCTAGACCCAAACCCACTCGGCTAGACCCAAACCCACTCGGCATGACCCAATCCCACTCGGCTAGATCCAAACCCACTCGGCTAGACCCAAACCCACTCGGCTATACCCAAACCCACTCGGCTAGACCCAAACCCACTCGGCTAGACCCAAACCCACTCCGCTAGACCCAAACCCACTCGCCTAGACCCAAACCCACTCGGCATGACCCAATCCCACTCGGCTAGACCCAAACCCACTCGGCTAGACCCAAACCCACTCGGTTAGACCCAAACCCACTCGGCTAGACCCAAACCCACTCGGCTAGTCCCAAACCCACTGGGCTAGACCCAAACCCACTCGGCTGGACCCAAACCCACTCGGCTAGACCCAAACCCACTCGGCTATACCCAAACCCACTCGGCTAGACCCAAACCCACTCGGCTAGACCCAAGCCCACTCGGCTAGACCCAAACCCACTCGGCCAGACACAAACCCACTCGGCTATACCCAAACCAACTGGGCTAGACCCAAACCCACTCGGCTAGACCCAAACCCACTCCGCTAGACCCAAACGCACTCGGCTACACCCAAACCCACTCGGCTAAACCCAAACCCACTCGGCTAGACCCAAACCCAATCGGCTAGACCCAAACCCACTCCGCTAGACCAAAACCCACTCGGCTAGACCAAACCCACTCGGCTAGACCCAAACCCACTCGGCTAGACCCAAACCCATTCGGCTAGACCCAAACCCACTCGGCTACACCCAAACCCACTCCGCTAGACACAAACCCACTCGGCTACACCCAAACCCACTCGTCCAGTCCCAAACCCACTCGGCTAGACCCAAACCCACTCGGCTAGGCCCAAACCCACTCGGCTAGACCCAAACCCACTCGGCTAGACCCAAACCCACTCGGCTAGACCCAAAACCACTCGGCTAGACCCAAACCCACTCGGCTAGACCCAAACCCACTCGGCTAGACCCACACCCACTCGGCTAGACCCAAACCCACTCCGCTAGACCCAAACCCACTCGGCTAGACCCAAACCCACTCGGCTAGACCCAAACCCACTTGGCTAGACCCAAACCCACTCGGTTACACCCAAACCCACTCGGCTAGACCCAAACCCACTTGGCTAGACCCCAACCCACTCAGTAAGACCCAAACCCACTCGGCTAGACCCAAACCCACTCTGTAGACCCAAACCCACTCGGCTAGACCCAAACCCACTCGGCTGGACCCAAACCCACTCGGCTAGACCCAAACCCACTCGGCTAGACCCAAACCCACTCGGCTAGACACAAACCCACTCGGCTTTTCCCAAACCCACTCGGCTAGACCCAAACCCACTCGGCTAGACCCAAACCCACTACGCTAGACCCAAACCCACTCGGCTAGACCCAAACCCACTTGGCTAGACCCAAACCCACTCGGTAAACCGAAACCCACTCGGCTAGACCCAAACCCAGTCGGCTGGACCCAAACCCACTCGGCTAGACCCAAACTCACTCGGCTAGACCCAAACCCACTCGGCTAGACCCAAACCCACACGGCTAGACCCTAACCCACTCGGCTATACCCAAACCCACTCGGCTAGACCCAAACCCACTCGGCTAGACCCAAACCCACTCCGCCAGACCCAAACGCACTCGGCTAGACACAAACCCACTCGGCTAGACCCCAACCCACTCGGCTAGACCCAAACCCACTCGGCTAGACCCAAACCCACTCGGCTAGACACAAACCCACTCGGCTAGACCCAAACCCACTCGGCTAGACGCAAACCCACTCGGCTAGACCCAAACCCACTCTGCTAGACGCAAACCCACTCGGTTAGACCCAAACCCACTCGGCTAGACCCAAACCGACTCGGCTAGACCCAAACCCACTCGGCTAGACATAAACCCACTCGGCTAGACACAAACCCACTCGGCTAGACCCAAACCCACTCGGCTAGTCCCAAACCCACTGGGCTAGACCCAAACCCACTCGGCTGGACCCAAACCCACTCGGCTAGACCCAAACCCACTCGGCTAGACCCAAACCCACTCGGCTAGACCCAAACCCACTCGGCTAGACCCAAGCCCACTCGGCTAGACCCAAACCCACTCGGCTAGACACAAACCCACTCGGCTATACCCAAACCAACTGGGCTAGACCCAAACCCACTCGGCTAGACCCAAACCCACTCCGCTAGACCCAAACGCACTCGGCTACACCCAAACCCACTCGGCTAAACCCAAACCCACTCGGCTAGACCCAAACCCAATCGGCTAGACCCAAACCCACTCCGCTAGACCAAAACCCACTCGGCTAGACCAAACCTACTCGGCTAGACCCAAACCCACTCGGCTAGACCCAAACCCATTCGGCTAGACCCAAACCCACTCGGCTACACACAAACCCACTCCGCTAGACACAAACCCACTCGGCTACACCCAAACCCACTCGTCCAGTCCCAGACCCACTCGGCTAGACCCAAACCCACTCGGCTAGGCCCAAACCCACTCGGCTAGACCCAAACCCACTCGGCTAGACCCAAACCCACTCGGCTAGACCCAAAACCACTCGGCTAGACCCAAACCCACTCGGCTAGACCCAAACCCATTCGGCTAGACCCACACCCACTCGGCCAGACCCAAACCCACTCCGCTAGACCCAAACCCACTCGGCTAGACCCAAACCCACTCGGCTAGACCCAAACCCACTCGGCTAGACCCAAACCCACTCGGTTACACCCAAACCCACTCGGCTAGACCCAAACCCACTTGGCTAGACCCCAACCCACTCAGTAAGACCCAAACCCACTCGGCTAGACCCAAACCCACTCTGTAGACCCAAACCCACTCGGCTAGACCAAAACCCACTCGGCTGGACCCAAACCCACTCGGCTAGACCCAAACCCACTCGGCTAGACCCAAACCCACTCGGCTAGACACAAACCCACTCGGCTTTTCCCAAACCCACTCGGCTAGACCCAAACCCACTCGGCTAGACCCAAACCCACTACGCTAGACCCAAACCCACTCGGCTAGACCCAAACCCACTTGGCTAGACCCAAACCCACTCGGTAAACCCAAACCCACTCGGCTAGACCCAAACCCAGTCGGCTGGACCCAAACCCACTTGGCTAGACCCCAACCCACTCAGTAAGACCCAAACCCACTCGGCTAGACCCAAACCCACTCTGTAGACCCAAACCCACTCGGCTAGACCCAAACCCACTCGGCTAGACCCAAAACCACTCGGCTAGACCCAAACCCACTCGGCTAGACCCAAACCCACTCGGCTAGACCCACACCCACTCGGCTAGACCCAAACCCACTCCGCTAGACCCAAACCCACTCGGCTAGACCCAAACCCACTCGGCTAGACCCAAACCCACTTGGCTAGACCCAAACCCACTCGGTTACACCCAAACCCACTCGGCTAGACCCAAACTCACTTGGCTAGACCCCAACCCACTCAGTAAGACCCAAACCCACTCGGCTAGACCCAAACCCACTCTGTAGACCCAAACCCACTCGGCTAGACCCAAACCCACTCGGCGGGACCCAAACCCACTCGGCTAGACCCAAACCCACTCGGCTAGACCCAAACCCACTCGGCTAGACACAAACCCACTCGGCTTTTCCCAAACCCACTCGGCTAGACCCAAACCCACTCGGCTAGACCCAAACCCACTACGCTAGACCCAAACCCACTCGGCTAGACCCAAACCCACTTGGCTAGACCCAAACCCACTCGGTAAACCGAAACCCACTCGGCTAGACCCAAACCCAGTCGGCTGGACCCAAACCCACTCGGCTAGACCCAAACTCACTCGGCTAGACCCAAACCCACTCGGCTAGACCCAAACCCACACGGCTAGACCCTAACCCACTCGGCTATACCCAAACCCACTCGGCTAGACCCAAACCCACTCGGCTAGACCCAAACCCACTCCGCCAGACCCAAACGCACTCGGCTAGACACAAACCCACTCGGCTAGACCCCAACCCACTCGGCTAGACCCAAACCCACTCGGCTAGACCCAAACCCACTCGGCTAGACACAAACCCACTCGGCTAGACCCAAACCCACTCGGCTAGACGCAAACCCACTCGGCTAGACCCAAACCCACTCTGCTAGACGCAAACCCACTCGGTTAGACCCAAACCCACTCGGCTAGACCCAAACCGACTCGGCTAGACCCAAACCCACTCGGCTAGACCCAAACCCACTCGGCTAGACACAAACCCACTCGGCTAGACCCAAACCCACTCGGCTAGTCCCAAACCCACTGGGCTAGACCCAAACCCACTCGGCTGGACCCAAACCCACTCGGCTAGACCCAAACCCACTCGGCTAGACCCAAACCCACTCGGCTAGACCCAAACCCATTCGGCTAGACCCACACCCACTCGGCCAGACCCAAACCCACTCCGCTAGACCCAAACCCACTCGGCTAGACCCAAACCCACTCGGCTAGACCCAAACCCACTCGGCTAGACCCAAACCCACTCGGTTACACCCAAACCCACTCGGCT
Source organism: Raja brachyura (assembly GCA_963514005.1). The sequence goes on from CAUPSL010000002.1 coordinate 1,671,430, forward strand.
AGACCCAAACCCACTTGGCTAGACCCCAACCCACTCAGTAAGACCCAAACCCACTCGGCTAGACCCAAACCCACTCTGTAGACCCAAACCCACTCGGCTAGACCCAAACCCACTCGGCTGGACCCAAACCCACTCGGCTAGACCCAAACCCACTCGGCTAGACCCAAACCCACTCGGCTAGACACAAACCCACTCGGCTTTTCCCAAACCCACTCGGCTAGACCCAAACCCACTCGGCTAGACCCAAACCCACTACGCTAGACCCAAACCCACTCGGCTAGACCCAAACCCACTTGGCTAGACCCAAACCCACTCGGTAAACCCAAACCCACTCGGCTAGACCCAAACCCAGTCGGCTGGACCCAAACCCACTCGGCTGGACCCAAACTCACTCGGCTAGACCCAAACCCACTCGGCTAGACCCAAACCCACACGGCTAGACCCTAACCCACTCGGCTATACCCAAACCCACTCGGCTAGACCCAAACCCACTCGGCTAGACCCACACCCACTCCGCCAGACCCAAACGCACTCGGCTAGACACAAACCCACTCGGCTAGACCCCAACCCACTCGGCTAGACCCAAACCCACTCGGCTAGACCCAAACCCACTCGGCTACACCCAAACCCACTCGGCTAGACCCAAACCCACTCGGCTAGACGCAAACCCACTCGGCTAGACCCAAACCCACTCGGCTAGACGCAAACCCACTCGGTTAGACCCAAACCCACTCGGCTAGACCGAAACCGACTCGGCTAGACCCAAACCCACTCGGCTACACCCAAACCCACTCGGCTAGACACAAACCCACTCGGCTAGACCCAAACCCACTCGGCTAGACCCAAACACACTCGGCTAGACCCAAATCCCCTCCGCTAGACCCAAAGCCACTCGGCTAGACCCAAACCCACTCGGCTAGACCCAAACCCACTCGGCTAGACCAAACCCACTCGGCTAGACCCAAACCCACTCGGCCACACCCAAACCCTCTTGGCTAGACCCAAACCCACTTGGCTAGACCCCAACCCACTCGGCAAGACCCAAACCCACTCGGCTAGACCCAAACCCACTCGGTAGACCCAAACCCACTCGGCTAGACCCAAACCCAGTCGGCTGCACCCAAACCCACTCGGCTAGACACAAACTCACTCGGCTAGACCCAAACCCACTCGGCTAGACCCAAACCCACACGGCTAGACCCTAACCCACTCGGCTATACCCAAACCCACTCGGCTAGACCCAAACCGACTCGGCTAGACCCAAACCCACTCCGCCAGACCCAAACGCACTCGGCTAGACACAAACCCACTCGGCTAGACCCCAACCCACTCGGCTAGACCCAAACCCACTCGGCTAGACCCAAACCCACTCGGCTAGAGCCAAAGCCACTCGGCTAGACCCAAACCCACTCGGCTAGACCCAAACCCACTCGGCTACACCCAAACCCACTCGGCTAGACCCAAACCCACTTGGCTCGACCCCAACCCACTCAGCAAGACCCAAACCCACTCGGCTAGACCCAAACCCACTCGGTAGACCCAAACCCACTCGGCTGGACCCAAACCCACTCAGCTAGACCCAAACCCACTCGGCTAGCCCCAAACCCACTTGGCTAGACACAAACCCACTCGGCTAGACCGAAACCGACTCGGCTAGACCGAAACCGACTCGGCTAGACCCAAACCCACTCGGATAGACCAAAAACCCACTCGGCTAGACCCAAACCCACTCGGCTAGAACCAAACCCACTCGGCAAGACCCAAACCCACTCGGCTACACCCAAACCCACTTGGCTACACCCAAACCCACTCGCCTAGACCCAAACCCACTCGGCTAGACCCAAACCCACTCGGCTAGACCCAAACCCACTCGGCTAGACCCAAATCCCCTCCGCTAGACCCAAAGCCACTCGGCTAGACCCAAACCCACTCGGCTAGACCCAAACCCACTCGGCTAGACCGAAACCCACTCGGCTAGACCCAAACCCACTCGGCTAGACCCAAACCCACTCGGCCACACACAAACCCTCTCGGCTAGACCCAAACCCACTCGGCTAGACCCAAACCCACTCGGTAGACCCAAACCCACTCGGCTAGACCCAAACCCAGTCGGCTGGACCCAAACCCACTCGGCTAGACCCAAACTCACTCGGCTAGACCCAAACCCACTCGGCTAGACCCAAACCCACACGGCTAGACCCTAACCCACTCGGCTATACCCAAACCCACTCGGCTAGACCCAAACCCACTCGGCTAGACCCAAACCCACTCCGCCAGACCCAAAACCACTCGGCTAGACCCAAACCCACTCGGCTAGACCCAAACCCATTCGGCTAGACCCACACCCACTCGGCTAGACCCAAACCTACTCCGCTAGACCCAAACCCACTCGGCTAGACCCAAACCCACTCGGCTAGACCCAAACCCACTCGGCTAGACCCAAACCCACTCGGTTACACCCAAACCCACTCGGCTAGACCCAAACCCACTTGGCTAGACCCCAACCCACTCAGTAAGACCCAAACCCACTCGGCTAGACCCAAACCCACTCTGTAGACCCAAACCCACTCGGCTAGACCCAAACCCACTCGGCTGGACCCAAACCCACTCGGCTAGACCCAAACCCACTCGGCTAGACCCAAACCCACTCGGCTAGACACAAACCCACTCGGCTTTTCCCAAACCCACTCGGCTAGACCCAAACCCACTCGGCTAGACCCAAACCCACTACGCTAGACCCAAACCCACTCGGCTAGACCCAAACCCACTTGGCTAGACCCAAACCCACTCGGTAAACCCAAACCCACTCGGCTAGACCCAAACCCAGTCGGCTGGACCCAAACCCACTCGGCTGGACCCAAACTCACTCGGCTAGACCCAAACCCACTCGGCTAGACCCAAACCCACACGGCTAGACCCTAACCCACTCGGCTATACCCAAACCCACTCGGCTAGACCCAAACCCACTCGGCTAGACCCAAACCCACTCCGCCAGACCCAAACGCACTCGGCTAGACACAAACCCACTCGGCTAGACCCCAACCCACTCGGCTAGACCCAAACCCACTCGGCTAGACCCAAACCCACTCGGCTACACCCAAACCCACTCGGCTAGACCCAAACCCACTCGGCTAGACGCAAACCCACTCGGCTAGACCCAAACCCACTCGGCTAGACGCAAACCCACTCGGTTAGACCCAAACCCACTCGGCTAGACCCAAACCGACTCGGCTAGACCCAAACCCACTCGGCTACACCCAAACCCACTCGGCTAGACACAAACCCACTCGGCTAGACCCAAACCCACTCGGCTAGAGCCAAACACACTCGGCTAGACCCAAATCCCCTCCGCTAGACCCAAAGCCACTCGGCTAGACCCAAACCCACTCGGCTAGACCCAAACCCACTCGGCTAGACCAAACCCACTCGGCTAGACCCAAACCCACTCGGCCACACCCAAACCCTCTTGGCTAGACCCAAACCCACTTGGCTAGACCCCAACCCACTCGGCAAGACCCAAACCCACTCGGCTAGACCCAAACCCACTCGGTAGACCCAAACCCACTCGGCTAGACCCAAACCCAGTCGGCTAGACCCTAACCCACTCGGCTATACCCAAACCCACTCGGCTAGACCCAAACCGACTCGGCTAGACCCAAACCCACTCCGCCAGACCCAAACGCACTCGGCTAGACACAAACCCACTCGGCTAGACCCCAACCCACTCGGCTAGACCCAAACCCACTCGGCTAGACCCAAACCCACTCGGCTAGAGCCAAAGCCACTCGGCTAGACCCAAACCCACTCGGCTAGACCCAAACCCACTCGGCTACACCCAAACCCACTCGGCTAGACCCAAACCCACTTGGCTCGACCCCAACCCACTCAGCAAGACCCAAACCCACTCGGCTAGACCCAAACCCACTCGGTAGACCCAAACCCACTCGGCTGGACCCAAACCCACTCAGCTAGACCCAAACCCACTCGGCTAGCCCCAAACCCACTTGGCTAGACACAAACCCACTCGGCTAGACCGAAACCGACTCGGCTAGACCGAAACCGACTCGGCTAGACCCAAACCCACTCGGATAGACCAAAAACCCACTCGGGCTAGACCCAAACCCACTCGGCTAGAACCAAACCCACTCGGCAAGACCCAAATCCCCTCCGCTAGACCCAAAGCCACTCGGCTAGACCCAAACCCACTCGGCTAGACCCAAACCCACTCGGCTAGACCGAAACCCACTCGGCTAGACCCAAACCCACTCGGCCACACACAAACCCTCTCGGCTAGACCCAAACCCACTCGGCTAGACCCAAACCCACTCGGCTAGACCCAAACCCACTCGGTAGACCCAAACCCACTCGGCTAGACCCAAACCCAGTCGGCTGGACCCAAACCCACTCGGCTAGACCCAAACTCACTCGGCTAGACCCAAACCCACTCGGCTAGACCCAAACCCACACGGCTAGACCCTAACCCACTCGGCTATACCCAAACCCACTCGGCTAGACCCAAACCCACTCGGCTAGACCCAAACCCACTCCGCCAGACCCAAACGCACTCGGCTAGACACAAACCCACTCGGCTAGACCCCAACCCACTCGGCAAGACCCAAACCCACTCGGCCAGACGCAAACCCACTCGGCTAGACCCAAACCCAGTCGGCTGGACCCAAACCCACTCGGCTAGACCCAAACTCACTCGGCTAGACCCAAACCCACTCGGCTAGACCCAAACCCACTCGGCTAGAGCCAAACCCACTCGGCTAGACCCAAACCCACTCGGCTAGACCCAAACCCACTCGGCTACACACAAACCCACTCGGCTAGACCCAAACCCACTTGGCTCGACCCCAACCCACTCGGCAAGACCCAAACCCACTCGGCTAGACCCAAACCCACTCGGTAGAGCCAAACCCACTCGGCTGGACCCAAACCCACTCAGCTAGACCCAAACCCACACGGCTAGACCCAAACTCACTTGGCTAGACACAAACCCACTCGGCTAGACCGAAACCGACTCGGCTAGACCGAAACCGACTCGGCTAGACCCAAACCCACTCGGATAGACCCAAACCCACTCGGCTAGACCCAAACCCACTCGGCTAGAACCAAACCCACTCGGCTAGACCCAAACCCACTCGGCTACACCCAAACCCACTCGGCCACACACAAACCCTCTCGGCTAGACCCAAACCCAGTTGGCTAGACCCCAACCCACTCGGCAAGACCCAAACCCACTCGGCCAGACCCAAACCCACTCGGTAGACACAAACCCACTCGGCTAGACCCAAACCCAGTCGGCTGGACCCAAACCCACTCGGCTAGATCCAAACTCACTCGGCTTGACCCAAACCCACTCGGCTAGACCCAAACCCACACGGCTAGACCCTAACCCACTCGGCTATACCCAAACCCACTCGGCTAGACCCAAACCCACTCGGCTAGACCCAAACCCACTCGGCCACACACAAACCCACTCGGCTACACCCAAACACACTCAGCTAGACCCAAACCCACTCGGCTAGACCCAAACCCACTCGGCTAGAGCCAAACCCACTCGGCTAGACCCAAACCCACTCGGCTAGACCCAAACCCACTCGGCTACACCCAAACCCACTCGGCTAGACCCAAACCCACTCGGCAAGACCCAAACCCACTCGGCAAGACCCAAACCCACTCGGTAGACCCAAACCCACTCGGCTGGACCCAAACCCACTCGGCTAGACCCAAACCCACTCAGCTAGACCCAAACCCACACGGCTAGACCCAAACCCACTCGGCTAGACACAAACCCACTCGGCTAGACCGAAACCGACTCGGCTAGACCGAAACCGACTCGGCTAGACCCAAACCCACTCGGATAGACCCAAACCCACTCGGCTAGACCCAAACCCACTCGGCTAGAACCAAACCCACTCGGCAAGACCGAAACCCACTCGGCTACACCCAAACACACTCAGCTAGACCCAAACCCACTCGGCTACACCCAAACCCACTCGGCTACACCCAAACCCACTCGGCCACGCACGAACCCTCTCGGCTAGACACAAACCCACTCGGCAAGACCCAAACCCACTCGGCCAGACCCAAACCCACTCGGTAGACCCAAACCCACTCGGCTAGACCCAAACCCAGTCGGCTGGACCCAAACCCACTCGGCTAGACCCAAACTCACTCGGCTAGACCCAAACCCACTCGGCTAGACCCAAACCCACACGGCTAGACCCTAACCCACTCGGCTATACCCAAACCCACTCGGCTAGACCCAAACCCACTCGGCTAGACCCAAACCCACTCCGCCAGACCCAAACGCACTCGGCTAGACACAAACCCACTCGGCTAGACCCCAACCCACTCGGCTAGACACAAACCCACTCGGCTAGACCCAATCCCACTCGGCTAGACCCAAACCCACTCGGCCACACACAAACCCACTCGGCTAGACCCAAACCCACTTGGCTAGACCCCAACCCACTCGGCAAGACCCAAACCCACTCGGCCAGACCCAAACCCACTCGATAGACCCAAACCCACTCGGCTAGACCCAAACCCAGTCGGCTGGACCCAAACCCACTCGGCTAGACCCAAACTCACTCGGCTAGACCCAAACCCACTCGGCTAGACCCAAACCCACACGGCGAGACCCTAACCCACTCGGCTATACCCAAACCCACTCGGCTAGACCCAAACCCACTCGGCTAGACCCAAACCCACTCGGCTAGAGCCAAAGCCACTCGGCTAGACCCAAACCCACTCGGCTAGACCCAAACCCACTCGGCTACACCCAAACCCACTCGGCTAGACCCAAACCCACTTGGCTCGACCCCAACCCACTCAGCAAGACCCAAACCCACTCGGCTAGACCCAAACCCACTCGGTAGACCCAAACCCACTCGGCTGGACCCAAACCCACTCAGCTAGACCCAAACCCACTCGGCTAGCCCCAAACCCACTTGGCTAGACACAAACCCACTCGGCTAGACCGAAACCGACTCGGCTAGACCGAAACCGACTCGGCTAGACCCAAACCCACTCGGATAGACCAAAAACCCACTCGGCTAGACCCAAACCCACTCGGCTAGAACCAAACCCACTCGGCAAGACCCAAACCCACTCGGCTACACCCAAACCCACTTGGCTACACCCAAACCCACTCGCCTAGACCCAAACCCACTCGGCTAGACCCAAACCCACTCGGCTAGACCCAAACCCACTCGGCTAGACCCAAATCCCCTCCGCTAGACCCAAAGCCACTCGGCTAGACCCAAACCCACTCGGCTAGACCCAAACCCACTCGGCTAGACCGAAACCCACTCGGCTAGACCCAAACCCACTCGGCTAGACCCAAACCCACTCGGCCACACACAAACCCTCTCGGCTAGACCCAAACCCACTCGGCTAGACCCAAACCCACTCGGTAGACCCAAACCCACTCGGCTAGACCCAAACCCAGTCGGCTGGACCCAAACCCACTCGGCTAGACCCAAACTCACTCGGCTAGACCCAAACCCACTCGGCTAGACCCAAACCCACACGGCTAGACCCTAACCCACTCGGCTATACCCAAACCCACTCGGCTAGACCCAAACCCACTCGGCTAGACCCAAACCCACTCCGCCAGACCCAAAACCACTCGGCTAGACCCAAACCCACTCGGCTAGACCCAAACCCATTCGGCTAGACCCACACCCACTCGGCTAGACCCAAACCTACTCCGCTAGACCCAAACCCACTCGGCTAGACCCAAACCCACTCGGCTAGACCCAAACCCACTCGGCTAGACCCAAACCCACTCGGTTACACCCAAACCCACTCGGCTAGACCCAAACCCACTTGGCTAGACCCCAACCCACTCAGTAAGACCCAAACCCACTCGGCTAGACCCAAACCCACTCTGTAGACCCAAACCCACTCGGCTAGACCCAAACCCACTCGGCTGGACCCAAACCCACTCGGCTAGACCCAAACCCACTCGGCTAGACCCAAACCCACTCGGCTAGACACAAACCCACTCGGCTTTTCCCAAACCCACTCGGCTAGACCCAAACCCACTCGGCTAGACCCAAACCCACTACGCTAGACCCAAACCCACTCGGCTAGACCCAAACCCACTTGGCTAGACCCAAACCCACTCGGTAAACCCAAACCCACTCGGCTAGACCCAAACCCAGTCGGCTGGACCCAAACCCACTCGGCTGGACCCAAACTCACTCGGCTAGACCCAAACCCACTCGGCTAGACCCAAACCCACACGGCTAGACCCTAACCCACTCGGCTATACCCAAACCCACTCGGCTAGACCCAAACCCACTCGGCTAGACCCAAACCCACTCCGCCAGACCCAAACGCACTCGGCTAGACACAAACCCACTCGGCTAGACCCCAACCCACTCGGCTAGACCCAAACCCACTCGGCTAGACCCAAACCCACTCGGCTACACCCAAACCCACTCGGCTAGACCCAAACCCACTCGGCAAGACGCAAACCCACTCGGCTAGACCCAAACCCACTCGGCTAGACGCAAACCCACTCGGTTAGACCCAAACCCACTCGGCTAGACCCAAACCGACTCGGCTAGACCCAAACCCACTCGGCTACACCCAAACCCACTCGGCTAGACACAAACCCACTCGGCTAGACCCAAACCCACTCGGCTAGAGCCAAACACACTCGGCTAGACCCAAATCCCCTCCGCTAGACCCAAAGCCACTCGGCTAGTCCCAAACCCACTCGGCTAGACCCAAACCCACTCGGCTAGACCAAACCCACTCGGCTAGACCCAAACCCACTCGGCCACACCCAAACCCTCTTGGCTAGACCCAAACCCACTTGGCTAGACCCCAACTCACTCGGCAAGACCCAAACCCACTCGGCTAGACCCAAACCCACTCGGTAGACCCAAACCCACTCGGCTAGACCCAAACCCAGTCGGCTAGACCCTAACCCACTCGGCTATACCCAAACCCACTCGGCTAGACCCAAACCGACTCGGCTAGACCCAAACCCACTCCGCCAGACCCAAACGCACTCGGCTAGACACAAACCCACTCGGCTAGACCCCAACCCACTCGGCTAGACCCAAACCCACTCGGCTAGACCCAAACCCACTCGGCTAGAGCCAAAGCCACTCGGCTAGACCCAAACCCACTCGGCTAGACCCAAACCCACTCGGCTACACCCAAACCCACTCGGCTAGACCCAAACCCACTTGGCTCGACCCCAACCCACTCAGCAAGACCCAAACCCACTCGGCTAGACCCAAACCCACTCGGTAGACCCAAACCCACTCGGCTGGACCCAAACCCACTCAGCTAGACCCAAACCCACTCGGCTAGCCCCAAACCCACTTGGCTAGACACAAACCCACTCGGCTAGACCGAAACCGACTCGGCTAGACCGAAACCGACTCGGCTAGACCCAAACCCACTCGGATAGACCAAAAACCCACTCGGCTAGACCCAAACCCACTCGGCTAGAACCAAACCCACTCGGCAAGACCCAAACCCACTCGGCTACACCCAAACCCACTTGGCTACACCCAAACCCACTCGCCTAGACCCAAACCCGCTCGGCTAGACCCAAACCCACTCGGCTAGACCCAAACCCACTCGGCTAGACCCAAACCCACTCGGCTAGACCGAAACCCACTCGGCTAGACCCAAACCCACTCGGCCACACACAAACCCTCTCGGCTAGACCCAAACCCACTCGGCTAGACCCAAACCCACTCGGCTAGACCCAAACCCACTCGGTAGACCCAAACCCACTCGGCTAGACCCAAACCCAGTCGGCTGGACCCAAACCCACTCGGCTAGACCCAAACTCACTCGGCTAGACCCAAACCCACTCGGCTAGACCCAAACCCACACGGCTAGACCCTAACCCACTCGGCTATACCCAAACCCACTCGGCTAGACCCAAACCCACTCGGCTAGACCCAAACCCACTCCGCCAGACCCAAACGCACTCGGCTAGACACAAACCCACTCGGCTAGACCCCAACCCACTCGGCAAGACCCAAACCCACTCGGCCAGACGCAAACCCACTCGGTAGACCCAAACCCACTCGGCTAGACCCAAACCCAGTCGGCTGGACCCAAACCCACTCGGCTAGACCCAAACTCACTCGGCTAGACCCAAACCCACTCGGCTAGACCCAAACCCACTCGGCTAGAGCCAAACCCACTCGGCTAGACCCAAACCCACTCGGCTAGACCCAAACCCACTCGGCTACACCCAAACCCACTCGGCTAGACCCAAACCCACTTGGCTCGACCCCAACCCACTCGGCAAGACCCAAACCCACTCGGCTAGACCCAAACCCACTCGGTAGAGCCAAACCCACTCGGCTGGACCCAAACCCACTCAGCTAGACCCAAACCCACACGGCTAGACCCAAACTCACTTGGCTAGACACAAACCCACTCGGCTAGACCGAAACCGACTCGGCTAGACCGAAACCGACTCGGCTAGACCCAAACCCACTCGGATAGACCCAAACCCACTCGGCTAGACCCAAACCCACTCGGCTAGAACCAAACCCACTCGGCTAGACCCAAACCCAATCGGCTACACCCAAACCCACTCGGCCACACACAAACCCTCTCGGCTAGACCCAAACCCAGTTGGCTAGACCCCAACCCACTCGGCAAGACCCAAACCCACTCGGCCAGACCCAAACCCACTCGGTAGACACAAACCCAATCGGCTAGACCCAAACCCAGTCGGCTGGACCCAAACCCACTCGGCTAGACCCAAACTCACTCGGCTAGACCCAAACCCACTCGGCTAGACCCAAACCCACACGGCTAGACCCTAACCCACTCGGCTATACCCAAACCCACTCGGCTAGACCCAAACCCACTCGGCTAGACCCAAACCCACTCGGCCACACACAAACCCACTCGGCTACACCCAAACACACTCAGCTAGACCCAAACCCACTCGGCTAGACCCAAACCCACTCGGCTAGAGCCAAACCCACTCGGCTAGACCCAAACCCACTCGGCTAGACCCAAACCCACTCGGCTACACCCAAACCCACTCGGCTAGACCCAAACCCACTCGGCAAGACCCAAACCCACTCGGCAAGACCCAAACCCACTCGGTAGACCCAAACCCACTCGGCTGGACCCAAACCCACTCAGCTAGACCCAAACCCACTCAGCTAGACCCAAACCCACACGGCTAGACCCAAACCCACTCGGCTAGACACAAACCCACTCGGCTAGACCGAAACCGACTCGGCTAGACCGAAACCGACTCGGCTAGACCCAAACCCACTCGGATAGACCCAAACCCACTCGGCTAGACCCAAACCCACTCGGCTAGAACCAAACCCACTCGGCAAGACCGAAACCCACTCGGCTACACCCAAACACACTCAGCTAGACCCAAACCCACTCGGCTACACCCAAACCCACTCGGCTACACCCAAACCCACTCGGCCACACACGAACCCTCTCGGCTAGACACAAACCCACTCGGCAAGACCCAAACCCACTCGGCCAGACCCAAACCCACTCGGTAGACCCAAACCCACTCGGCTAGACCCAAACCCAGTCGGCTGGACCCAAACCCACTCGGCTAGACCCAAACTCACTCGGCTAGACCCAAACCCACTCGGCTAGACCCAAACCCACACGGCTAGACCCTAACCCACTCGGCTATACCCAAACCCACTCGGCTAGACCCAAACCCACTCGGCTAGACCCAAACCCACTCCGCCAGACCCAAACGCACTCGGCTAGACACAAACCCACTCGGCTAGACCCCAACCCACTCGGCTAGACCCAAACCCACTCGGCTAGACCCAATCCCACTCGGCTAGACCCAAACCCACTCGGCCACACACAAACCCACTCGGCTAGACCCAAACCCACTTGGCTAGACCCCAACCCACTCGGCAAGACCCAAACCCACTCGGCCAGACCCAAACCCACTCGGTAGACCCAAACCCACTCGGCTAGACCCAAACCCAGTCGGCTGGACCCAAACCCACTCGGCTAGACCCAAACTCACTCGGCTAGACCCAAACCCACTCGGCTAGACCCAAACCCACACGGCGAGACCCTAACCCACTCGGCTATACCCAAACCCACTCGGCTAGACCCAAACCCACTCGGCTAGACCCAAACCCACTCCGCCAGACCCAAACGCACTCGGCTAGACACAAACCCACTCGGCTAGACCCCAACCCACTCGGCTAGATCCAAACCCACTCGGCTAGACCCAAACGACTCGGCTAGACCCAAACCCATTCGGCTAGACCCAAACCCACTCGGCTAGACGCAAACCCACTCGGCTAGACCCAAACCCACTCGGCTAGACGCAAACCCACTCGGCTAGACCCAAACCCACTCGGCTAGACCCAAACCCACTCGGCTAGACCCAAACCCACTCGGCTAGACCCAAACCCACTCGGCTAGACCCAAACCCACTCGGCCACACACAAACCCACTCGGCTAGACCCAAACCCACTTGGCTAGATCCCAACCCACTCGGCAAGACCCAAACCCACTCGGCTAGACCCAAACCCATTCGGCTGGACCCAAACCCACTCGGCTAGACCCAAACTCACTCGGCTAGACCCAAACCCACTCGGCTAGACCCAAACCCACACGGCTAGACCCTAACCCACTCGGCTATACCCAAACCCACTCGGCTAGACCCAAACCCACTTGGCTAGACCCAAACCCACTCCGCCAGACACAAACGCACTCGGCTAGACACAAACCCACTCGGCTAGACCCCAACCCACTCGGCTAGATCCAAACCCACTCGGCTAGACCCAAACCCACTCGGCTAGACCCAAACCCATTCGGCTAGACCCAAACCCACTCGGCTAGACGCAAACCCACTCGGCTAGACCCAAACCCACTCGGCTAGACGCAAACCCACTCGGCTAGACCCAAACCCACTCGGCTAGACCCAAACCCACTCGGCTAGACCCAAACCCACTTGGCTAGACACAAACCAACTCGGCTAGACCCAAACCCACTTGGCTAAACCCAAATCCTCTCGGATAGACCGAAACCGACTCGGCTAGACCCAAACCCACTCGGCGACACCCAAACCCAATCCGCAAGACACAAACCCACTCGGCTACACCCAAACCCACTCGGCTAGACCCAAACCCACTCGGCTACACCCAAACCCACTCGGCTCGACGCAAACCGACTCGGCTAGACCCAAACCCACTCGGCTAGACCCAAACCCACTCGGCTAGACCCAAACCCACACGGCTAGACCCTAACCCACTCGGCTAGACGCAAACCCACTCGGCTAGACCCAAACTCACTCGGCTAGACCCAAACCCACTCGGCTAGACCCAAACCCACACGGCTAGACCCTAACCCACTCGGCTATACCCAAACCCACTCGGCTAGACCCAAACCCACTCGGCTAGACCCAAACCCACTCCGCCAGACCCAAACGCACTCGGCTAGACACAAACCCACTCGGCTAGACCCCAACCCACTCGGCTAGACCCAAACCCACTCGGCTAGACCCAATCCCACTCGGCTAGACCCAAACCCACTCGGCCACACACAAACCCACTCGGCTAGACCCAAACCCACTTGGCTAGACCCCAACCCACTCGGCAAGACCCAAACCCACTCGGCCAGACCCAAACCCACTCGGTAGACCCAAACCCACTCGGCTAGACCCAAACCCAGTCGGCTGGACCCAAACCCACTCGGCTAGACCCAAACTCACTCGGCTAGACCCAAACCCACTCGGCTAGACCCAAACCCACACGGCGAGACCCTAACCCACTCGGCTATACCCAAACCCACTCGGCTAGACCTAAACCCACTCGGCTAGACCCAAACCCACTCCGCCAGACCCAAACGCACTCGGCTAGACACAAACCCACTCGGCTAGACCCCAACCCACTCGGCTAGATCCAAACCCACTCGGCTAGACCCAAACGACTCGGCTAGACCCAAACCCATTCGGCTAGACCCAAACCCACTCGGCTAGACGCAAACCCACTCGGCTAGACCCAAACCCACTCGGCTAGACGCAAACCCACTCGGCTAGACCCAAACCCACTCGGCTAGACCCAAACCCACTCGGCTAGACCCAAACCCACTCGGCTAGACCCAAACCCACTCGGCTAGACCCAAACCCACTCGGCCACACACAAACCCACTCGGCTAGACCCAAACCCACTTGGCTAGATCCCAACCCACTCGGCAAGACCCAAACCCACTCGGCTAGACCCAAACCCATTCGGCTGGACCCAAACCCACTCGGCTAGACCCAAACTCACTCGGCTAGACCCAAACCCACTCGGCTAGACCCAAACCCACACGGCTAGACCCTAACCCACTCGGCTATACCCAAACCCACTCGGCTAGACCCAAACCCACTTGGCTAGACCCAAACCCACTCCGCCAGACACAAACGCACTCGGCTAGACACAAACCCACTCGGCTTGACCCCAACCCACTCGGCTAGATCCAAACCCACTCGGCTAGACCCAAACCCACTCGGCTAGACCCAAACCCATTCGGCTAGACCCAAACCCACTCGGCTAGACGCAAACCCACTCGGCTAGACCCAAACCCACTCGGCTAGACGCAAACCCACTCGGCTAGACCCAAACCCACTCGGCTAGACCCAAACCCACTCGGCTAGACCCAAACCCACTTGGCTAGACACAAACCAACTCGGCTAGACCCAAACCCACTTGGCTAAACCCAAATCCTCTCGGATAGACCGAAACCGACTCGGCTAGACCCAAACCCACTCGGCGACACCCAAACCCAATCCGCAAGACACAAACCCACTCGGCTACACCCAAACCCACTCGGCTAGACCCAAACCCACTCGGCTACACCCAAACCCACTCGGCTCGACGCAAACCCACTCGGCTAGACCCAAACCCACTCGGCTAGACCCAAACCCACTTGGCTAGACGCAAACCCACTCGGCTAGACCCAAACCCACTCGGCTAGACGCAAACCCACTCGGCTAGACCCAAACCCACTCGGCTAGACCCAAACCAACTCGGCTAGACCCAAACCCACTTGGCTAAACCCAAATCCTCTCGGATAGACCGAAACCGACTCGGCTAGACCCAAACCCACTCGGCGACACCCAAACCCACTCCGCAAGACACAAACCCACTCGGCTACACCCAAACCCACTCGGCTAGACCCAAACCCACTCGGCTACACCCAAACCCACTCGGCTCGACGCAAACCCACTCGGCTAGACCCAAACCCACTCGGCTAGACCCAAACCCACTGGGCTAGACGCAAACCCACTCGGCTAGACCCAAACCCACTCGGCTAGACGCAAACCCACTGGGCTAGACCCAAACCCACTCGGCTAGACCCAAACCCACTCGGCTAGACCCAAACCCACTCGGCTAGACCCAAACCCACTCGGCTAGACCCAAACCCACTCGGCCACACACAAACCCACTCGGCTAGACCCAAACCCACTTGGCTAGACCCCAACCCACTCGGCAAGACCCAAACCCACTCGGCCAGACCCAAACCCACTCGGTAGACCCAAACCCACTCGGCTAGACCCAAACCCACTCCGCTAGAGCCAAACCCACTCGGCTAGACCCAAACCCACTCGGCTAGACCCAAACCCACTCGGCTAGACCCAAACCCACTCGGCCACACACAAACCCACTCGGCTAGACCCAAACCCACTTGGCTAGACCCCAACCCACTCGGCAAGACCCAAACCCACTCGGCCAGACCCAAACCCACTCGGTAGACCCAAACCCACTCGGCTAGACCCAAACCCACTCCGCTAGAGCCAAACCCACTCGGCTAGACCCAAACCCAGTCGGCTGGACCCAAACCCACTCGGCTGGACCCAAACTCACTCGGCTAGACCCAAACCCACTCGGCTAGACCCAAACCCACACGGCTAGACCCTAACCCACTCGGTACACCCAAACCCACTCGGCTAGACCCAAACCCACTCGGCTACACCCAAACCCACTCGGCTCGACGCAAACCCACTCGGCTAGACCCAAACCCACTCGGCTAGACCCAAACCCACTTGGCTAGACGCAAACCCACTCGGCTAGACCCAAACCCACTCGGCTAGACGCAAACCCACTCGGCTAGACCCAAACCCACTCGGCTAGACCCAAACCCACTTGGCTAGACCCCAACCCACTCGGCAAGACCCAAACCCACTCGGCCAGACCCAAACCCACTCGGTAGACCCAAACCCACTCGGCTAGACCCAAACCCAGTCGGCTGGACCCAAACCCACTCGGCTAGACCCAAACTCACTCGGCTAGACCCAAACCCACTCGGCTAGACCCAAACCCACACGGCGAGACCCTAACCCACTCGGCTATACCCAAACCCACTCGGCTAGACCCAAACCCACTCGGCTAGACCCAAACCCACTCCGCCAGACCCAAACGCACTCGGCTAGACACAAACCCACTCGGCTAGACCCCAACCCACTCGGCTAGATCCAAACCCACTCGGCTAGACCCAAACGACTCGGCTAGACCCAAACCCATTCGGCTAGACCCAAACCCACTCGGCTAGACGCAAACCCACTTGGCTAGACCCAAACCCACTCGGCTAGACGCAAACCCACTCGGCTAGACCCAAACCCACTCGGCTAGACCCAAACCCACTCGGCTAGACCCAAACCCACTCGGCTAGACCCAAACCCACTCGGCTAGACCCAAACCCACTCGGCCACACACAAACCCACTCGGCTAGACCCAAACCCACTTGGCTAGATCCCAACCCACTCGGCAAGACCCAAACCCACTCGGCTAGACCCAAACCCATTCGGCTGGACCCAAACCCACTCGGCTAGACCCAAACTCACTCGGCTAGACCCAAACCCACTCGGCTAGACCCAAACCCACACGGCTAGACCCTAACCCACTCGGCTGTACCCAAACCCACTCGGCTAGACCCAAACCCACTCGGCTAGACCCAAACCCACTCCGCCAGACCCAAACGCACTCGGCTAGACACAAACCCACTCGGCTAGACCCCAACCCACTCGGCTAGATCCAAACCCACTCGGCTAGACCCAAACCCACTCGTCTAGACCCAAACCCATTCGGCTAGACCCAAACCCACTCGGCTAGACGCAAACCCAATCCGCAAGACACAAACCCACTCGGCTACACCCAAACCCACTCGGCTAGACCCAAACCCACTCGGCTACACCCAAACCCACTCGGCTCGACGCAAACCCACTCGGCTAGACCCAAACCCACTCGGCTAGACGCAAACCCACTCGGCTAGACCCAAACCCACTCGGCTAGACCCAAACCCACTCGGCTAGACCCAAACCCACTGGGCTAGACGCAAACCCACTCGGCTAGACCCAAACCCACTCGGCTAGACGCAAACCCACTCGGCTAGACCCAAACCCACTCGGCTAGACCCAAACCCACTCGGCTAGACCCAAACCCAGTCGGCTAGACCCAAACCCACTCGGCTAGACCCAAACCCACTCGGCCACACACAAACCCACTCGGCTAGACCCAAACCCACTTGGCTAGACCCCAACCCACTCGGCAAGACCCAAACCCACTCGGCCAGACCCAAACCCACTCGGTAGACCCAAACCCACTCGGCTAGACCCAAACCCACTCCGCTAGACCCAAACCCACTCGGCTAGACCCAAACCCAGTCGGCTAGACCCAAACCCACTCGGCTAGACCCAAACCCACTCGGCCACACACAAACCCACTCGGCTAGACCCAAACCCACTTGGCTAGACCCCAACCCACTCGGCAAGACCCAAACCCACTCGGCCAGACCCAAACCCACTCGGTAGACCCAAACCCACTCGGCTAGACCCAAACCCACTCCGCTAGAGCCAAACCCACTCGGCTAGACCCAAACCCAGTCGGCTGGACCCAAACCCACTCGGCTGGACCCAAACTCACTCGGCTAGACCCAAACCCACTCGGCTAGACCCAAACCCACACGGCTAGACCCTAACCCACTCGGTACACCCAAACCCACTCGGCTAGACCCAAACCCACTCGGCTAGACCCAAACCCACTTGGCTAGACACAAACCAACTCGGCTAGACCCACACCCACTTGGCTAAACCCAAATCCTCTCGGATAGACCGAAACCGACTCGGCTAGACCCAAACCCACTCGGCGACACCCAAACCCACTCCGCAAGACACAAACCCACTCGGCTACACCCAAACCCACTCGGCTAGACCCAAACCCACTCGGCTACACCCAAACCCACTCGGCTCGACGCAAACCCACTCGGCTAGACCCAAACCCACTCGGCTAGACCCAAACCCACTTGGCTAGACGCAAACCCACTCGGCTAGACCCAAACCCACTCGGCTAGACGCAAACCCACTCGGCTAGACCCAAACCCACTTGGCTAGACCCAAACCAACTCGGCTAGACCCAAACCCACTTGGCTAAACCCAAATCCTCTCAGATAGACCGAAACCGACTCGGCTAGACCCAAACCCACTCGGCGACACCCAAACCCACTCCGCAAGACACAAACCCACTCGGCTACACCCAAACCCACTCGGCTAGACCCAAACCCACTCGGCTACACCCAAACCCACTCGGCTCGACGCAAACCCACTCGGCTAGACCCAAACCCACTCGGCTAGACCCAAACCCACTTGGCTAGACGCAAACCCACTCGGCTAGACCCAAACCCACTCGGCTAGACGCAAACCCACTCGGCTAGACCCAAACCCACTCGGCTAGACCCAAACCCACTCGGCTAGACCCAAACCCACTAGGCTAGACCCAAACCCACTCGGCTAGACCCAAACCCACTCGGCCACACACAAACCCACTCGGCTAGACCCAAACCCACTTGGCTAGACCCCAACCCACTCGGCAAGACCCAAACACACTCGGCCAGACCCAAACCCACTCGGTAGACCCAAACCCACTCGGCTAGACCCAAACCCACTCCGCTAGAGCCAAACCCACTCGGCTAGACCCAAACCCAGTCGGCTGGACCCAAACCCACTCGGCTGGACCCAAACTCACTCGGCTAGACCCAAACCCACTCGGCTAGACCCAAACCCACACGGCTAGACCCTAACCCACTCGGTACACCCAAACCCACTCGGCTAGACCCAAACCCACTCGGCTAGACCCAAACGCACTCGGCTAGACACAAACCCACTCGGCTAGACCCCAACCCACTCGGCTAGACCCAAACCCACTCGGTTAGACCCAAACCCACTCGGCCAGACCCAAACCCACTCGGTAGACCCAAACCCACTCGGCTAGACCCAAACCCAGTCGGCTGGACCCAAACCCACTCGGCTACACCCAAACTCACTCGGCTAGACCCAAACCCACTCGGCTAGACCCAAACCCACACTGCTAGACCCTAACCCACTCGGCTATACCCAAACCCACTCGGCTAGACCCAAACCCACTCGGCTAGACCCAAACGCACTCCGCCAGATTCAAACGCACTCGGCTAGACACAAACCCACTCGGCTAGACCCCAACCCACTCGGCTAGACCCAAACCCACTCGGCTAGACCCAATCCCACTCGGCTAGACCCAAACCCACTCGGCCACACACAAACCCACTCGGCTAGACCCAAACCCACTCGGCTAGACCCCAACCCACTCGGCAAGACCCAAACCCACTCGGCCAGACCCAAACCCACTCGGTAGACCCAAACCCACTCGGCTAGACCCAAACCCAGTCGGCTGGACCCAAACCCACTCGGCTAGACCCAAACTCACTCGGCTAGACCCAAACCCACTCGGCTAGACCCAAACCCACACGGCGTGACCCTAACCCACTCGGCGAAACCCAAACCCACTCGGCTAGACCCAAACCCACTCGGCTAGACCCAAACCCACTCCGCCAGACCCAAACGCACTCGGCTAGACACAAACCCACTCGCCTAGACCCCAACCCACTCGGCTAGATCCAAACCCACTCGGCTAGACCCAAACGACTCGGCTAGACCCAAACCCATTCGGCTAGACCCAAACCCACTCGGCTAGACGCAAACCCACTCGGCTAGACCCAAACCCACTCGGCTAGACGCAAACCCACTCGGCTAGACCCAAACCCACTCGGCTAGACCCAAACCCACTCGGCTAGACCCAACCCACTCGGCTAGACCCAAACCCACTCGGCCACACACAAACCCACTCGGCTAGACCCAAACCCACTCGGCTAGACCCCAACCCACTCGGCAAGACCCAAACCCACTCGGCCAGACCCAAACCCACTCGGTAGTCCCAAACCCACTCGGCTAGACCCAAACCCAGTCGGCTGGACCCAAACCCACTCGGCTAGACCCAAACTCACTCGGCTAGACCCAAACCCACTCGGCTAGACCCAAACCCACTCAGCTAGACCCAAACCCACTCCGCCAGACCCAAACGCACTCGGATAGACACAAATCCACTCGGCTAGACCCCAACCCACTCGGCTAGATCCAAACCCACTCGGCTAGACCCAAACCCACTCGGCTAGACCCAAACCCATTCGGCTAGACCCAAACCCACTCGGCTAGACGCAAACCCACTCGGCTAGACCCAAACCCACTCGGCTAGACGCAAACCCACTCGGCTAGACCCAAACCCACTCGGCTAGACCCAAACCCACTCGGCTAGACCCAAACCCACTTGGCTAGACACAAACCATCTCGGCTAGACCCAAACCCACTTGGCTAAACCCAAATCCTCTTGGATAGACCGAAACCGACTCGGCTAGACCCAAACCCACTCGGCGACACCCAAACCCACTCCGCCAGACACAAACCCACTCGGCTACACCCAAACCCACTCAGCTAGACCCAAACCCACTCGGCTACACCCAAACCCACTCGGCTCGACGCAAACCCACTCGGCTAGACCCAAACCCACTCGGCTAGACCCAAACCCACTTGGCTAGACGCAAACCCACTCGGCTAGACCCAAACCCACTCGGCTAGACGCAAACCCACTCGGCTAGACCCAAACCCACTCGGCTAGACCCAAACCCACTCGGCTAGACCCAAACCCACTCGGCTAGACCCAAACCCACTCGGCTAGACCCAAACCCACTCGGCCACACACAAACCCACTCGGCTAGACCCAAACCCACTTGGCTAGACCCCAACCCACTCGGCAAGACCCAAACCCACTCGGCCAGACCCAAACCCACTCGGTAGACCCAAACCCACTCGGCTAGACCCAAACCCAGTCGGCTGGACCCAAACCCACTCGGCTAGACCCAAACTCACTCGGCTAGACCCAAACCCACTCGGCTAGACCCAAACCCACACGGCTAGACCCTAACCCACTCGGCTATACCCAAGCCCACTCGGCTAGACCCAAACCCACTCGGCTAGACCCAAACCCACTCCGCCAGACCCAAACGCACTCGGCTAGACACAAACCCACTCGGCTAGACCCCAACCCACTCGGCTAGATCCAAACCCACTCGGCTAGACCCAAACCCACTCGGCTAGACCCAAACCCATTCGGCTAGACCCAAACCCACTCGGCTAGATGCAAACCCACTCGGCTAGACCCAAACCCACTCGGCTAGACGCAAACCCACTCGGCTAGACCCAAACCCACTCGGCTAGACCCAAACCCACTCGGCTAGACCCAAACCCACTTGGCTAGACACAAACCAACTCGGCTAGACCCAAACCCACTTGGCTGAACCCAAACCCACTCGGCTAGACCCAAACCCACTCGGCTAGACCCAAACCCACTTGGCTAGACACAAACCAACTCGGCTAGACCCAAACCCACTTGGCTAAACCCAAATCCTCTTGGATAGACCGAAACCGACTCGGCTAGACCCAAACCCACTCGGCGACACCCAAACCCACTCCGCCAGACACAAACCCACTCGGCTACACCCAAACCCACTCAGCTAGACCCAAACCCACTCGGCTACACCCAAACCCACTCGGCTCGACGCAAACCCACTCGGCTAGACCCAAACCCACTCGGCTAGACCCAAACCCACTTGGCTAGACGCAAACCCACTCGGCTAGACCCAAACCCACTCGGCTAGACGCAAACCCACTCGGCTAGACCCAAACCCACTCGGCTAGACCCAAACCCACTCGGCTAGACCCAAACCCACTCGGCTAGACCCAAACCCACTCGGCTAGACCCAAACCCACTCGGCCACACACAAACCCACTCGGCTAGACCCAAACCCACTTGGCTAGACCCCAACCCACTCGGCAAGACCCAAACCCACTCGGCCAGACCCAAACCCACTCGGTAGACCCAAACCCACTCGGCTAGACCCAAACCCAGTCGGCTGGACCCAAACCCACTCGGCTAGACCCAAACTCACTCGGCTAGACCCAAACCCACTCGGCTAGACCCAAACCCACACGGCTAGACCCTAACCCACTCGGCTATACCTAAGGCCACTCGGCTAGACCCAAACCCACTCGGCTAGACCCAAACCCACTCCGCCAGACCCAAACGCACTCGGCTAGACACAAACCCACTCGGCTAGACCCCAACCCACTCGGCTAGATCCAAACCCACTCGGCTAGACCCAAACCCACTCGGCTAGACCCAAACCCATTCGGCTAGACCCAAACCCACTCGGCTAGACGCAAACCCACTCGGCTAGACCCAAACCCACTCGGCCAGACCCAAACCCACTCGGTAGACCCAAACCCACTCGGCTAGACCCAAACCCAGTCGGCTGGACCCAAACCCACTCGGCTAGACCCAAACTCACTCGGCTAGACCCAAACCCACTCGGCTAGACCCAAACCCACACGGCGTGACCCTAACCCACTCGGCGAAACCCAAACCCACTCGGCTAGACCCAAACCCACTCGGCTAGACCCAAACCCACTCCGCCAGACCCAAACGCACTCGGCTAGACACAAACCCACTCGCCTAGACCCCAACCCACTCGGCTAGATCCAAACCCACTCGGCTAGACCCAAACGACTCGGCTAGACCCAAACCCATTCGGCTAGACCCAAACCCACTCGGCTAGACGCAAACCCACTCGGCTAGACCCAAACCCACTCGGCTAGACGCAAACCCACTCGGCTAGACCCAAACCCACTCGGCTAGACCCAAACCCACTCGGCTAGACCCAACCCACTCGGCTAGACCCAAACCCACTCGGCCACACACAAACCCACTCGGCTAGACCCAAACCCACTCGGCTAGACCCCAACCCACTCGGCAAGACCCAAACCCACTCGGCCAGACCCAAACCCACTCGGTAGTCCCAAACCCACTCGGCTAGACCCAAACCCAGTCGGCTGGACCCAAACCCACTCGGCTAGACCCAAACTCACTCGGCTAGACCCAAACCCACTCGGCTAGACCCAAACCCACTCAGCTAGACCCTAACCCACTCCGCCAGACCCAAACGCACTCGGATAGACACAAATCCACTCGGCTAGACCCCAACCCACTCGGCTAGATCCAAACCCACTCGGCTAGACCCAAACCCACTCGGCTAGACCCAAACCCATTCGGCTAGACCCAAACCCACTCGGCTAGACGCAAACCCACTCGGCTAGACCCAAACCCACTCGGCTAGACGCAAACCCACTCGGCTAGACCCAAACCCACTCGGCTAGACCCAAACCCACTCGGCTAGACCCAAACCCACTTGGCTAGACACAAACCATCTCGGCTAGACCCAAACCCACTTGGCTAAACCCAAATCCTCTTGGATAGACCGAAACCGACTCGGCTAGACCCAAACCCACTCGGCGACACCCAAACCCACTCCGCCAGACACAAACCCACTCGGCTACACCCAAACCCACTCAGCTAGACCCAAACCCACTCGGCTACACCCAAACCCACTCGGCTCGACGCAAACCCACTCGGCTAGACCCAAACCCACTCGGCTAGACCCAAACCCACTTGGCTAGACGCAAACCCACTCGGCTAGACCCAAACCCACTCGGCTAGACGCAAACCCACTCGGCTAGACCCAAACCCACTCGGCTAGACCCAAACCCACTCGGCTAGACCCAAACCCACTCGGCTAGACCCAAACCCACTCGGCTAGACCCAAACCCACTCGGCCACACACAAACCCACTCGGCTAGACCCAAACCCACTTGGCTAGACCCCAACCCACTCGGCAAGACCCAAACCCACTCGGCCAGACCCAAACCCACTCGGTAGACCCAAACCCACTCGGCTAGACCCAAACCCAGTCGGCTGGACCCAAACCCACTCGGCTAGACCCAAACTCACTCGGCTAGACCCAAACCCACTCGGCTAGACCCAAACCCACACGGCTAGACCCTAACCCACTCGGCTATACCCAAGCCCACTCGGCTAGACCCAAACCCACTCGGCTAGACCCAAACCCACTCCGCCAGACCCAAACGCACTCGGCTAGACACAAACCCACTCGGCTAGACCCCAACCCACTCGGCTAGATCCAAACCCACTCGGCTAGACCCAAACCCACTCGGCTAGACCCAAACCCATTCGGCTAGACCCAAACCCACTCGGCTAGACGCAAACCCACTCGGCTAGACCCAAACCCACTCGGCTAGACGCAAACCCACTCGGCTAGACCCAAACCCACTCGGCTAGACCCAAACCCACTCGGCTAGACCCAAACCCACTTGGCTAGACACAAACCAACTCGGCTAGACCCAAACCCACTTGGCTGAACCCAAACCCACTCGGCTAGACCCAAACCCACTCGGCTAGACCCAAACCCACTTGGCTAGACACAAACCAACTCGGCTAGACCCAAACCCACTTGGCTAAACCCAAATCCTCTTGGATAGACCGAAACCGACTCGGCTAGACCCAAACCCACTCGGCGACACCCAAACCCACTCCGCCAGACACAAACCCACTCGGCTACACCCAAACCCACTCAGCTAGACCCAAACCCACTCGGCTACAACCAAACCCACTCGGCTAGACCCAAACCCACTCGGCTAGACCCAAACCCACTCGGCTAGACCCAAACCCACTTGGCTAGACGCAAACCCACTCGGCTAGACCCAAACCCACTCGGCTAGACGCAAACCCACTCGGCTAGACCCAAACCCACTCGGCTAGACCCAAACCCACTCGGCTAGACCCAAACCCACTCGGCTAGACCCAAACCCACTCGGCTAGACCCAAACCCACTCGGCCACACACAAACCCACTCGGCTAGACCCAAACCCACTTGGCTAGACCCCAACCCACTCGGCAAGACCCAAACCCACTCGGCCAGACCCAAACCCACTCGGTAGACCCAAACCCACTCGGCTAGACCCAAACCCAGTCGGCTGGACCCAAACCCACTCGGCTAGACCCAAACTCACTCGGCTAGACCCAAACCCACTCGGCTAGACCCAAACCCACACGGCTAGACCCTAACCCACTCGGCTATACCTAAGGCCACTCGGCTAGACCCAAACCCACTCGGCTAGACCCAAACCCACTCTGCCAGACCCAAACGCACTCGGCTAGACACAAACCCACTCGGCTAGACCCCAACCCACTCGGCTAGATCCAAACCCACTCGGCTAGACCCAAACCCACTCGGCTAGACCCAAACCCATTCGGCTAGACCCAAACCCACTCGGCTAGACGCAAACCCACTCGGCTAGACCCAAACCCACTCGGCTAGACCCAAACCCACTCGGCTAGACCCAAACCCACTCGGCTAGACCCAAACCCACTCGGCTAGACCCAAACCCACTCGGCTAGACCCAAACCCACTCGGCCACACACAAACCCACTCGGCTAGACCCAAACCCACTTGGCTAGACCCCAACCCACTCGGCAAGACCCAAACCCACTCGGCCAGACCCAAACCCACTCGGTAGACCCAAAGCCACTCGGCTAGACCCAAACCCAGTCGGCTGGACCCAAACCCACTCGGCTAGACCCAAACTCACTCGGCTAGACCCAAACCCACTCGGCTAGACCCAAACCCACACGGCTAGACCCTAACCCACTCGGCTATACCCAAGCCCACTCGGCTAGACCCAAACCCACTCGGCTAGACCCAAACCCACTCCGCCAGACCCAAACGCACTCGGCTAGACACAAACCCACTCGGCTAGACCCCAACCCACTCGGCTAGATCCAAACCCACTCGGCTAGACCCAAACCCACTCGGCTAGACCCAAACCCATTCGGCTAGACCCAAACCCACTCGGCTAGACGCAAACCCACTCGGCTAGACCCAAACCCACTCGGCTAGACGCAAACCCACTCGGCTAGACCCAAACCCACTCGGCTAGACCCAAACCCACTCGGCTAGACCCAAACCCACTTGGCTAGACACAAACCAACTCGGCTAGACCCAAACCCACTTGGCTGAACCCAATTCCTCTCGGATAGACCGAAACCGACTCGGCTAGACCCAAACCCACTCGGCGACACCCAAACCCACTCGGCTAGACCCAAACCCACTCGGCTAGACCCAAACCCACTCGGCTAGACCCAAACCCACTCGGCTAGACCCAAACCCACTTGGCTAGAACCAAACCCACTCGGCCAGACCCAAACCCACTCGGCGAGTCCCAAACCCACTCGGCTAGACCCAAATGGACTCGGCTAGACCCAAACAGACGCGGCTAGAACCAAACCCCATCGGCTAGACCCAAACCCACTCGGCTAGACCCAAACCCACTCGGCTAGACCCAAACCCACTCGGCTAGACCCAAACACACTCGGCTAGACCCAAACGCACTCGGCTAGACCCAAACCCACTCGGCTACACCCAAACCCACTCGGCTAGACCCAAACCCACTCGGCTTGACCCAAACCCACTCGGCTAGACCCAAACCCACTCGGCTAGACCCAAACCCACTCGGCTAGACCCAAATCCCCTCCTCTAGACCCAAACCCACTCGGCTGGAGCCAAACCCACTCGGCTAGACCCAAACCCACTCGGCTAGACCCAAACCCACTCGGCTGCACCCAAACCCACTCGGCTAGACCCAAACCCACTTGGCTCGACCCCAACCCACTCGGCAAGACCCAAACCCACTCGGCTAGACCCAAACCCACTCGGTAGACCCAAACCCACTTGGTAGACCCAAACCCACTCGGCTACACCCAAACCCACTCGGCTCGACGCAAACCCACTCGGCTAGACCCAAACCCACTCGGCTAGACCCAAACCCACTTGGCTAGACGCAAACCCACTCGGCTAGACCCAAACCCACTCGGCTAGACGCAAACCCACTCGGCTAGACCCAAACCCACTTGGCTAGACCCAAACCAACTCGGCTAGACCCAAAGCCACTTGGCTAAACCCAAATCCTCTCGGATAGACCGAAACCGACTCGGCTAGACCCAAACCCACTCGGCGACACCCAAACCCACTCCGCAAGACACAAACCCACTCGGCTACACCCAAACCCACTCGGCTAGACCCAAACCCACTCGGCTACACCCAAACCCACTCGGCTCGACGCAAACCCACTCGGCTAGACCCAAACCCACTCGGCTAGACCCAAACCCACTTGGCTAGACGCAAACCCACTCGGCTAGACCCAAACCCACTCGGCTAGACGCAAACCCACTCGGCTAGACCCAAACCCACTCGGCTAGACCCAAACCCACTCGGCTAGACCCAAACCCACTCGGCTAGACCCAAACCCACTCGGCTAGACCCAAACCCACTCGGCCACACACAAACCCACTCGGCTAGACCCAAACCCACTTGGCTAGACCCCAACCCACTCGGCAAGACCCAAACACACTCGGCCAGACCCAAACCCACTCGGTAGACCCAAACCCACTCGGCTAGACCCAAACCCACTCCGCTAGAGCCAAACCCACTCGGCTAGACCCAAACCCAGTCGGCTGGACCCAAACCCACTCGGCTGGACCCAAACTCACTCGGCTAGACCCAAACCCACTCGGCTAGACCCAAACCCACACGGCTAGACCCTAACCCACTCGGTACACCCAAACCCACTCGGCTAGACCCAAACCCACTCGGCTAGACCCAAACGCACTCGGCTAGACACAAACCCACTCGGCTAGACCCCAACCCACTCGGCTAGACCCAAACCCACTCGGTTAGACCCAAACCCACTCGGCCAGACCCAAACCCACTCGGTAGACCCAAACCCACTCGGCTAGACCCAAACCCAGTCGGCTGGACCCAAACCCACTCGGCTACACCCAAACTCACTCGGCTAGACCCAAACCCACTCGGCTAGACCCAAACCCACACTGCTAGACCCTAACCCACTCGGCTATACCCAAACCCACTCGGCTAGACCCAAACCCACTCGGCTAGACCCAAACCCACTCCGCCAGACCCAAACGCACTCGGCTAGACACAAACCCACTCGGCTAGACCCCAACCCACTCGGCTAGACCCAAACCCACTCGGCTAGACCCAATCCCACTCGGCTAGACCCAAACCCACTCGGCTAGACCCCAACCCACTCGGCAAGACCCAAACCCACTCGGCCAGACCCAAACCCACTCGGTAGACCCAAACCCACTCGGCTAGACCCAAACCCAGTCGGCTGGACCCAAACCCACTCGGCTAGACCCAAACTCACTCGGCTAGACCCAAACCCACTCGGCTAGACCCAAACCCACACGGCGAGACCCTAACCCACTCGGCGAAACCCAAACCCACTCGGCTAGACCCAAACCCACTCGGCTAGACCCAAACCCACTCCGCCAGACCCAAACGCACTCGGCTAGACACAAACCCACTCGGCTAGACCCCAACCCACTCGGCTAGATCCAAACCCACTCGGCTAGACCCAAACGACTCGGCTAGACCCAAACCCATTCGGCTAGACCCAAACCCACTCGGCTAGACGCAAACCCACTCGGCTAGACCCAAACCCACTCGGCTAGACGCAAACCCACTCGGCTAGACCCAAACCCACTCGGCTAGACCCAAACCCACTCGGCTAGACCCAACCCACTCGGCTAGACCCAAACCCACTCGGCCACACACAAACCCACTCGGCTAGACCCAAACCCACTCGGCTAGACCCCAACCCACTCGGCAAGACCCAAACCCACTCGGCCAGACCCAAACCCACTCGGTAGTCCCAAACCCACTCGGCTAGACCCAAACCCAGTCGGCTGGACCCAAACCCACTCGGCTAGACCCAAACTCACTCGGCTAGACCCAAACCCACTCGGCTAGACCCAAACCCACTTGGCTAGACACAAACCAACTCGGCTAGACCCAAACCCACTTGGCTAAACCCAAATCCTCTTGGATAGACCGAAACCGACTCGGCTAGACCCAAACCCACTCGGCGACACCCAAACCCACTCCGCCAGACACAAACCCACTCGGCTACACCCAAACCCACTCAGCTAGACCCAAACCCACTCGGCTACACCCAAACCCACTCGGCTCGACGCAAACCCACTCGGCTAGACCCAAACCCACTCGGCTAGACCCAAACCCACTTGGCTAGACGCAAACCCACTCGGCTAGACCCAAACCCACTCGGCTAGACGCAAACCCACTCGGCTAGACCCAAACCCACTCGGCTAGACCCAAACCCACTCGGCTAGACCCAAACCCACTCGGCTAGACCCAAACCCACTCGGCTAGACCCAAACCCACTCGGCCACACACAAACCCACTCGGCTAGACCCAAACCCACTTGGCTAGACCCCAACCCACTCGGCAAGACCCAAACCCACTCGGCCAGACCCAAACCCACTCGGTAGACCCAAACCCACTCGGCTAGACCCAAACCCAGTCGGCTGGACCCAAACCCACTCGGCTAGACCCAAACTCACTCGGCTAGACCCAAACCCACTCGGCTAGACCCAAACCCACACGGCTAGACCCTAACCCACTCGGCTATACCCAAGCCCACTCGGCTACACCCAAACCCACTCGGCTAGACCCAAACCCACTCCGCCAGACCCAAACGCACTCGGCTAGACACAAACCCACTCGGCTAGACCCCAACCCACTCGGCTAGATCCAAACCCACTCGGCTAGACCCAAACCCACTCGGCTAGACCCAAACCCATTCGGCTAGACCCAAACCCACTCGGCTAGACGCAAACCCACTCGGCTAGACCCAAACCCACTCGGCTAGACGCAAACCCACTCGGCTAGACCCAAACCCACTCGGCTAGACCCAAACCCACTCGGCTAGACCCAAACCCACTTGGCTAGACACAAACCAACTCGGCTAGACCCAAACCCACTTGGCTGAACCCAAACCCACTCGGCTAGACCCAAACCCACTCGGCTAGACCCAAACCCACTTGGCTAGACACAAACCAACTCGGCTAGACCCAAACCCACTTGGCTAAACCCAAATCATCTTGGATAGACCGAAACCGACTCGGCTAGACCCAAACCCACTCGGCGACACCCAAACCCACTCCGCCAGACACAAACCCACTCGGCTACACCCAAACCCACTCAGCTAGACCCAAACCCACTCGGCTACACCCAAACCCACTCGGCTCGACGCAAACCCACTCGGCTAGACCCAAACCCACTCGGCTAGACCCAAACCCACTTGGCTAGACGCAAACCCACTCGGCTAGACCCAAACCCACTCGGCTAGACGCAAACCCACTCGGCTAGACCCAAACCCACTCGGCTAGACCCAAACCCACTCGGCTAGACCCAAACCCACTCGGCTAGACCCAAACCCACTCGGCTAGACCCAAACCCACTCGGCCACACACAAACCCACTCGGCTAGACCCAAACCCACTTGGCTAGACCCCAACCCACTCGGCAAGACCCAAACCCACTCGGCCAGACCCAAACCCACTCGGTAGACCCAAACCCACTCGGCTAGACCCAAACCCAGTCGGCTGGACCCAAACCCACTCGGCTAGACCCAAACTCACTCGGCTAGACCCAAACCCACTCGGCTAGACCCAAACCCACACGGCTAGACCCTAACCCACTCGGCTATACCCAAGCCCACTCGGCTAGACCCAAACCCACTCGGCTAGACCCAAACCCACTCCGCCAGACCCAAACGCACTCGGCTAGACACAAACCCTCTCGGCTAGACCCCAACCCACTCGGCTAGATCCAAACCCACTCGGCTAGACCCAAACCCACTCGGCTAGACCCAAACCCATTCGGCTAGACCCAAACCCACTCGGCTAGACGCAAACCCACTCGGCTAGACCCAAACCCACTCGGCTAGACGCAAACCCACTCGGCTAGACCCAAACCCACTCGGCTAGACCCAAACCCACTCGGCTAGACCCAAACCCACTTGGCTAGACACAAACCAACTCGGCTAGACCCAAACCCACTTGGCTGAACCCAAATCCTCTCGGATAGACCGAAACCGACTCGGCTAGACCCAAACCCACTCGGCGACACCCAAACCCACTCGGCTAGACCCAAACCCACTCGGCTAGACCCAAACCCACTCGGCTAGACCCAAACCCACTCGGCTAGACCCAAACCCACTTGGCTAGAACCAAACCCACTCGGCCAGACCCAAACCCACTCGGCGAGTCCCAAACCCACTCGGCTAGACCCAAATGGACTCGGCTAGACCCAAACAGATGCGGCTAGAACCAAACCCACTCGGCTAGACCCAAATCCCCTCCTCTAGACCCAAACCCACTCGGCTGGAGCCAAACCCACTCGGCTAGACCCAAACCCACTCGGCTAGACCCAAACCCACTCGGCTGCACCCAAACCCACTCGGCTAGACCCAAACCCACTTGGCTCGACCCCAACCCACTCGGCAAGACCCAAACCCACTCGGCTAGACCCAAACCCACTCGGTAGACCCAAACCCACTTGGTAGACCCAAACCCACTCGGCTACACCCAAACCCACTCGGCTCGACGCAAACCCACTCGGCTAGACCCAAACCCACTCGGCTAGACCCAAACCCACTTGGCTAGACGCAAACCCACTCGGCTAGACCCAAACCCACTCGGCTAGACGCAAACCCACTCGGCTAGACCCAAACCCACTTGGCTAGACCCAAACCAACTCGGCTAGACCCAAACCGACTTGGCTAAACCCAAATCCTCTCGGATAGACCGAAACCGACTCGGCTAGACCCAAACCCACTCGGCGACACCCAAACCCACTCCGCAAGACACAAACCCACTCGGCTACACCCAAACCCACTCGGCTAGACCCAAACCCACTCGGCTACACCCAAACCCACTCGGCTCGACGCAAACCCACTCGGCTAGACCCAAACCCACTCGGCTAGACCCAAACCCACTTGGCTAGACGCAAACCCACTCGGCTAGACCCAAACCCACTCGGCTAGACGCAAACCCACTCGGCTAGACCCAAACCCACTCGGCGACACCCAAACCCACTCGGCTAGACCCAAACCCACTCGGCCACACCCAAACCCTCTCGGCTAGACCCAAACCCACTTGGCTAGACCCCAACCCACTCGGCAAGACCCAAACCCACTCGGCTAGACCCAAACCCACTCGGTAGACCCAAACCCACTCGGCTAGACCCAAACCCAGTCGGCTGGACCCAAACCCACTCGGCTAGACCCAAACTCACTCGGCTAGACCCAAACCCACTCGGCTAGACCCAAACCCACACGGCTAGACCGTAACCCACTCGGCTATACCCAAACCCACTCGGCTGGACCCAAACCCACTCGGCTAGACCCAAACCCACTCCGCCAGACCCAAACGCACTCGGCTAGACACAAACCCACTCGGCTAGACCCAAACCCACTTGGCAAGACCCAAAACCCACTTGGCTAGAACCAAACCCACTCGGCAAGACCCAAACCCACTCGGCTAGACCCAAACCCACTCGGCTAGACCCAAACCCACTCGGATAGACCCAAACCCACTCGGCTAGACCCAAACCCACTCGGCTAGAACCAAACCCACTCGGCAAGACCCAAACCCACTCGGCTACACCCAAACCCACTCGGCTAGACCCAAACCCACTCGGCTAGACCCAAACCCACTCGGCTAGACCCAAACCCACTCGGCTAGACCCAAATCCCCTCCGCTAGACCAAAAGCCAATCGGCTGGACCCAAACCCACTCGGCTAGACCCAAACCCACTCGGCTAGACCCAAACCCACTCGGCTAGACCCAAACCCACTCGGCCACACCCAAACCCTCTCGGCTAGACCCAAACCCACTTGGCTAGACCCCAACCCACTCGGCAAGACCCAAACCCACTCGGCTAGACCCAAACCCACTCGGTAGACCCAAACCCACTCGGCTAGTCCCAAACCCAGTCGGCTGGACCCAAACCCACTCGGCTAGACCCAAACTCACTCGGCTGGACCCAAACCCACTCGGCTAGACCCAAACCCACACGGCTAGACCGTAACCCACTCGGCTATACCCAAACCCACTCGGCTGGACCCAAACCCACTCGGCTAGACCCAAACCCACTCCGCCAGACCCAAACGCACTCGGCTAGACACAAACCCACTCGGCTAGACCCCAACCCACTCGGCTAGACCCAAACCCACTCGGCTAGACCCAAACCCACTCGGCTACACCCAAACCCACTCGGCTAGACCCAAACCCACTCGGCTAGACGCAAACCCACTCGGCTAGACCCAAACCCACTCGGCTAGACGCAAACCCACTCGGTTGGACCCAAACCCACTCGGCTAGACCCAAAACGACTCGGCTAGACCCAAACCCACTCGGCTACACCCAAACCCACTCCGCTAGACACAAACCCACTCGGCTAGACCCAAACCCACTCGGCTAGACCCAAACCCACTCGGCTAGACCCAAATCCCCTCCGCTAGACCCAAAGCCACTCGGCTAGACCCAAACCCACTCGGCTAGACCCAAACCCACTCGGCTAGACCCAAACCCACTCGGCTAGACCCAAACCCACTCGGCCACACCCAAACCCTCTTGGCTAGACCCAAACCCACTTGGCTAGACCCCAACCCACTCGGCAAGACCCAAACCCACTCATCTAGACCCAAACCCACTCGGTAGACCCAAACCCACTCGGCTAGACCCAAACCCAGTCGGCTGCACCCAAACCCACTAGGCTAGACCCAAACTCACTCGGCTAGACCCAAACCCACTCGGCTAGACCCAAACCCACACGGCTAGACCCTAACCCACTCGGCTATACCCAAACCCACTCGGCTAGACCCAAACCCACTCGGCTAGACCCAAACCCACTCCGCCAGACCCAAACGCACTCGGCTAGACACAAACCCACTCGGCTAGACCCCAACCCACTCGGCTAGACCCAAACCCACTCGGCTAGACCCAAACCCACTCGGCTAGAGCCAAACCCACTCGGCTAGACCCAAACCCACTCGGCTAGACCCAAACCCACTCGGCTACACCCAAACCCACTCGGCTAGACCCAAACCCACTTGGCTCGACCCCAACCCACTCGGCAAGACCCAAACCCACTCGGCTAGACCCAAACCCACTCGTTAGACACAAACCCACTCGGCTGGACCCAAACCCACTTGGCTAGACACAAACCCACTCGGCTAGACCGAAACCGACTCGGCTAGACCGAAACCGACTCGGCTAGACCCCAACCCACTCGGATAGACCCAAACCCAATCGGCTAGACCCAAACCCACTCGCCTAGAACCAAACCCACTCGGCAAGACCCAAACCCACTCGGCAAGACCCAAACCCACTCGGCTACACCCAAAACCACTCGCCTAGACCCAAACCCACTCGGCTAGACCCAAACCCACGCGGCTAGACCCAAACCCACGCGGCTAGACCCAAACCCACCCGGCTAGACCCAAACCCACTCGGCTAGACCCAAACCCACTCGGCTAGACCCAAACCCACTCGGCTAGACCCAAACCCACTCGGCTAGACCCAAACACACTCGGCTAGACCCAAACCCACTCGGCTAGACCCAAACCCACTCGGCTACACCCAAACCCACTCGGCTAGACCCAAACCCACTCGGCTAGACCCCAACCCACTCGGCTAGACCCAAACCCTCTCGGCTAGACCCAAACCCACTCGGCTAGACCCAAACCCGCTCGGCTAGACCCAAACCCACTCGGCTAGACCCAAACCCACTCGGCTACACCCAAACCCACTCGGCTACACCCAAACCCCCTCGGCTAGACACAAACACTCTTGGATAGACCGAAACCGATTCGGCTAGACCCAAACCCACTCGGATAGACCCAAACCCACTCGGGTAGACCCAAACTCACTCGGCTAGACCCAAACCCACTCGGCTCGACCCAAACCCACTCGGCTCAACCCAAACCCACTCGGCTAGACGCAAACCCACCCGGCTGGACCCAAACCCACTCGGCTAGACCCAAACCCGCTCGGCAAGACCCAAACCCACTCGGCTAGATCCAAACCCACTCGGCTAGACGATTACCCACTCGGCTAGACCCAAACCCACTCGGATAGACCCAAACCCACTCTGCTCGATCCAAACCCATTCGGCTAGACCCAAACCCACGCGACTACACCCAAACCAACATCGCTTGACCCAAACCCACTCGGCTAGACCCAAACCCACTCGGCTGGACCCAAACCCACTCGGCTAGAGCCAAACCCACTCGGCTAGACCCAAACCCACTCGGCTAGACCCAAACCCACTCGGCTCGACCCAAACCCACTCGGCTAGACCCAAACCCACTCGGCTACACCCAAACCCACTCGGCTAGACCCAAACCCACTTGGCTAGACCCAAACCCACTCGGCTAGACCCAAACCCACTCGGCTAGACCCAAATCCACTCGGCTAGACCCAAACCCACTCGGCTACACCCAAACCCACTCGGTTCAACCCAAACCCACTCGGCTACACCCAAACCCACTCGGCTAGACCCAAACCCACCCGGCTAGACCCAAACCCACTCGGCTAGACCCAAACCCACTTGGCTAGACCCAAACCCACTCGGCTAGACCAAAACCCACTCGGCTAGACCCAAACCCACTCAGCTGGACCCAAACCCACTCGGCTAAACCCAAACCCACTCGGCTACACCCAAACCCACTCGGCTAGACCCAAACCCACTTGGCTAGACACAAACCCACTCGGCTACACCCAAACCCACTCGGCTAGACCCAAACCCACTCAGCTAGACCTCAACCCACTCGGCTAGACCCAAACCCACTCGGCTAGACACAAACACACTCGGCAAGACCCAAACCCACTCGGCTAGACCCAAACCGACTCGGCTAGATGATTACCCACTTGGCTAGACCCAAACCCACGCGGCTAGACCCAAACCCACTCGGCTCAACCCAAACCCACTCGGCTAGATGCAAACCCACTCGGCTGGACCCAAACCCACTCGGCTAGACCAAAACCCTTTCGGCTAGACCCAAACCCACTCGGCTAGACCCAAACCCACTCGGCAAGACCCAAACCCACTCGGCTAGACCCAAACCCACTCGGCTAGACCCAAACCCACTCGGCTACACCCAAACCCACTCGGCTAGACACAAACCCACTCGGCTAGACGCCAACCCACTCGGCTAGACCCAAACCCACTCGGCTAGACACAAACCCACTCTGCAAGACCCAAACCCACTCGGCCAGACCCAAACCGACTCGGCTAGATGATTACCCACTTGGCTAGACCCAAACCCACGCGGCTAGACCCAAACCCACTCGGGTCAACCAAAACCCACTCGGCTAGACGCAAACCCACTCGGCTGGACCCAAACCCACTCGGCTAGACCAAAACCCATTCGGCTAGACCCAAACCCACTCGGCTAGACCCAAACCCACTCGGCAAGACCCAAACCCACTCGGCTAGACCCAAACCAACTCGGCTAGACCCAAACCCACTCGGCTACACCCAAACCCACTCGGCTAGACACAAACCCACTCGGCTAGACCCCAACCCTCTCGGCTAGACCCCAACCCACTCGGCTAGACCGAAACCCTCTCGGCTAGACCCAAACCCACTCGGCTGGACCCAAATCCACTCGGCTAGACCCAAACCCACTCGGCTACACCCAAACCCACTTGGCTAGACACAAACACACTTGGCTAGACACAAACCCAATCGGCTACACCCAAACCCACTCGGCTAGACCCAAACCCACTCGGCTAGACCCAAAGCCACTCGGCTACACCCGAAGCCACTCGGCTACACCCAAATCCACTCGGCTACACCCAAACCGACTCGGCTAGACCCAAACCCACTTGGCGAGACACAAACCCACTCGGCTAGACCCAAACCCCCTCGGCTAGACACAAACCCACTTGGCTAGACCCAAACCCACTCGGCTAGACCCAAACCCACTCGGCTAGACCCAAACCCACTTGGCTAGACACAAACCCTCTCGGATAGACCGAAACCGATTCGGCTAGACCCAAACCCACTTGGCTAGACCCAAACCCACTCGGCTACACCCAAACCCACTCGGCTAGACCCAAACCCACTCGGTTCAACCCAAACCCACTCGGCTACACCCAAACCCACTCGGCTAGACCCAAACCCACCCGGCTAGACCCAAACCCACTCGGCTAGACCCAAACCCACTTGGCTAGACCCAAACCCACTCGGCTAGACCCAAACCCACTCGGCTAGACCCAAACCCACTCAGCTAGACCCAAACCCACTCGGCTACACCCAAACCCACTCGGCTAGACCTGAACCCACTCGGCTAGACCCAAACCCACTCGGCTAGACCCAAACCCACTCGGCTAGTCCCAAACCCAGTCGGCTGGACCCAAACCCACTCGGCTAGACCCAAACTCACTCGGCTAGACCCAAACCCACTCGGCTAGACCCAAACCCACACGGCTAGACCGTAACCCACTCGGCTATACCCAAACCCACTCGGCTGGACCCAAACCCACTCGGCTAGACCCAAACCCACTCCGCCAGACCCAAACGCACTCGGCTAGACACAAACCCACTCGGCTAGACCCCAACCCACTCGGCTAGACCCAAACCCACTCGGCTAGACCCAAACCCACTCGGCTACACCCAAACCCACTCGGCTAGACCCAAACCCACTCGGCTAGACGCAAACCCACTCGGCTAGACCCAAACCCACTCGGCTAGACGCAAACCCACTCGGTTGGACCCAAACCCACTCGGCTGGACCCAAACCGACTCGGCTAGACCCAAACCCACTCGGCTACACCCAAACCCACTCCGCTAGACACAAACCCACTCGGCTAGACCCAAACCCACTCGGCTAGACCCAAACCCACTCGGCTAGACCCAAATCCCCTCCGCTAGACCCAAAGCCACTCGGCTAGACCCAAACCCACTCGGCTAGACCCAAACCCACTCGGCTAGACCCAAACCCACTCGGCTAGACCCAAACCCACTCGGCCACACCCAAACCCTCTTGGCTAGACCCAAACCCACTTGGCTAGACCCCAACCCACTCGGCAAGACCCAAACCCACTCATCTAGACCCAAACCCACTCGGTAGACCCAAACCCACTCGGCTAGACCCAAACCCAGTCGGCTGCACCCAAACCCACTCGGCTAGACCCAAACTCA
The DNA here is from genome assembly GCA_963514005.1 of Raja brachyura. The sequence continues at coordinate 1,709,793 of CAUPSL010000002.1, forward strand.
CTCGGCTAGACCCAAACCCACTCGGCTAGACCCAAACCCACACGGCTAGACCCTAACCCACTCGGCTATACCCAAACCCACTCGGCTAGACCCAAACCCACTCGGCTAGACCCAAACCCACTCCGCCAGACCCAAACGCACTCGGCTAGACACAAACCCACTCGGCTAGACCCCAACCCACTCGGCTAGACCCAAACCCACTCGGCTAGACCCAAACCCACTCGGCTAGAGCCAAACCCACTCGGCTAGACCCAAACCCACTCGGCTAGACCCAAACCCACTCGGCTACACCCAAACCCACTCGGCTAGACCCAAACCCACTTGGCTCGACCCCAACCCACTCGGCAAGACCCAAACCCACTCGGCTAGACCCAAACCCACTCGGTAGACCCAAACCCACTCGGCTGGACCCAAACCCACTTGGCTAGACACAAACCCACTCGGCTAGACCGAAACCGACTCGGCTAGACCGAAACCGACTCGGCTAGACCCCAACCCACTCGGATAGACCCAAACCCAATCGGCTAGACCCAAACCCACTCGCCTAGAACCAAACCCACTCGGCAAGACCCAAACCCACTCGGCAAGACCCAAACCCACTCGGCTACACCCAAACCCACTCGCCTAGACCCAAACCCACTCGGCTAGACCCAAACCCACGCGGCTAGACCCAAACCCACGCGGCTAGACCCAAACCCACCCGGCTAGACCCAAACCCACTCGGCTAGACCCAAACCCACTCGGCTAGACCCAAACCCACTCGGCTAGACCCAAACCCACTCGGCTAGACCCAAACACACTCGGCTAGACCCAAACCCACTCGGCTAGACCCAAACCCACTCGGCTACACCCAAACCCACTCGGCTAGACACAAACCCACTCGGCTAGACCCCAACCCACTCGGCTAGACCCAAACCCTCTCGGCTAGACCCAAACCCACTCGGCTAGACCCAAACCCGCTCGGCTAGACCCAAACCCACTCGGCTAGACCCAAACCCACTCGGCTACACCCAAACCCACTCGGCTACACCCAAACCCCCTCGGCTAGACACAAACCCTCTTGGATAGACCGAAACCGATTCGGCTAGACCCAAACCCACTCGGATAGACCCAAACCCACTCGGGTAGACCCAAACTCACTCGGCTAGACCCAAACCCACTCGGCTCGACCCAAACCCACTCGGCTCAACCCAAACCCACTCGGCTAGACGCAAACCCACCCGGCTGGACCCAAACCCACTCGGCTAGACCCAAACCCGCTCGGCAAGACCCAAACCCACTCGGCTAGACCCAAACCCACTCGGCTAGACGATTACCCACTCGGCTAGACCCAAACCCACTCGGATAGACCCAAACCCACTCTGCTCGATCCAAACCCATTCGGCTAGACCCAAACCCACGCGACTACACCCAAACCAACATCGCTTGACCCAAACCCACTCGGCTAGACCCAAACCCACTCGGCTGGACCCAAACCCACTCGGCTAGAGCCAAACCCACTCGGCTAGACCCAAACCCACTCGGCTAGACCCAAACCCACTCGGCTCGACCCAAACCCACTCGGCTAGACCCAAACCCACTCGGCTACACCCAAACCCACTCGGCTAGACCCAAACCCACTTGGCTAGACCCAAACCCACTCGCCTAGACCCAAACCCACTCGGCTAGACCCAAACCCACTCGGCTAGACCCAAACCCACTCGGCTACACCCAAACCCACTCGGTTCAACCCAAACCCACTCGGCTACACCCAAACCCACTCGGCTAGACCCAAACCCACCCGGCTAGACCCAAACCCACTCGGCTAGACCCAAACCCACTTGGCTAGACCCAAACCCACTCGGCTAGACCAAAACCCACTCGGCTAGACCCAAACCCACTCAGCTGGACCCAAACCCACTCGGCTAAACCCAAACCCACTCGGCTACACCCAAACCCACTCGGCTAGACCCAAACCCACTTGGCTAGACACAAACCCACTCGGCTACACCCAAACCCACTCGGCTAGACCCAAACCCACTCAGCTAGACCTCAACCCACTCGGCTAGACCCAAACCCACTCGGCTAGACACAAACACACTCGGCAAGACCCAAACCCACTCGGCTAGACCCAAACCGACTCGGCTAGATGATTACCCACTTGGCTAGACCCAAACCCACGCGGCTAGACCCAAACCCACTCGGCTCAACCCAAACCCACTCGGCTAGACGCAAACCCACTCGGCTGGACCCAAACCCACTCGGCTAGACCAAAACCCTTTCGGCTAGACCCAAACCCACTCGGCTAGACCCAAACCCACTCGGCAAGACCCAAACCCACTCGGCTAGACCCAAACCCACTCGGCTAGACCCAAACCCACTCGGCTACACCCAAACCCACTCGGCTAGACACAAACCCACTCGGCTAGACGCCAACCCACTCGGCTAGACCCAAACCCACTCGGCTAGACACAAACCCACTCGGCAAGACCCAAACCCACTCGGCCAGACCCAAACCGACTCGGCTAGATGATTACCCACTTGGCTAGACCCAAACCCACGCGGCTAGACCCAAACCCACTCGGGTCAACCAAAACCCACTCGGCTAGACGCAAACCCACTCGGCTGGACCCAAACCCACTCGGCTAGACCAAAACCCATTCGGCTAGACCCAAACCCACTCGGCTAGACCCAAACCCACTCGGCAAGACCCAAACCCACTCGGCTAGACCCAAACCAACTCGGCTAGACCCAAACCCACTCGGCCACACCCAAACCCACTCGGCTAGACACAAACCCACTCGGCTAGACCCCAACCCTCTCGGCTAGACCCCAACCCACTCGGCTAGACCGAAACCCTCTCGGCTAGACCCAAACCCACTCGGCTGGACCCAAATCCACTCGGCTAGACCCAAACCCACTCGGCTACACCCAAACCCACTTGGCTAGACACAAACACACTTGGCTAGACACAAACCCAATCGGCTACACCCAAACCCACTCGGCTAGACCCAAACCCACTCGGCTAGACCCAAAGCCACTCGGCTACACCCGAAGCCACTCGGCTACACCCAAATCCACTCGGCTACACCCAAACCGACTCGGCTAGACCCAAACCCACTTGGCGAGACACAAACCCACTCGGCTAGACCCAAACCCCCTCGGCTAGACACAAACCCACTTGGCTAGACCCAAACCCACTCGGCTAGACCCAAACCCACTCGGCTAGACCCAAACCCACTTGGCTAGACACAAACCCTCTCGGATAGACCGAAACCGATTCGGCTAGACCCAAACCCACTTGGCTAGACCCAAACCCACTCGGCTACACCCAAACCCACTCGGCTAGACCCAAACCCACTCGGTTCAACCCAAACCCACTCGGCTACACCCAAACCCACTCGGCTAGACCCAAACCCACCCGGCTAGACCCAAACCCACTCGGCTAGACCCAAACCCACTTGGCTAGACCCAAACCCACTCGGCTAGACCCAAACCCACTCGGCTAGACCCAAACCCACTCAGCTAGACCCAAACCCACTCGGCTACACCCAAACCCACTCGGCTAGACCCGAACCCACTCGGCTAGACCCAAACCCACTCGGCTAGACCCAAACCCACTCAGCTAGACCCAAACCCACTCGGCTACACCCAAGCCCACTCGGCTAGACCCAAACCCACTCGGCTAGACCCCAACCCACTCGGCTAGACCCAAACCCTCTCGGCTAGACCAAAAACCCACTCAGCTAGACCCAAACCCAGTCGGCTAGACCCAAACCCACTCGGCTAGACCCAAACCCACTCAGCTAGACCCAAACCCACTCGGCTACACCCAAACCCACTCGGCTAGACCCAAACCCACTCGGCTAGACCTCAACCCACTCGGCTAGACCCAAACCCACTCGGCTAGACACAAACACACTCGGCAAGACCCAAACCCACTCGGCTAGACCCAAACCGACTCGGCTAGATGATTACCCACTCGGCTAGACCCAAACCCACTCGGCTAGACCCAAACCCACTCGGCTACACCCAAACCCACTCGGCTAGACACAAACCCACTCGGCTAGACCCCAACCCACTCGGCTAGACCCAAACCCACTCGGCTAGACACAAACCCACTCGGCAAGACCCAAACCCACTCGGCTAGACCCAAACCGACTCGGCTAGATGATTACCCACTTGGCTAGACCCAAACCCACGCGGCTAGACCCAAACCCACTCGGCTCAGCCGAAACCCACTCGGCTAGACGCAAACCCACTCGGCTGGACCCAATCCCACTCGGCTAGACCAAAACCCATTCGGCTAGACCCAAACCCACTCGGCTAGACCCAAACCCACTCGGCAAGACCCAAACCCACTCGGCTAGACCCAAACCCACTCGGCTAGACCCAAACCCACTCGGCTACACCCAAACCCACTCGGCTAGACACAAACCCACTCGGCTAGACCCCAACCCTCTCGGCTAGACCCCAACCCACTTGGCTAGACCGAAACCCTCTCGGCTAGACCCAAACCCACTCGGCTGGACCCAAATCCACTCGGCTAGACCCAAACCCACTCGGCTACACCCAAACCCACTTGGCTAGACCCAAACACACTTGGCTAGACACAAACCCAATCGGCTACACCCAAACCCACTCGGCTAGACCCAAACCCACTCGGCTAGACCCCAACCCACTCGGCTAGACCCAAACCCACTCGGCTAGACCCAAACCCACTCGGCTAGACCCAAAGCCACTCGGCTACACCCGAAGCCACTCGGCTACACCCAAACCCACTCGGCTACACCCAAACCGACTCGGCTAGACCCAAACCCACTTGGCGAGACACAAACCCACTCGGCTAGACCCAAACCCCCTCGGCTAGACACAAACCCACTTGGCTAGACCCAAACCCACTCGGCTAGACCCAAACCCACTCGGCTAGACCTAAACCCACTTGGCTAGACACAAACCCTCTCGGATAGACCGAAACCGATTCGGCTAGACCCAAACCCACTCGGCTAGACCCAAACCCACTCGGCTACACCCAAACCCACTCCGCTAGACCCAAACCCACTCGGCTAGGCCCAAACCCACTCGGCTAGACTCAAACCCACTCGGCAAGACCCAAACCCACTCGGCTAGACCCAAACCCACTCGGCTAGACCCAAACCCACTCGGCTGGACCCAAACCCACTCGGCTAGAGCCAAACCCACTCGGCTAGACCCAAACCCACTCGGCTAGACCCAAACCCACTCGGCTAGACCCAAACCCACTCGGCTAGACCCAAACCCACTCGGCTAGACCCAAACCCACTGGGCTAGACCCAAACCCACTCGGCTAGACCCAAACCCACTCGGCTAGACCCAAACACACTCGGCTAGACCCAAACCCACACGGCTACACCCAAACCCACTCGGTTCGACCCAAACCCACTCGGCTAGACCCAAACCCACTTGGCTAGACCCAAACCCACTCGGCTAGACCCAAACCCACTCGGCTAGACCCAAACCCACTTGGCTAGACCCAAACCCACTCGGCTAGACCCAAACCCACTCGGCTACACCCAAACCCACTTGGCTAGACCCAAACACACTTGGCTAGACACAAACCCACTCGGCTACACCCAAACCCACTCGGCTAGACCCAAACCCACTCGGCTAGACCCCAACCCACTCGGCTAGACCCAAACCCACTCGGCTAGACCCAAACCCACTTGGCTAGACCCAAACCCACTCGGCTAGACCCAAACCCACTCGGCTGGACCCAAACCCACTCGGCTAGACCAAAACCCATTCGGCTAGACCCAAACCCACTCGGCTTGACCCAAACCCACTCGGCAAGACCCAAACCCACTCGGCTAGACCCAAACCCACTCGGCTAGACCCAAACCCACTCGGCTACACCCAAACCCACTCGGCTAGACACAAACCCACTCGGCTGGACCCCAACCCTCTCGGCTAGACCCCAACCCACTTGGCTAGACCAAAACCCTCTCGGCTAGACCCAAACCCACTCGGCTGGACCCAAATCCACTCGGCTAGACCCAAACCCACTCGGCTACACCCAAACCCACTTGGCTAGACCCAAACACACTTGGCTAGACACAAACCCAATCGGCTACACCCAAACCCACTCGGCTAGACCCAAACCCACTCGGCTAGACCCCAACCCACTCGGCTAGACCCAAACCCACTCGGCTAGACCCAAACCCACTCGGCTAGACCCAAAGCCACTCGGCTACACCCGAAGCCACTCGGCTACACCCAAACCCACTCGGCTACACCCAAACCGACTCGGCTAGACCCAAACCCACTTGGCGAGACACAAACCCACTCGGCTAGACCCAAACCCCCTCGGCTAGACACAAACCCACTTGGCTAGACCCAAACCCACTCGGCTAGACCCAAACCCACTCGGCTAGACCCAAACCCACTTGGCTAGACACAAACCCTCTCGGATAGACCGAAACCGATTCGGCTAGACCCAAACCCACTCGGCTAGACCCAAACCCACTCGGCTACACCCAAACCCACTCCGCTAGACCCAAACCCACTCGGCTAGGCCCAAACCCACTCGGCTAGACTCAAACCCACTCGGCAAGACCCAAACCCACTCGGCTAGACCCAAACCCACTCGGCTAGACCCAAACCCACTCGGCTGGACCCAAACCCACTCGGCTAGAGCCAAACCCACTCGGCTAGACCCAAACCCACTCGGCTAGACCCAAACCCACTCGGCTAGACCCAAACCCACTCGGCTAGACCCAAACCCACTCGGCTAGACCCAAACCCACTGGGCTAGACCCAAACCCACTCGGCTAGACCCAAACCCACTCGGCTAGACCCAAACACACTCGGCTAGACCCAAACCCACACGGCTACACCCAAACCCACTCGGTTCGACCCAAACCCACTCGGCTAGACCCAAACCCACTTGGCTAGACCCAAACCCACTCGGCTAGACCCAAACCCACTCGGCTAGACCCAAACCCACTTGGCTAGACCCAAACCCACTCGGCTAGACCCAAACCCACTCGGCTACACCCAAACCCACTTGGCTAGACCCAAACACACTTGGCTAGACACAAACCCACTCGGCTACACCCAAACCCACTCGGCTAGACCCAAACCCACTCGGCTAGACCCCAACCCACTCGGCTAGACCCAAACCCACTCGGCTAGACCCAAACCCACTCGGCTAGACCCAAAGCCACTCGGCTACACCCAAAGCCACTCGGCTACACGCAAACCCACTCGGCTACACCCAAACCGACTCGGCTAGACCCAAACCCACTCGGCGAGACACAAACCCACTCGGCTAGACCCAAACCCCCTCGGCTAGACACAAACCCTCTTGGATAGACCGAAACCGATTCGGTAGACCCAAACCCACTCGGATAGACCCAAACCCACTCGGCTAGACCCAATTCCACTCGGCTACACCCAAACCCACTCGGCTAGACCCAAACCCACTTGGCTAGACACAAACCCTCTCGGATAGACCGAAACCGATTCGGCTAGACCCAAACCCACTCGGCTAGACCCAAACCCACTCGGCTACACCCAAACACACTCCGCTGGACCCAAACCCACTCGGCTAGACCCAAACCCACTCGGCTAGACTCAAACCCACTCGGCAAGACCCAAACCCACTCGGCTAGACCCAAACCGACTCGGCTAGATGATTACCCACTCGGCTAGACCCAAACCCACGCGGCTAGACCCAAACCCACTCGGCACAACCCAAACCCACTCGGCTAGACCCAAACCCACTCGGCTACACCCATACCCACACCGCTAGACCCAAACCCACTCGGCTAGACCCAAACCCACTCGGGTGGACACAAACCCACTCGGCTAGACCCAAACCCAATCGGCTAGACCCTAACCCACTCGGCTACACGCAAACCCACTCCACTAGACCCAAACCCAGTCGGCTAGAGCCAAACCCACTCGGCTAGACCCAAACCCACTCGGCTAGACCCAAACCAACTCGGCTAGACCCAAACCCAATCCGCTAGACCCAAACCCACTCCGCTGGACCCAAACCCACTCGGCTAGACCCAAACCCACTCCGCCAGACACAAACCCACTCGGCTTCACCCCAATCCACTTGGCTAGACCCAAACCCACTCGGCTAGACCCAAACCCACTCGGCTAGACCCAAACCCACTGGGCAAGACCCAAACCCACTTGGCTAGAACCAAACCCACTCGGCTAGACCCAACCCCACTCGGCTAGTCCCAAACCCACTCGGCTAGAACCAAACGGACTCGTCTAGACCCAAACCCACTCGGCTAGAACCAAACCCACTCGGCTAGACCCAAACCCACTCGGCTAGACCCAAACCCACTCGGCTAGACCCAAACCCACTCGGCTAGACCCAAACCCACTCGGCTAGACCCAAACCCACTCGGCAAGACCCAAACCCACTCCGCTAGACCCAAACCCACTCCACTAGACCCAAACCCACTCGGCTAGACACAAACCCACTCGCATAGACCCAAACCCACTCGGCTGGACCCAAACCCACTCGGATAGACCAAAACCCACTCGGCTATACCCAAACCCACCCGGCTAGACCCAAACCCACTCGGCAAGACCCAAACCCACTCGGCTCGACCCAAACCAACTGGACTAGACGATTACCCACTCGGCTAGACACAAACCCACGCGGCTAGACCTAAACCCACTCGGCTCGACCCAAACCCACTCGGCTTGACCCAAACCCACTCGGCTAGACCCAAACCCACTCGGCTAGACGCTGACCCACTTGGCTACACCCAAAATCACTCCACTAGACCCAAACCCACTCGGCTGGACCCAAACCCACATGGCTGGACCCAAACCCACTCGGCTAGACCCAAACCCACTCGGCTGGACCCAAACCCACTCGGATAGACCCAAACCCACTCGGCGAGACCCAAACACACTCGACTAGACTTAAACCCACTCCGCTAGACCCAATGTTGTTAAAGAAGGAACTGCAGATGCTGGAGAATCGAGGGTTACACAAAAAGCTGGAGAAACTCAGCGGGTGCAGCAGCGTCTGAAGAAGGGTCTCAACCCGAAACGTCGCCTATCTCCTTCGCTCTTTAGATGCTGCTGCACCCGCTGAGTTTCTCCAGCTTTTTGTGTAACCCTCCGCTAGACCCAAACCCACTCCGCTAGACACAAACCCACTCCGCTAGACACAAACCCACTCGGCTAGACCCAAACCCACTCCACTAGACCCAAACCCACTCGGCTAGACACAAACCCACTCGGCTAGACCCAAACCCACTCAGCTAGACCCAAACCCACTCGGCTAGACCCAAACCCACTCGGCTAGACCCAAACCCACTCGGCTAGACCCAAACCCACTCGGCTAGACCCAAACCCACTCGGCTAGACCCAAACCCACTCGGCTAGACCCAAACCCACTCGGATAGACCCAAACCCACTCCGCTAGACCCAAACCCACTCGGCCAGACCCAAACCGACTCGGCTAGATGATTACCCACTCGGCTAGACCCAAACCCACGCGGCTAGACCCAAACCCACTCGGCACAACCCAAACCCACTCGGCTAGACCCAAACCCACTCGGCTACACCCATACCCACACCGCTAGACCGAAACCCACTCGGCTAGACCCAAACCCACTCGGCTGGACCCAAACCCACTCGGCTAGACCCAAACCCAATCGGCTAGACCCTAACCCACTCGGCTACACGCAAACCCACTCCACTAGACCCAAACCCAGTCGGCTAGACCCAAACCCACTCGGCTAGACCCAAACCCACCCGGCTAGACCCAAACCCACTCGGCAAGACCCAAACCCACTCGGCTCGACCCAAACCAACTCGACTAGACGATTACCCACTCGGCTAGACACAAACCCACGCGGCTAGACCCAAACCCACTCGGCTCGACCCAAACCCACTCGGCTTGACCCAAACCCACTCGGCTAGACCCAAACCCACTCGGCTAGACGCTGACCCACTCGGCTACACCCAAAATCACTCCACTAGACCCAAACCCACTCGGCTGGACCCAAACCCACACGGCTGGACCCAAACCCACTCGGCTAGACCCAAACCCACTCGGCTGGACCCAAACCCACTCGGATAGACCCAAACCCACTCGGCGAGACCCAAACACACTCGGCTAGACCTAAACCCACTCCGCTAGACCCAATGTTGTTAAAGAAGGAACTGCAGATGCTGGAGAATCGAGGGTTACACAAAAAGCTGGAGAAACTCAGCGGGTGCAGCAGCGTCTGAAGAAGGGTCTCGACCCGAAACGTCGCCTATCTCCTTCGCTCTTTAGATGCTGCTGCACCCGCTGAGTTTCTCCAGCTTTTTGTGTAACGCTCCGCTAGACCCAAACGTACTCCGCTAGACACAAACCCACTCCGCTAGACACAAACCCACTTGGCTAGACCCAAACCCACTCCACTAGACCCAAACCCACTCGGCTAGACACAAACCCACTCGGCTAGACCCAAACCCACTCGGCTAGACCCAAACCCACTCGGCTAGACCCAAACCCACTCGGCTAGACCCAAACCCACTCGGCTAGACCCAAACCCACTCGGCTAGACCCAAACCCACTCGGCTAGACCCAAACCCACTCGGCTAGACCCAAACCCACTCGGCTAGACCCAAACCCACTCCGCTAGTCCCAAACCCACTCGGCCAGACCCAAACCGACTCGGCTAGATGATTACCCACTCGGCTAGACCCAAACCCACTCGGCAAGACCCAAACCCACTCGGCTCGACCCAAACCAACTCGACTAGACGATTACCCACTCGGCTAGACAGAAACCCACGCGGCTAGACCCAAACCCACTCGGCTCGACCCAAACCCACTCGGCTTGACCCAAACCCACTCGGCTAGACCCAAACCCACTCGGCTAGACGCTGACCCACTCGGCTACACCCAAAATCACTCCACCAGACCCAAACCCACTCGGCTGGACCCAAACCCACACGGCTGGACCCAAACCCACTCGGCTAGACCCAAACCCACTCGGCTGGACCCAAACCCACTCGGATAGACCCAAACCCACTCGGCGAGACCCAAACACACTCGGCTAGACCTAAACCCACTCCGCTAGACCCAATGTTGTTAAAGAAGTAACTGCAGATGCTGGAGAATCGAGGGTTACACAAAAAGCTGGAGAAACTCAGCGGGTGCAGCAGCGTCTGAAGAAGGGTCTCGACCCGAAACGTCGCCTATCTCCTTCGCTCTTTAGATGCTGCTGCACCCGCTGAGTTTCTCCAGCTTTTTGTGTAACCCTCCGCTAGACCCAAACCCACTCCGCTAGACACAAACCCACTCCGCTAGACACAAACCCACTCGGCTAGACCCAAACCCACTCCACTAGACCCAAACCCACTCGGCTAGACACAAACCCACTCGGCTAGACCCAAACCCACTCGGCTAGACCCAAACCCACTCGGCTAGACCCAAACCCACTCGGCTAGACCAAAACCCACTCGGCTAGACCCAAACCCACTCGGCTAGACCCAAACCCACTCGGCTAGACCCAAACCCACTCGGCTAGACCCAAACCCACTCGGCTAGACCCAAACCCACTCCGCTAGTCCCAAACCCACTCGGCCAGACCCAAACCGACTCGGCTAGATGATTACCCACTCGGCTAGACCCAAACCCACGCGGCTAGACCCAAACCCACTCGGCTACACCCATACCCACACCGCTAGACCCAAACCCACTCGGCTAGACCCAAACCCACTCGGCTGGACGCAAACCCACTCGGCTAGACCCAAACCCAATCGGCTAGACCCTAACCCACTCGGCTACACGCAAACCCACTCCACTAGACCCAAACCCAGTCGGCTAGACCCAAACCCACTCGGCTAGACCCAAACCCACTCGGCTAGACCCAAACCCACTCGGCCAGACCCAAACCCACTCGGCTAGACCCAAACCCACTCGGCTACACCCAAACCCACTCCGCCAGACACAAACCCACTCGGCTTCACCCCAATCCACTTGGCTAGACCCAAACCCATTCGGCTAGACCCAAACCCACTCGGCTAGACCCAAACCCACTGGGCAAGACCCAAACCCACTTGGCTAGAACCAAACCCACTCGGCTAGACCCAACCCCACTCGGCTAGTCCCAAACCCACTCGGCTAGAACCAAACGGACTCGTCTAGACCCAAACCCACTCGGCCAGAACCAAACCCACTCGGCTAGACCCAAACCCACTCGGCTAGACCCAAACCCACTCGGCTTGACCCAAACCCACTCGGCTAGACCCAAACCCACTCGGCAAGACCCAAACCCACTCCGCTAGACCCAAACCCACTCCGCTAGACCCAAACCCACTCGGCTAGACACAAACCCACTCGCATAGACCCAAACCCACTCGGCTGGACCCAAACCCACTCGGATAGACCAAAACCCACTCGGCTATACCCAAACCCACCCGGCTAGACCCAAACCCACTCGGCAAGACCCAAACCAACTCGGCTCGACCCAAACCAACTCGACTAGACGATTACCCACTCGGCTAGACACAAACCCACGCGGCTAGACCCAAACCCACTCGGCTCGACCCAAACCCACTCGGCTTGACCCAAACCCACTCGGCTAGACCCAAACCCACTCGGCTAGACCCTGACCCACTCGGCTACACCCAAAATCACTCCACTAGACCCAAACCCACTCGGCTGGACCCAAACCGACTCGGCTAGATGATTACCCACTCGGCTAGACCCAAACCCACGCGGCTAGACCTAAACCCACTCCGCTAGACCCAATGTTGTTAAAGAAGGAACTGCAGATGCTGCAGAATCGAGGGTTACACAAAAAGCTGGAGAAACTCAGCGGGTGCAGCAGCGTCTGAAGAAGGGTCTCGACCCGAAACGTCGCCTATCTCCTTCGCTCTTTAGATGCTGCTGCACCCGCTGAGTTTCTCCAGCTTTTTGTGTAACCCTCCGCTAGACCCAAACCCACTCCGCTAGACACAAACCCACTCCGCTAGACACAAACCCACTCGGCTAGACCCAAACCCACTCCACTAGACCCAAACCCACTCGGCTAGACACAAACCCACTCGGCTAGACCCAAACCCACTCGGCTAGACCCAAACCCACTCGGCTAGACCCAAACCCACTCGGCTAGACCCAAACCCACTCCGCTAGACCCAAACCCACTCGGCTAGACCCAAACCGACTCGGCTAGATGATTACCCACTCGGCTAGACCCAAACCCACGCGGCTAGACCCAAACCCACTCGGCACAACCCAAACCCACTCGGCTAGACCCAAACCCACTCGGCTACACCCATACCCACACCGCTAGACCCAAACCCACTCGGCTAGACCCAAACCTACTCGGCTGGACCCAAACCCACTCGGCTAGACCCAAACCCAATCGGCTAGACCCTAACCCACTCGGCTACACGCAAACCCACTCCACTAGACCCAAACCCAGTCGGCTAGACCCAAACCCACTCGGCTAGACCCAAACCCACTCGGCTAGACCCAAACCCACTCGGCCAGACCCAAACCCACTCGGCTAGACCCAAACCCACTCGGCTACACCCAAACCCACTCCGCCAGACACAAACCCACTCGGCTTCACCCCAATCCACTTGGCTTGACCCAAACCCATTCGGCTAGACCCAAACCCACTCGGCTAGACCCAAACCCACTGGGCAAGACCCAAACCCACTTGGCTAGAACCAAACCCACTCGGCTAGACCCAACCCCACTCGGCTAGTCCCAAACCCACTCGGCTAGAACCAAACGGACTCGTCTATACCCAAACCCACTCGGCTAGAACCAAACCCACTCGGCTAGACCCAAACCCACTCGGCTAGACCCAAACCCACTCGGCTAGACCCAAACCCACTCGGCTAGACCCAAACCCACTCGGCTAGACCCAAACCCACTCGGCAAGACCCAAACCCACTCCGCTAGACCCAAACCCACTCCGCTAGACCCAAACCCACTCGGCTAGACACAAACCCACTCGCATACACCCAAACCCACTCGGCTGGACCCTAACCCACTCGGATAGACCAAAACCCACTTGGCTATACACAAACCCACCCGTCTAGACCCAAACCCACTCGGCAAGACCCAAACCCACTCGGCTCGACCCAAACCAACTCGACTAGACGATTACCCACTCGGCTAGACACAAACCCACGCGGCTAGACCCAAACCCACTCGGCTCGACCCAAACCCACTCGGCTTGACCCAAACCCACTCGGCTAGACCCAAACCCACTCGGCTAGACCCTGACCCACTCGGCTACACCCAAATCACTCCACTAGACCCAAACCCACTCGGCTGGACCCAAACCCACACGGCTGGACCCAAACCCACTCGGCTAGACCCAAACCCACTCGGCTGGACCCAAACCCACTCGGATAGACCCAAACCCATTCGGCGAGACCCAAACACACTCGGCTAGACCTAAACCCACTCCGCTAGACCCAATGTTGTTAAAGAAGGAACTGCAGATGCTGGAGAATCGAGGGTTACACAAAAAGCTGGAGAAACTCAGCGGGTGCAGCAGCGTCTGAAGAAGGGTCTCGACCCGAAACGTCGCCTATCTCCTTCGCTCTTTAGATGCTGCTGCACCCGCTGAGTTTCTCCAGCTTTTTGTGTAACCCTCCGCTAGACCCAAACCCACTCCGCTAGACACAAACCCACTCCGCTAGACACAAACCCACTCGGCTAGACCCAAACCCACTCGGCTGGACCCAAACCCACTCGGATAGAACAAAAACCCACTCGGCTAGACCCAAACCCACTCGGCTAGACCCAAACCCACTCGGCAAGACCCAAACCCACTCGGCTCGACCCAAACCCACTCGACTAGACGATTACCCACTCGGCTAGACCCAAACCCACGCGGCTAGACCCAAACCCACTCGGCTAGACCCAAACCCACTCGGCTAGACCCAAACCCACTCGGCTAGACACAAACCCACTCCGCTAGACCCAAACCCACTCCGCTAGACCCAAACCCACTCCGCTAGACCCAAACCCACTCGGCTAGACCCAAACCCACTCCACTAGACCCAAACCCACTCGGCTAGACACAAACCCACTCGGCTAGACCCAAACCCACTCGGCTAGACACAAACCCACTCGGCTAGACCCAAACCCACTGGGCTAGACCCAAACCCACTCGGCTAGACCCAAACCCACTCGGCTAGACACAAACCCACTCGGCTAGACCCAAACCCACTCGGCTAGACCCAAACCCACTCGGCTAGATCCAAACCCACTCCGCTAGACCCAAACCCACTCCGCTAGACCCAAACCCACTCCGCTAGACCCAAACCCACTCGGCTAGACCCAAACCCAATCCACTAGACCCAAACCCACTCGGCTAGACACAAACCCACTCGGCTAGACCCAAACCCACTGGGCTAGACCCAAACCCACTGCGCTAGGCCCAAACCCACTAGGCTAGACCCAAACGCACTCGGCTAGACCCAAACCCACTCGGCTAGACCCAAACCCACTCAGCTAGACCCAAACCCACTCGGCTAGACCCAAACCCACTCCGCCAGACCCAAACCCACTCGGCCAGACACAAACCCACTCGGCTAGACCCAAACCCACTCGGCTGGACCCAAACCCACTCGGATAGTCCAAAACCCACTTGCCTAGACCCTAACCCTCTCGGCTAGACCCAAACCTACTCGGCAAGACCCAAACCCACTCGGCTCGACCCAAACCGACTCGACTAGACGATTACCCACTCGGCTAGACCCAAACCCACGCGGCTAGACCCAAACCCACTCGGCTCGACCCAAACCCACTCGGCTAGACCCAAACCCACTCGGCTACACCCAAACCCACTCCGCCAGACACCAACCCACTCAGCTTCACCCCAACCCACTTGGCTCGAACCAAACCCACTCGGCTAGACCCAAACCCAATCGGCTAGACCCAAACCCACTGGGCTGGACCCAAACCCACTTGGCTAGAACCAAACCCACTCGGCTAGACCCAACCCCACTCGGCTAGTCCCAAACCCACTCGGTTAGACCCAAACGGACTCGCCTAGACCCAAACCCACTCGGCTAGAACCAAACCCACTCGGCTAGACCCAAACCCACTCGGCTAGACCCAAACCCACTCGGCTGGACCCAAACCCACTCGGCTAGACCCAAACCCACTCGGCTAGACCCAAACCCACTCGGCAAGACCCAAACCCACTCGGCTAGACCGAAACCCACTCCGCTAGACCCAAACCCACTCCGCTAGACCCAAACCCACTCGGCTAGACACAAACCCACTCGCATAGACCCAAACCCACTCGGCTGGACCCAAACCCACTCGGATAGACCAAAACCCACTCGGCTTGACCCAAACCCACCCGGCTAGACCCAAACCCACTCGGCAAGACCCAAACCCACTCGGCTCGACCCAAACCAACTCGACTAGACGATTACCCACTCGGCTAGACACAAACCCACGCGGCTAGACCCAAACCCACTCGGCTCGACCCAAACCCACTCAGCTCGACCCAAACCCACTCGGCTTGACCCAAACCCACTCGGCTAGACCCAAACCCACTCGGCTGGACCCAAACCCACTCGGCTAGACCCAAACCCACACGGCTAGACCCAAACCCACTCGGCTAGACTCAAACCCACTCGGCTAGACCCAAACCCACTCCGCTAAACCCAAACGCACTCCGCTAGACCCAATCCGACTCGGCTAGACCCAAACCCACTCGGCTAGACCCAAACCCACTCCGCTAGACCCAAACCCACTCGGCTAGACCCAAACCCACTCGGCTAGACCCAAACCCACTCCGCTTGACCCAAACCCACTTGGCTAGACCCAAACCCACTCCGCTAGACCCAAACCCACTCGGCTAGACCCAAACCCTTTCGGCTAGATCCAAACCCACTCGGCTAGACACAAACCCACTCGGCTAGTCCCAAACCCACTCGGCGAGACCCAAACCCACTCGGCTAGACCCAAACCCACTCGGCTAGACCCAAACCCACTCGGCTAGACCCAAACCTACTCTGCTAGACCCAAACCCACTCGGCTAGACCCAAACCCACTCGGCTAGACGCAAACCCACTCCGCTAGACACAAACCCACTCGGCTAGACACAAACCCACTCGGCTGGACCCAAACCCATTCGGCTAGACCCAAACCCACTCCGGTACACCCAAACCGACTCCGCTAGACCCAAACCCACTCGGCTAGACCCAAACCCACTCGGCTAGACCCAAACATACTCGGCTAGACCCAAACCCTCTCGGCTAGACCCAAACCCACTCGGCTAGACACAAACCCACTCGGCTAGACCCAAACCCACTCAGCTAGACCCAAACCCACTCGGCTAGGCCCAAACCCACTAGGCTAGACCCAAACGCACTCGGCTAGACCCAAACCCACTCGGCTAGACCCAAACCCACTCAGCTAGACCCAAACCCACTCGGCTAGACCCAAACCCACTCCGCTAGACACAAACCCACTCGGCTAGACACAAACCCACTCGGCTGGACCCAAACCCATTCGGCTAGACCCAAACCCACTCCGGTACACCCAAACCGACTCCGCTAGACCCAAACCCACTCGGCTAGACCCAAACCCACTCGGCTAGACCCAAACATACTCGGCTAGACCCAAACCCTCTCGGCTAGACCCAAACCCACTCGGCTAGACACAAACCCACTCGGCTAGACCCAAACCCACTCAGCTAGACCCAAACCCACTCGGCTAGGCCCAAACCCACTAGGCTAGACCCAAACGCACTCGGCTAGACCCAAACCCACTCGGCTAGACCCAAACCCACTCAGCTAGACCCAAACCCACTCGGCTAGACCCAAACCCACTCCGCTAGACCCAAATCCACTCGGCTAGACACAAACCCACTCGGCTAGACCCAAACCCACTCGGCTGGACCCAAACCCACTCGGATAGACCAAAACCCACTTGGCTAGACCCTAACCCTCTCGGCTAGACCCAAACCTACTCGGCAAGACCCAAACCCACTCGGCTCGACCCAAACCGACTCGACTAGACGATTACCCACTTGGCTAGACCCAAACCCACTCGGCTAGACCCAAACCCAATCGGCTAGACCCAAACCCACTGGGCTGGACCCAAACCCACTTGGCTAGAACCAAACCCACTCGGCTAGACCCAACCCCACTCGGCTAGTCCCAAACCCACTCGGTTAGACCCAAACGGACTCGCCTAGACCCAAACCCACTCGGCTAGAACCAAACCCACTCGGCTAGACCCAAACCCACTCGGCTAGACCCAAACCCACTCGGCTAGACCCAAACCCACTCGGCTAGACCCAAACCCAGTCGGCTAGACCCAAACCCACTCGGCAAGACCCAAACCCACTCGGCCAGACCCAAACCCACTCCGCTAGACCCAAACCCACTCCGCTAGACCCAAACCCACTCGGCTAGACACAAACCCACTCGCATAGAGCCAAACCCACTCGGCTGGACCCAAACCCTCTCGGATAGACCAAATCCCACTCGGCTTGACCCAAACCCACCCGGCTAGACCCAAACCCACTCGGCAAGACCCAAACCCACTCGGCTCGACCCAAACCAACTCGACTAGACGATTACCCACTCGGCTAGACACAAACCCACGCGGCTAGACCCAAACCCACTCGGCTCGACCCAAACCCACTCAGCTCGACCCAAACCCACTCGGCTTGACCCAAACCCACTCGGCTAGACCCAAACCCACTCGGCTAGACCCTGACCCACTCGGCTACACCCAAAATCACTCCCCTAGACCCAAACCCACTCGGCTGGACCCAAACCCACTCGGCTAGACCCAAACCCACTCGGCTGGACCCAAACCCACTCGGATAGACCCAAACCCACTCGGCGAGACCCAAACACACTCGGCTAGACCCAAACCCACTCCGCTAGACCCAAACCCACTCCGCTAGACCCAAACCCACTCCGCTAGACACAAACCCACTCGGCTAGACCCAAACCCACTCGGCTGGACCCAAACCCACTCGGATAGAACAAAACCCACTCGGCTAGACCCAAACCCACTCGGCTAGACCCAAACCCACTCGGAAAGACCCAAACCCACTCGGCTCGACCCAAACTGACTCAACTAGACTATTACCCACTCGGCTAGACCGAAACCCATGCGGCTAGACCCAAACCCACTCGGCTCGACCCAAACCCACTCGGCTAGACCCAAACACACTCGGCTACACCCAAACCCACTCCGCTAGGCCCAAACCCACTCGGCTAGACCCAATCCCACTCGGCTAGACCCAAACCCACTCGGCTACACCCAAACCCACTCCGCTAGACCCAAACCCACTCGGCTAGACCCAAACCCACTCCGCTAGACCCAAACCCACTCCGCTAGACCCAAACCCACTCCGCTAGACCCAAACCCACTCGGCTAGACCCAAACCCACTCCACTAGACCCAAACCCACTCGGCTAGACACAAACCCACTCGGCTAGACCCAAACCCACTCGGCTAGACCCAAACCCACTCGGCTAGACCCAAACCCACTCGGGTAGACCCAAAGCCACTCGGCTAGACTCAAACCCACTCGGCTAGACCCAAACCCACTCGGCTAGACCCAAACCCACTCGGCTAGACCCAAACCCACTCGGCTAGACCCAAACCCACTCGGCTAGACCCAAACCCACTCCGCTAGACCCAAATCCACTCCGCTACACCCAAACCCACTCGGCTAGACCCAAACCCATTCGGCTGGACCCAAACACACTCCGCTAGACCCAAACCCACTCCGCTACATGCAAACCCACTCCGCTAGACCCAAACCCACTCCACTAGACCCAAACCCACACGGCTAGACCGAAACCCACTAGGCTAAACCCAAACGCACTCGGCTAGACCCAAACCCACTCGGCTAGACCCAAACCCACTCAGCTAGACCCAAACCCACTCGGCTAGACCCAAACCCACTCCGCTAGACCCAAACCCACTCGGCTAGACCCAAACCCACTCGGCTAGACTGAAACCCACTAGGCTAAACCCAAACGCACTCGGCTAGACCCAAACCCACTCGGCTAGACCCAAACCCACTCCGCTAGACCCAAACCCACTCGGCTAGACCCAAACCCACTCGGCTAGACCCAAACCCACTCGGCTAGACCCAAACCCACTCGGCTAGACCCAAACCCACTCGGCTAGACCCAAACCCACTCGGCTAGACCCAAACCCACTCCGCTAGACCTAAATCCACTCCGCTACACCCAAACCCACTCGGCTAGACCCAAACCCATTCGGCTGGACCCAAACCCACTCCGCTAGACCCAAACCCACTCGGCTAGACCCAAACCCACTTGGCTAGACTGAAACCCACTAGGCTAAACCCAAACGCACTCGGCTAGACCCAAACCCACTCGGCTAGACCCAAACCCACTCCGCTAGACCCAAACCCACTCGGCTAGACCCAAACCCACTCGGCTAGACCCAAACCCACTCGGCTAGACCCAAACCCACTCGGCTAGACCCAAACCCACTCGGCTAGACCCAAACCCACTCGGCTAGACCCAAACCCACTCGGCTAGACCCAAACCCACTCCGCTAGACCTAAATCCACTCCGCTACACCCAAACACACTCCGCTAGACCCAAACCCACTCCGCTACACGCAAACCCACTCCGCTAGACCCAAACCCACTCCACTAGACCCAAACCCACACGGCTAGACCGAAACCCACTAGGCTAGACCCAAACGCACTCGGCTAGACCCAAACCCACTCGGCTAGGCCCAAACCCACTCCGCTAGACCCAAACCCACTCGGCTAGACCCAAACCCACTCCGCTAGACCCAAACCCACTCGGCTAGACCCAAACCCACTCGGCTAGACCCAAACCCACTCGGCTAGACCCAAACCCACGCGGCTAGACCCAAACCCACTCGGCTAGACCCAAACCCACTCGGCTACACCCAAACCCACTCCGCCAGACACAAACCCACTCGGCTTCACCCCAACCCACTTGGCTAGACCCAAACCCACTCGGCTAGACCCAAACGGACTCGTCTAGACCCAAACCCACTCGGCTAGAACCAAACCCACTCGGCTAGACCCAAACCCACTCGGCTAGACCCAAACCCACTCCGCTAGACCCAAACCCACTCCGCTAGACCCAAACCCACTCGGCTAGACACAAACCCACTCGCATAGACCCAAACCCACTCGGCTGGACCCAAACCCACTCGGATAGACCCAAACCCACTCGGCTTGACCCAAACCCACCCGGCTAGACCCAAACCCACTCGGCAAGACCCAAACCCACTCGGCTCGACCCAAACCAACTCGACTAGACGATTACCCACTCGGCTAGACACAAACCCACGCGGCTAGACCCAAACCCACTCGGCTCGACCCAAACCCACTCAGCTCGACCCAAACCCACTCGGCTTGACCCAAACCCACTCGGCTAGACGCAAACCCACTCGGCTAGACCCTGACCCACTCGGCTACACCCAAAATCACTCCCCTAGACCCAAACCCACTCGGCTGGACCCAAACCCACTCGGCTAGACCCAAACCCACTCGGCTGGACCCAAACCCACTCGGATAGACCCAAACCCACTCGGCAAGACCCAAACCCACTCGGCTCGACCCAAACTGACTCGACTAGACTATTACCCACTCGGCTAGACCGAAACCCACGCGGCTAGACCCAAACCCACTCGGCTCGACCCAAACCCACTCGGCTAGACCCAAACACACTCGGCTACACCCAAACCCACTCCGCTAGGCCCAAACCCACTCGGCTAGACCCAAACCCACTCGGCTAGACCCAAACCCACTCGGCTAGACCCAAACCCACTCGGCTAGACCCAAACCCACTCGGCTAGACCCAAACCCACTCCGCTAGACCCAAACCCACTCCGCTAGACCCAAACCCACTCCGCTAGACCCAAACCCACTCCGCTAGACCCAAACCCACTCGGCTAGACCCAAACCCACTCCACTAGACCCAAACCCACTCGGCTAGACACAAACCCACTCGGCTAGACCCAAACCCACTCGGCTAGACCCAAACCCACTCGGCTAGACCCAAACCCACTCGGGTAGACCCAAAGCCACTCGTCTAGACTCAAACCCACTCGGCTAGACCCAAACCCACTCGGCTAGACCCAAACCCAATCGGCTAGAACCAAACCCAATCGGCTAGACCCAAACCCACTCGCCTAGACCCAAACCCACTCCGCTAGACCCAAATCCACTCCGCTACACCCAAACCCACTCGGCTAGACCCAAACCCATTCGGCTGGACCCAAACACACTCCGCTAGACCCAAACCCACTCCGCTACATGCAAACTCACTCCGCTAGACCCAAACCCACTCCACTAGACCCAAACCCACACGGCTAGACCGAAACCCACTAGGCTAGACCCAAACGCACTCGGCTAGACCCAAACCCACTCGGCTAGACCCAAACCCACTCAGCTAGACCCAAACCCACTCGGCTAGACCCAAACCCACTCCGCAAGACCCAAACCCACTCGGCTAGACACAAACCCACTCGGCTAGACCCAAACACACTCGGCTAGACCCAAACCCACTCGGCTAGACCCAAACCCACTCGGCTAGACCCAAACCCACTCCGCTAGACCCAAACCCACGCGGCTAGAAACATAGACACATAGACAATAGGTGCAGGAGTAGGCCATTCGGCCCTTCGAGCCTGCACCGCCATTCAATGTGATCATGGCTGATCATCCAACTCAGTATCCCGTACCTGCCTTCTCTCCATACCCCCTGATACCTTTAGCCACAAGTGCCACATCTAACGCCCTCTTAAATATAGCCAATGAACTGGCCTCAACTATCTTCTGTGGCAGAGAATTCCAGAGACTCACCACTCTCTGTGTAAAGAATGTTTTCCTCATTTCGGTCCTAAAGGAATTCCCCCTTATCCTTAGACTGTGACCCCTTGTTCTGGACTCCCCCAACATCGGGAACAATCTTCCAGCATCTAGCTTGTCCAACCCCTTAAGAATTTTGTAGGTTTCTATAAGATCCCCCCTCAATCTTCTAAATTCCATCGAGTACAAACCGAGTCTATCCAATCTTTCCTCATATGAAAGTCCTGACATCCCAGGAATCAGTCTGGTGAATCTTCTCTGTACCCCCTCTATGGCAAGGATGTCTTTCCTCAGATTTGGAGACCAAAACTGTACGCAGTACTCCAGGTGTGGCCTCACCAAAACCCTGTACAACTGCAGTAGAACCTCCCTGCTCCTATACTAAAATCCTTTCGCTATGAATGCTAACATACCATTTGCTTTCTTCACTGCCTGCTGCACCTGCATGCCTACTTTCAATGACTGGTGTACCATGACACCCAGGTCTCGTTGCATCTCCCCCTTACCTAATCTGCCACCATTCAGATAATATCTGCCACCATTCAGATAACTAGACCCAAACCCACTCGGCTAGACCGAAACACACTCGGCTACACCCAAACCCACTCCGCTAGGCCCAAACCCACTCGGCTAGACCCAATCCCACTCGGCTAGACCCAAACCCACTCGGCTAGACCCAAACCCACTCCGCTAGACCCAAACCCACTCGGCTAGACCCAAACCCACTCCGCTAGACCCAAACCCACTCCGCTAGACCCAAACCCACTCCGCTAGACCCAAACCCACTCGGCTAGACCCAAACCCACTCCACTAGACCCAAACCCACTCGGCTAGACACAAACCCACTCGGCTAGACCCAAACCCACTCGGCTAGACCCAAACCCACTCGGCTAGACCCAAACCCACTCGGGTAGACCCAAAGCCACTCGGCTAGACTCAAACCCACTCGGCTAGACCCAAACCCACTCGGCTAGACCCAAACCCACTCGGCTAGACCCAAACCCACTCGGCTAGACCCAAACCCACTCGGCTAGACCCAAACCCACTCCGCTAGACCCAAATCCACTCCGCTACACCCAAACCCACTCGGCTAGACCCAAACCCATTCGGCTGGACCCAAACACACTCCGCTAGACCCAAACCCACTCCGCTACATGCAAACCCACTCCGCTAGACCCAAACCCACTCCACTAGACCCAAACCCACACGGCTAGACCGAAACCCACTAGGCTAAACCCAAACGCACTCGGCTAGACCCAAACCCACTCGGCTAGACCCAAACCCACTCAGCTAGACCCAAACCCACTCGGCTAGACCCAAACCCACTCCGCTAGACCCAAACCCACTCGGCTAGACCCAAACCCACTCGGCTAGACTGAAACCCACTAGGCTAAACCCAAACGCACTCGGCTAGACCCAAACACACTCGGCTAGACCCAAACCCACTCCGCTAGACCCAAACCCACTCGGCTAGACCCAAACCCACTCGGCTAGACCCAAACCCACTCGGCTAGACCCAAACCCACTCGGCTAGACCCAAACCCACTCGGCTAGACCCAAACCCACTCGGCTAGACCCAAACCCACTCCGCTAGACCTAAATCCACTCCGCTA
Organism: Raja brachyura; assembly: GCA_963514005.1. Next base: position 1,734,239 of record CAUPSL010000002.1, read on the forward strand.
CACCCAAACCCACTCGGCTAGACCCAAACCCATTCGGCTGGACCCAAACCCACTCCGCTAGACCCAAACCCACTCGGCTAGACCCAAACCCACTCGGCTAGACTGAAACCCACTAGGCTAAACCCAAACGCACTCGGCTAGACCCAAACCCACTCGGCTAGACCCAAACCCACTCCGCTAGACCCAAACCCACTCGGCTAGACCCAAACCCACTCGGCTAGACCCAAACCCACTCGGCTAGACCCAAACCCACTCGGCTAGACCCAAACCCACTCGGCTAGACCCAAACCCACTCGGCTAGACCCAAACCCACTCGGCTAGACCCAAACCCACTCCGCTAGACCTAAATCCACTCCGCTACACCCAAACACACTCCGCTAGACCCAAACCCACTCCGCTACACGCAAACCCACTCCGCTAGACCCAAACCCACTCCACTAGACCCAAACCCACACGGCTAGACCGAAACCCACTAGGCTAGACCCAAACGCACTCGGCTAGACCCAAACCCACTCGGCTAGGCCCAAACCCACTCCGCTAGACCCAAACCCACTCGGCTAGACCCAAACCCACTCCGCTAGACCCAAACCCACTCGGCTAGACCCAAACCCACTCGGCTAGACCCAAACCCACTCGGCTAGACCCAAACCCACGCGGCTAGACCCAAACCCACTCGGCTAGACCCAAACCCACTCGGCTACACCCAAACCCACTCCGCCAGACACAAACCCACTCGGCTTCACCCCAACCCACTTGGCTAGACCCAAACCCACTCGGCTAGACCCAAACGGACTCGTCTAGACCCAAACCCACTCGGCTAGAACCAAACCCACTCGGCTAGACCCAAACCCACTCGGCTAGACCCAAACCCACTCCGCTAGACCCAAACCCACTCCGCTAGACCCAAACCCACTCGGCTAGACACAAACCCACTCGCATAGACCCAAACCCACTCGGCTGGACCCAAACCCACTCGGATAGACCAAAACCCACTCGGCTTGACCCAAACCCACCCGGCTAGACCCAAACCCACTCGGCAAGACCCAAACCCACTCGGCTCGACCCAAACCAACTCGACTAGACGATTACCCACTCGGCTAGACACAAACCCACGCGGCTAGACCCAAACCCACTCGGCTCGACCCAAACCCACTCAGCTCGACCCAAACCCACTCGGCTTGACCCAAACCCACTCGGCTAGACGCAAACCCACTCGGCTAGACCCTGACCCACTCGGCTACACCCAAAATCACTCCCCTAGACCCAAACCCACTCGGCTGGACCCAAACCCACTCGGCTAGACCCAAACCCACTCGGCTGGACCCAAACCCACTCGGATAGACCCAAACCCACTCGGCAAGACCCAAACCCACTCGGCTCGACCCAAACTGACTAGACTAGACTATTACCCACTCGGCTAGACCGAAACCCACGCGGCTAGACCCAAACCCACTCGGCTCGACCCAAACCCACTCGGCTAGACCCAAACACACTCGGCTACACCCAAACCCACTCCGCTAGGCCCAAACCCACTCGGCTAGACCCAAACCCACTCGGCTAGACCCAAACCCACTCGGCTAGACCCAAACCCACTCGGCTAGACCCAAACCCACTCGGCTAGACCCAAACCCACTCCGCTAGACCCAAACCCACTCCGCTAGACCCAAACCCACTCCGCTAGACCCAAACCCACTCCGCTAGACCCAAACCCACTCGGCTAGACCCAAACCCACTCCACTAGACCCAAACCCACTCGGCTAGACACAAACCCACTCGGCTAGACCCAAACCCACTCGGCTAGACCCAAACCCACTCGGCTAGACCCAAACCCACTCGGGTAGACCCAAAGCCACTCGTCTAGACTCAAACCCACTCGGCTAGACCCAAACCCACTCGGCTAGACCCAAACCCAATCGGCTAGAACCAAACCCAATCGGCTAGACCCAAACCCACTCGCCTAGACCCAAACCCACTCCGCTAGACCCAAATCCACTCCGCTACACCCAAACCCACTCGGCTAGACCCAAACCCATTCGGCTGGACCCAAACACACTCCGCTAGACCCAAACCCACTCCGCTACATGCAAACTCACTCCGCTAGACCCAAACCCACTCCACTAGACCCAAACCCACACGGCTAGACCGAAACCCACTAGGCTAGACCCAAACGCACTCGGCTAGACCCAAACCCACTCGGCTAGACCCAAACCCACTCAGCTAGACCCAAACCCACTCGGCTAGACCCAAACCCACTCCGCAAGACCCAAACCCACTCGGCTAGACACAAACCCACTCGGCTAGACCCAAACCCACTCGGCTAGACCCAAACCCACTCGGCTAGACCCAAACCCACTCGGCTAGACCCAAACCCACTCCGCTAGACCCAAACCCACGCGGCTAGAAACATAGACACATAGACAATAGGTGCAGGAGTAGGCCATTCGGCCCTTCGAGCCTGCACCGCCATTCAATGTGATCATGGCTGATCATCCAACTCAGTATCCCGTACCTGCCTTCTCTCCATACCCCCTGATACCTTTAGCCACAAGTGCCACATCTAACGCCCTCTTAAATATAGCCAATGAACTGGCCTCAACTATCTTCTGTGGCAGAGAATTCCAGAGACTCACCACTCTCTGTGTAAAGAATGTTTTCCTCATTTCGGTCCTAAAGGAATTCCCCCTTATCCTTAGACTGTGACCCCTTGTTCTGGACTCCCCCAACATCGGGAACAATCTTCCAGCATCTAGCTTGTCCAACCCCTTAAGAATTTTGTAGGTTTCTATAAGATCCCCCCTCAATCTTCTAAATTCCATCGAGTACAAACCGAGTCTATCCAATCTTTCCTCATATGAAAGTCCTGACATCCCAGGAATCAGTCTGGTGAATCTTCTCTGTACCCCCTCTATGGCAAGGATGTCTTTCCTCAGATTTGGAGACCAAAACTGTACGCAGTACTCCAGGTGTGGCCTCACCAAAACCCTGTACAACTGCAGTAGAACCTCCCTGCTCCTATACTAAAATCCTTTCGCTATGAATGCTAACATACCATTTGCTTTCTTCACTGCCTGCTGCACCTGCATGCCTACTTTCAATGACTGGTGTACCATGACACCCAGGTCTCGTTGCATCTCCCCCTTACCTAATCTGCCACCATTCAGATAATATCTGCCACCATTCAGATAACTAGACCCAAACCCACTCGGCTAGACCGAAACCCACTCGGCTACACCCAAACCCACTCCGCCAGACACAAACCCACTCGGCTTCACCCCAACCCACTTGGCTAGGCCCAAACCCACTCGGCTAGACCCAAACCCAATCGGCTAGACCCAAACCCACTGGGCTGGACCCAAACCCACTTGGCTAGAACCAAACCCACTCGGCTAGACCCAACCCCAATCGGCTAGTCCAAAACCCACTCGGCTAGACCCAAACGGACTCGTCTAGACCCAAACCCACTCGGCTAGAACCAAACCCACTCGGCTAGACCCAAACCCACTCGGCTAGACCCAAACCCACTCGGCTAGACCCAAACCCACTCGGCTAGACCCAAACCCACTCGGCTAGACCCAAACCCACTCGGCTAGACCCAAACCCACTCCGCTAGACCCAAACCCACTCCGCTAGACCCAAACCCACTCGGCTAGACCCAAACCCAATCCACTAGACCCAAACCCACTCAGCTAGACCCAAACCCACTCGGCTAGACCCAAACCCACTCGGCTAGACCCAAACCCACTCGGCTAGACACAAACCCACTCGGCTAGACCCAAACCCACTCGGCTGGACCCAAACCCACTCGGATAGACCAAAACCCACTTGGCTAGACCCTAACCCTCTCGGCTAGACCCAAACCTACTCGGCAAGACCCAAACCCACTCGGCTCGACCCAAACCGACTCGACTAGACGATTACCCACTCGGCTAGACCCAAACCCACGCGGCTAGACCCAAACCCACTCGGCTCGACCCAAACCCACTCGCCTAGACCCAAACCCACTCGGCTACACCCAAACCCACTCCGCCAGACACCAACCCACTCGGCTTCACCCCAACCCACTTGGCTAGACCCAAACCCACTCGGCTAGACCCAAACCCAATCGGCTAGACCCAAACCCACTGGGCTGGACCCAAACCCACTTGGCTAGAACCAAACCCACTCGGCTAGACCCAACCCCACTCGGCTAGTCCCAAACCCACTCGGTTAGACCCAAACGGACTCGCCTAGACCCAAACCCACTCGGCTAGAACCAAACCCACTCGGCTAGACCCAAACCCACTCGGCTAGACCCAAACCCACTCGGCTAGACCCAAACCCACTCGGCTAGACCCAAACCCACTCGGCTAGACCCAAACCCACTCGGCAAGACCCAAACCCACTCGGTTAGACCCAAACCCACTCCGCTAGACCCAAACCCACTCCGCTAGACCCAAACCCACTCGGCTAGACACAAACCCACTCGCATAGACCCAAACCCACTCGGCTGGACCCAAACCCACTCGGATAGACCAAAACCCACTCGGCTTGACCCAAACCCACCCGGCTAGACCCAAACCCACTCGGCAAGACCCAAACCCACTCGGCTCGACCCAAACCAACTCGACTAGGCGATTACCCACTCGGCTAGACACAAACCCACGCGGCTAGACCCAAACCCACTCGGCTCGACCCAAACCCACTCGGCTAGACCCAAACCCACTCGGCTAGACCCAAACCCACTCCGCTAGACCCAAATCCACTCCGCTACACCCAAACCCACTCGGCTAGACCCAAACCCATTCGGCTGGACCCAAACACACTCCGCTAGACCAAAACCCACTCCGCTACATGCAAACCCACTCCGCTAGACCCAAACCCACTCCACTAAACCCAAACCCACACGGCTAGACCAAAACCCACTAGGCTAGACCCAAACGCACTCGGCTAGACCCAAACCCACACGGCTAGACCCAAACCCACTCAGCTAGACCCAAACCCACTCGGCTAGACCCAAACCCACTCCGGTAGACCCAAACCCACTCGGCTAGACCCAAACCCACTCGGCTAGACCCAAACCCACTCGGCTAGACCCAAACCCACGCGGCTAGACCCAAACCCAATCGGCTCGACCCAAACCCACTCGGCTTGACCCAAACCCACTCGGCTAGACCCAAACCCACTCGGCTAGACCCTGACCCACTCGGCTACACACAAAATCACTCCCCTAGACCCAAACCCACTCGGCTGGACCCAAACCCACACGGCTGGACCCAAACCCACTCCACTAGACCCAAACCCACTCGGCTAGACACAAACCCACTCGGCTAGACCCAAACCCACTCGGCTACACCCAAACCCACTCCGCTAGGCCCAAACCCACTCGGCTAGAACCAAACCCACTCGGCTAGACCCAAACCCACTCGGCTAGACCCAAACCCACTCGGCTAGTCCCAAACCCACTCGGCTAGACCCAAACCCACTCGGCTAGACACAAACCCACTCGGCTAGACCCAAACCCACTCGGCTAGACCCAAACCCACTCGGCTAGACCCAAAGCCACTCGGGTAGACCCAAAGCCACTCGGCTAGACTCAAACCCACTCGGCTAGACCCAAACCCACTCGGCAAGACCCAAACCCACTCGGCTAGACCCAAACCCACTCGGCTAGACCCAAACCCACTCCGCTAGACCCAAATCCACTCCGCTACACCCAAATCCACTCCGCTACACCCAAACCCATTCGGCTGGACACAAACACACTCCGCTAGACCCAAACCCACTCCGCTAGACCCAAACCCACTCCGCTAGACGCAAAACCACTCCGCTAGACCCAAACCCACACGGCTAGACCGAAACCCACTAGGCTAGACCCAAACGCACTCGGCTAGACCCAAACCCACTCGGCTAGACCCAAACCCACTCCGCTAGACCCAAACCCACTCGGCTAGACCCAAACCCACTCCGCTAGACCCAAACCCACTCGGCTAGACCCAAACCCACTCCGCTAGACCCAAACCCACTCGGCTAGACACAAACCCACTCGGCTAGACTGAAACCCACTCGGCTGGACCCAAACCCACTCGTATAGAACAAACCCCACTCGGCTAGACCCAAACCCACTCGGCTAGAGCCAAACCCAATCGGCAAGACCGAAACCCACTTGGCTCGACCCAAACTGACTCGACTAGACTATTACCCACTCGGCTAGACCCAAACCCACCCGGCTACACCCAAACCCACTCCGCTAGGCCCAAACCCACTCGGCTAGACCCAAACCCACTCGGCTAGACCCAAACCCACTCGGCTAGACCCAAACCCACTCGGCTAGACCCAAACCCACTCGGCTAGACCCAAACCCACTCGGCTAGGCCCAAACCCACTCCGCTAGACCCAAACCCACGTGGCTAGACCCAAACCCACTCGGCTAGACCCAAACCCACTCGGCTAGACCCAAACCCACTCGGCTAGACCCAAACCCACTCGGCTAGACCCAAACCCACTCGGCTAGACCCAAACCCACTCGGCTAGACCCAAACCCACTCCGCTAGACCCAAACCCACTCCGCTAGACCCAAACCCACTCGGCTAGACCCAAACCCAATCCACTAGACCCAAACCCACTCAGCTAGACCCAAACCCACTCGGCTAGACCCAAACCCACTCGGCTAGACCCAAACCCACTCGGCTAGACACAAACCCACTCGGCTAGACCCAAACCCACTCGGCTGGACCCAAACCCACTCGGATAGACCAAAACCCACTTGGCTAGACCCTAACCCTCTCGGCTAGACCCAAACCTACTCGGCAAGACCCAAACCCACTCGGCTCGACCCAAACCGACTCGACTAGACGATTACCCACTCGGCTAGACCCAAACCCACGCGGCTAGACCCAAACCCACTCGGCTCGACCCAAACCCACTCGCCTAGACCCAAACCCACTCGGCTACACCCAAACCCACTCCGCCAGACACCAACCCACTCGGCTTCACCCCAACCCACTTGGCTAGACCCAAACCCACTCGGCTAGACCCAAACCCAATCGGCTAGACCCAAACCCACTGGGCTGGACCCAAACCCACTTGGCTAGAACCAAACCCACTCGGCTAGACCCAACCCCACTCGGCTAGTCCCAAACCCACTCGGTTAGACCCAAACGGACTCGCCTAGACCCAAACCCACTCGGCTAGAACCAAACCCACTCGGCTAGACCCAAACCCACTCGGCTAGACCCAAACCCACTCGGCTAGACCCAAACCCACTCGGCTAGACCCAAACCCACTCGGCTAGACCCAAACCCACTCGGCAAGACCCAAACCCACTCGGTTAGACCCAAACCCACTCCGCTAGACCCAAACCCACTCCGCTAGACCCAAACCCACTCGGCTAGACACAAACCCACTCGCATAGACCCAAACCCACTCGGCTGGACCCAAACCCACTCGGATAGACCAAAACCCACTCGGCTTGACCCAAACCCACCCGGCTAGACCCAAACCCACTCGGCAAGACCCAAACCCACTCGGCTCGACCCAAACCAACTCGACTAGGCGATTACCCACTCGGCTAGACACAAACCCACGCGGCTAGACCCAAACCCACTCGGCTCGACCCAAACCCACTCGGCTAGACCCAAACCCACTCGGCTAGACCCAAACCCACTCCGCTAGACCCAAATCCACTCCGCTACACCCAAACCCACTCGGCTAGACCCAAACCCATTCGGCTGGACCCAAACACACTCCGCTAGACCAAAACCCACTCCGCTACATGCAAACCCACTCCGCTAGACCCAAACCCACTCCACTAAACCCAAACCCACACGGCTAGACCAAAACCCACTAGGCTAGACCCAAACGCACTCGGCTAGACCCAAACCCACACGGCTAGACCCAAACCCACTCAGCTAGACCCAAACCCACTCGGCTAGACCCAAACCCACTCCGGTAGACCCAAACCCACTCGGCTAGACCCAAACCCACTCGGCTAGACCCAAACCCACTCGGCTAGACCCAAACCCACGCGGCTAGACCCAAACCCAGTCGGCTCGACCCAAACCCACTCGGCTTGACCCAAACCCACTCGGCTAGACCCAAACCCACTCGGCTAGACCCTGACCCACTCGGCTACACACAAAATCACTCCCCTAGACCCAAACCCACTCGGCTGGACCCAAACCCACACGGCTGGACCCAAACCCACTCCACTAGACCCAAACCCACTCGGCTAGACACAAACCCACTCGGCTAGACCCAAACCCACTCGGCTACACCCAAACCCACTCCGCTAGGCCCAAACCCACTCGGCTAGAACCAAACCCACTCGGCTAGACCCAAACCCACTCGGCTAGACCCAAACCCACTCGGCTAGTCCCAAACCCACTCGGCTAGACCCAAACCCACTCGGCTAGACACAAACCCACTCGGCTAGACCCAAACCCACTCGGCTAGACCCAAACCCACTCGGCTAGACCCAAAGCCACTCGGGTAGACCCAAAGCCACTCGGCTAGACTCAAACCCACTCGGCTAGACCCAAACCCACTCGGCAAGACCCAAACCCACTCGGCTAGACCCAAACCCACTCGGCTAGACCCAAACCCACTCCGCTAGACCCAAATCCACTCCGCTACACCCAAATCCACTCCGCTACACCCAAACCCATTCGGCTGGACACAAACACACTCCGCTAGACCCAAACCCACTCCGCTAGACCCAAACCCACTCCGCTAGACGCAAAACCACTCCGCTAGACACAAACCCACACGGCTAGACCGAAACCCACTAGGCTAGACCCAAACGCACTCGGCTAGACCCAAACCCACTCGGCTAGACCCAAACCCACTCCGCTAGACCCAAACCCACTCGGCTAGACCCAAACCCACTCCGCTAGACCCAAACCCACTCGGCTAGACCCAAACCCACTCCGCTAGACCCAAACCCACTCGGCTAGACACAAACCCACTCGGCTAGACTGAAACCCACTCGGCTGGACCCAAACCCACTCGTATAGAACAAACCCCACTCGGCTAGACCCAAACCCACTCGGCTAGAGCCAAACCCAATCGGCAAGACCGAAACCCACTCGGCTCGACCCAAACTGACTCGACTAGACTATTACCCACTCGGCTAGACCCAAACCCACCCGGCTACACCCAAACCCACTCCGCTAGGCCCAAACCCACTCGGCTAGACCCAAACCCACTCGGCTAGACCCAAACCCACTCGGCTAGACCCAAACCCACTCGGCTAGACCCAAACCCACTCGGCTAGACCCAAACCAACTCGGCTAGGCCCAAACCCACTCCGCTAGACCCAAACCCACGTGGCTAGACCCAAACCCACTCGGCTCGACCCAAACCCACTCGGCTAGACCCAAACCCACTCGGCTACACCCAAACCCACTCCGCTAGGCGCTAACCCACTCGGCTAGACCCAAACCCATTCGGCTGGACCCAAACACACTCCGCTAGACCCAAACCCACTCCGCTACATGCAAACCCACTCCGCTAGACCCAAACCCACTCCACTAGACCCAAACCCATACGGCTAGACCGAAACCCACTAGGCTAGACCCAAACGCACTCGGCCAGACCCAAACCCACACGGCTAGACCCAAACCCACTCAGCTAGACCCAAACCCACTCAGCTAGACCCAAACCCACTCCTGTAGACCCAAACCCACTCGGCTAGACCCAAACCCACTCGGCTAGACCCAAACCCACTCGGCTAGACCCAAACCCACGCGGCTAGACCCAAACCCACTCGGCTAGACCCTGACCCACTCGGCTACACACAAAATCACTCCCCTAGACCCAAACCCACTCGGCTGGACCCAAACACACACGGCTGGACCCAAACCCACTCCGCTAGACCCAAACCCACTCGGCTAGACACAAACCCACTCGGCTAGACCCAAACCCACTCGGCTACACCAAAACCCACTCCGCTAGGCCCAAACCCACTCGGCTAGACCCAAACCCACTCGGCTAGACCCCAACCCACTCAGCTAGACCCAAACCCACTCGGCTAGACCCAAACCCACTCGGCTAGACCCAAACCCACTCGGCTAGGCCCAAACCCACTCCGCTAGACCCAAACCCACGTGGCTAGACCTAAACCCACTAGGCTCGACCCAAACCCACTCGGCTAGACCCAAACCCACTCGGCTACACCCAAACCCACTCCGCTAGGCGCAAACCCACTCGGCTAGACCCAAACCCACTCGTCTAGACCCAAACCCACTCGGCTAGACCCAAACCCACTCGGTTAGACCCAAACCCACTCGGCTAGACCCAAACCCACTCGGCTAGACCCAAACGCACACGGCTGGACCCAAACCCACTCCACTATACCCAAACCCACTCGGCTAGACACAAACCCACTCGGGTAGACCCAAACCCACTCGGCTACACCCAAACCCACTCCGCTAGGCCCAAACCCACTCGGCTAGACCCAAACCCACTCGGCTAGACCCAAACCCACTCGGCTAGACCCAAACCCACTCGGCTAGACCCAAACCCACTCGGCTAGACCCAAACCCACTCGGCTAGACCCAAACCCACTCGGCTAGACCCAAACCCACTCAGCTAGGCCCAAACCCACTCCGCTAGACCCAAACCCACTCCGCTAGACCCAAACCCACTCCGCCAGAGCCAAACCCGCTCGGCTAGTCCCAAACCCACTCGGCTAGACCCAAACCCACTCGGCTAGACCCAAACCCAGTCGGCTAGACCCAAACCCACTCGGCTAGACCCAAACCCACTCGGCTAGACCCAAACCCACTCGGCTAGACCCAAACCCACTCCGCTAGACCCAAACCCACTCCGCTAGACCCAAACCCACTCGGCTAGACCCAAACCCACGCGGCTAGACCCAAACCCACTCGGCTCGACCCAAACCCACTCGGCTTGACCCAAACCCACTTGGCTAGCCCCAAACCCACTCGGCTAGACCCTGACCCACTCGGCTACACCCAAAATCACTCCCCTAGACCCAAACCCACTCGGCTGAACCCAAACCCACACGGCTGGACCCAAACCCACTCGACTAGACCCAAACCCACTCGGCTGGACCCAAACCCACTCGGATAGGCCCAAACCCACTCGGCTAGACCCAAACCCAATCGGCTAGACCCAAACCCACTCCGCTAGACCCAAACCCACTCCGCTAGACCCAAACCCACTCGGCTAGGCCCAAACCCACTCCGCTAGACCCAAACCCACGTGGCTAGACCCAAACCCACTCGGCTCGACCCAAACCCACTTGGCTAGACCCAAACCCACTCGGCTACACCCAAACCCACTCCGCTAGGCGCAAACCCACTCGGCTAGACCCAAACCCATTCGGCTGGACCCAAACACACTCCGCTAGACCCAAACCCACTCCGCTACATGCAAACCCACTCCGCTAGACCCAAACCCACTCCACTAGACCCAAACCCACACGGCTAGACCGAAACCCACTAGGCTAGACCCAAATGCACTCGGCTAGACCCAAACCCACACGGCTAGACCCAAACCCACTCAGCTAGACCCAAACCCACTCGGCTAGACCCAAACCCACTCCGGTAGACCCAAACCCACTCGGCTAGACCCAAACCCACTCGGCTAGACCCAAACCCACTCGGCTAGACCCAAACCCACGCGGCTAGACCCAAACCCACTCGGCTAGACCCTGACCCACTCGGCTACACACAAAATCACTCCCCTAGACCCAAACCCACTCGGCTGGACCCAAACCCACACGGCTGGACCCAAATCCACTCCACTAGACCCAAACCCACTCGGCTAGACACAAACCCACTCGGCTAGACCCAAACCCACTCCGCTACACCCAAACCCACTCGGCTAGACCCAAACCCACTCCGCTACACCCAAACCCACTCCGTAAGGCCCAAACCCACTCGGCTAGACCCAAACCCACTCGGCTAGACCCAAACCCACTCGGCTAGACCCAAACCCACTCGGCTAGACCCAAACCCACTCGGCTAGACCCAAACCCACTCGGCTAGGCCCAAACCCACTCCGCTAGACCCAAACCCACGTGGCTAGACCCAAACCCACTCGGCTCGACCCAAACCCACTCGGCTAGACCCAAACCCACTCGGCTACACCCAAACCCACTCCGCTAGGCGCAAACCCACTCGGGTAGACCCAAACCCACTCGGCTAGACCCAAACCCACTCGGCTAGACCCAAACCCACTCGGCTAGACCCAAACCCACTCGGCTGGACCCAAACCCACTCGGCTAGGCCCAAACCCACTCCGCTAGACCCAAACCCACTCCGCTAGACCCAAACCCACTCCGCTAGAGCCAAACCCACTCGGCTAGACCCAAACCCACTCGGCTAGACCCAAACCCACTCGGCTAGACCCAAACCCACTCGGCTAGACCCAAACCCACTCGGCTAGACCCAAACCCACTCGGCTAGACCCAAACCCACTCGGCTAGACCCAAACCCACTCGGCTAGGCCCAAACCCACTCCGCTAGACCCAAACCCACTCCGCCAGAGCCAAACCCGCTCGGCTAGTCCCAAACCCACTCGGCTAGACCCAAACCCACTCAGCTAGACCCAAACCCAGTCGGCTAGACCCAAACCCACTCGGCTAGACCCAAACCCACTCGGCTAGACCCAAACCCACTCCGCTAGACCCAAACCCACTCGGCTGGACCCAAACCCACTCGGCTAGACCCAAACCCACGCGGCTAGACCCAAACCCACTCGGCTCGACCCAAACCCACTCGGCTTGACCCAAACCCACTTGGCTAGACCCAAACCCACTCGGCTAGACCCTGACCCACTCGGCTACACCCAAAATCACTCCCCTAGACCCAAACCCACTCGGCTGAACCCAAACCCACACGGCTGGACCCAAACCCACTCGACTAGACCCAAACCCACTCGGCTGGACCCAAACCCACTCGGATAGACCCAAACCCACTCGGCTAGACCCAAACCCAATCGGCTAGACCCAAACCCACTCCGCTAGACCCAAACCCACTCCGCGAGACCCAAACCCACTCTGCTAGACACAAAGCCACTCGGCGAGACCCAAACCCACTCGGCTGGACCCAAACCCACTCGGAGAGACCAAAACCCACTTGGCTAGACCCAAACCCACTGGGCTAGACCCAAACCTACACGGCAAGACCCAAACCCACTCGGCTCGACCCAAACCGACTCGACTAGACGATTACCCACTCGGCTAGACCCAAACCCACGCGGCTAGACCCAAACCCACTCGGCTCGACCCAAACCCACTCGGCTAGACCCAAACCCACTCGGCTACACCCACACCCACTCCGCTAGGCCCAAACCCACTCGACTAGACCCAAACCCACTCGGCTACACACAAACCCACTCGGCTAGACCCAAACTCACTCGGCTAGGCCCAAACCCACTCGGCTAGACCCAAACCCACTCAGCTAGGACCAAACCCACTCCGCTAGACCCAAACCCACTCCGCTAAACCCAAACCCACTCCGCTAGAGCCAAACCCACTCGGCTAGTCCCAAACCCACTCGGCTAGACCCAAACCCACTCGGCTAGACCCAAACCCACTCCGCTAGACCCAAACCCACTCCGCTGGACCCAAACCCACTCCGCTAGAGCCAAACCCACTCGGCTAGTCCCAAACCCACTCGGCTAGACCCAAACCCACTCGGCTAGACCCAAACCCACTCGGCTAGACCCAAACCCACTCGGCTAGACCCAAACCCACTCGGCTAGACCCAAACCCACTCGGCTAGACCCAAACCCACTCGGCTAGACCCAAACCCACTCGGCTAGACCCAAACCCACTCGGCTAGACCCAAACCCACTCCGCTAGACCCAAACCCACTCCGCTAGACCCAAACCCACTCGGCTAGACACAAACCCACTCCGCTAGACCCAAACCCACTCGGCTAGACCCAAACCCACTCGGGTAGACCCAAAGCCACTCGGCTAGACCCAAACCCACTCGGCTAGACCCAAACCCACTCGGCTAGACCCAAACCCACTCGGCTAGACCCAAACCCACTTGGCTAGACCCAATCCCACTCGGCTAGACCCAAACTCACTCGGCTAGACCCAAACCCACTCCGCTAGACCCAAATCCACTCGGCTAGACCCAAACCCACTCCGCTAGACCCAAACCCACTCGGCTAGACCCAAACCCACTCCGCTAGACCCAAACCCACTCCGCGAGACCCAAACCCACTCCGCTAGACCCAAACCCACTCGGCTGGACCCAAACCCACTCGGATAGACCAAAACCCACTCGGCTAGACCCAAACCCACTCGGCTAGACCCAAACCCACTCGGCTAGACCCAAACCCACTCGGCTGGACCCAAACCCACTCGGATAGACCAAAACCCACTTGGCTAGACCCAAACCCACTCGGCTAGACCCAAACCTACTCGGCAAGACCCAAACACACTCGGCTCGACCCAAACCGACTCGACTAGACGATTACCCACTCAGCTAGACCCAAACCCACGCGGCTAGACCCAAACCCACTCGGCTCGACCCAAACCCACTCGGCTAGACCCAAACCCACTCGGCTACACCCAAACCCACTCCGCTAGGCCCAAACCCACTCGGCTAGACCCAAACCCACTCGGCTAGACACAAACCCACTCGGCTAGACCCAAACCCACTCGGCTAGACCCAAACCCACTCGGCTAGACCCAAACCCACTCGGCTAGACCCAAACCCACTCGGCTAGACCCAAACCCACTCGGCTAGACCCAAACCCACTCGGCTAGACCCAAACCCACTCGGCTAGACCCAAACCCACTCCGCTAGACCCAAACCCACTCCGCTAGACCCAAACCCACTCGGCTAGACCCAAACCCACTCCGCTAGACCCAAACCCACTCGGCTAGACCCAAACCCACTCGGGTAGACCCAAAGCCACTCGGCTAGACCCAAACCCACTCGGCTAGACCCAAACCCACTCGGCTAGACCCAAACCCACTCGGCTAGACCCAAACCCACTCGGCTAGACCCAATCCCACTCGGCTAGACCCAAACTCACTCGGCTAGACCCAAACCCACTCCGCTAGACCCAAATCCACTCGGCTAGACCCAAACCCACTCCGCTAGACCCAAACCCACTCGGCTAGACCCAAACCCACTCCGCTAGACCCAAACCCACTCCGCGAGACCCAAACCCACTCCGCTAGACCCAAACCCACTCGGCTGGACCCAAACCCACTCGGATAGACCAAAACCCACTCGGCTAGACCCAAACCCACTCGGCTAGACCCAAACCCACTCGGCTAGACCCAAACCCACTCGGCTGGACCCAAACCCACTCGGATAGACCAAAACCCACTTGGCTAGACCCAAACCCACTCGGCTAGACCCAAACCTACTCGGCAAGACCCAAACACACTCGGCTCGACCCAAACCGACTCGACTAGACGATTACCCACTCAGCTAGACCCAAACCCACGCGGCTAGACCCAAACCCACTCGGCTCGACCCAAACCCACTCGGCTAGACCCAAACCCACTCGGCTACACCCAAACCCACTCCGCTAGGCCCAAACCCACTCGGCTAGACCCAAACCCACTCGGCTAGACACAAACCCACTCGGCTAGACCCAAACCCACTCGGCTAGACCCAAACCCACTCCGCTAGACCCAAACCCACTCGGCTAGACCCAAACCCACTCGGCTAGACCCAAACCCACTCGGCTAGACCCAAACCCACTCCGCTAGACCCAAACCCACTCGGCTAGACCCAAACCCACTCGGCTAGACCCAAACCCACTCCGCTAGACCCAAACCCACTCCGCTAGACCCAAACCCACTCGGCTAGACCCAAACCCACTCCGCTAGACCCAAACCCACTCGGCTAGACCCAAACCCACTCGGGTAGACCCAAATCCACTCGGCTAGACCCAAACCCACTCGTCTAGACCCAAACCCACTCGGCTAGACCCAAACCCACTCGGCTAGACCCAAACCCACTCGGCTAGACCCAAACCCACTCGGCTAGACCCAAACCCACTCCGCTAGACCCAAATCCACTCGGCTAGACCCAAACCCACTCGGCTAGACCCAAACCCACTCAGCTAGACCCAAACCCACTCGGCTAGACCCAAACCCACTCCGCTAGACCCAAACCCACTCCGCGAGACCCAAACCCACTCCGCTAGACCCAAACCCACTCGGCTGGACCCAAACCCACTCGGATAGACCAAAACCCACTCGGCTAGACCCAAACCCACTCGGCTAGACCCAAACCCACTCGGCTGGACCCAAACCCACTCGGCTGGACCCAAACCCACTCGGATAGACCAAAACCCACTTGGCTAGACCCAAACCCACTCGGCTCGACCCAAACCCACTCGGCTAGACCCAAACCCACTCGGCTACACCCAAACCCACTCCGCTAGGCGCAAACCCACTCGGCTAGACCCAAACCCATTCGGCTGGACCCAAAGCCACTCCGCTCGGCCCAAACCCACTCCGCTACATGCAAACCCACTCCGCTAGACGCAAACCCACTCCACTAGACCCAAACCCACACGGCTAGACCGAAACCCACTAGGCTAGACCCAAACGCACTCGGCTAGACCCAAACCCACACGGCTAGACCCAAACCCACTCAGCTAGACCCAAACCCACTCGGCTAGACCCAAACCCACTCCGGTAGACCCAAACCCACTCGGCTAGACCCAAACCCACTCGGCTAGACCCAAACCCACTCGGCTAGACCCAAACCCACGCGGCTGGACCCAAACCCACTCGGCTAGACCCTGACCCACTCGGCTACACACAAAATCACTCCCCTAGACCCAAACCCACTCGCTGGACCCAAACCCACACGGCTGGACCCAAACCCACTCCATTAGACCCAAACCCACTCGGCTAGACACAAACCCACTCGGCTAGACCCAAACCCACTCCGCTACACCCAAACCCACTCCGCTAGGCCCAAACCCACTCGGCTAGACCCAAACCCACTCGGCTAGACCCAAACCCACTCGGCTAGACCCAAACCCACTCGGCTAGACCCAAACCCACTCCGCTAGACCCAAACCCACGTGGCTAGACCCAAACCCACTCGGCTCGACCCAAACCCACTCGGCTAGACCCAAACCCACTCGGCTACACCCAAACCCACTCCGCTAGGCGCAAACCCACTCGGCTAGACCCAAACACACTCGGCTAGACCCAAACCCACTCGGCTAGACCCAAACCCACTCGGCTAGACCCAAACCCACTCGGCTAGACCCAAACCCACTCGGCTAGGCCCAAACCCACTCCGCTAGACCCAAACCCACTCGGCTAGACCCAAACCCACGCGGCTAGACCCAAACCCACTCGGCTCGACCCAAACCCACTCGGCTTGACCCAAACC
Organism: Raja brachyura; assembly: GCA_963514005.1. The sequence goes on from CAUPSL010000002.1 coordinate 1,751,577, forward strand.
CACTTGGCTAGACCCAAACCGACTCGGCTAGACCCTGACCCACTCGGCTACACCCAAAATCACTCCCCTAGACCCAAACCCACTAGGCTGAACCCAAACCCACACGGCTGGACCCAAACCCACTCGACTAGACCCAAACCCACTCGGCTGGACCCAAACCCACTCGGATAGACCCAAACCCACTCGGCTAGACCCAAACCCAATCGGCTAGACCCAAACCCACTCCGCTAGACCCAAACCCACTCCGCGAGACCCAAACCCACTCTGCTAGACACAAACCCACTCGGCTAGACCCAAACCCACTCGGCTGGACCCAAACCCACTCGGAGAGACCAAAACCCACTTGGCTAGACCCAAACCCACTCGGCTAGTCCCAAACCTACTCGGCAAGACCCAAACCCACTCGGCTCGACCCAAACCGACTCGACTAGACGATTACCCACTAGGCTAGACCCAAACCCACGCGGCTAGACCCAAACCCACTCAGCTTGACCCAAACCCACTCGGCTAGACCCAAACCCAATCGGCTACACCCAAACCCACTCCGCTAGGCCCAAACCCACTCGGCTAGACCCAAACCCACTCGGCTACACACAAACCCACTCGGCTAGACCCAAACCCACTCGGCTAGACCCAAACCCACTCGGCTAGACCCAAACCCACTCAGCTAGGACCAAACCCACTCCGCTAGACCCAAACCCACTCCGCTAGACCCAAACCCACTCCGCTAGAGCCAAACCCACTCGGCTAGTCCCAAACCCACTCGGCTAGACCCAAACCCACTCGGCTAGACCCAAACCCACTCCGCTAGACCCAAACCCACTCCGCTAGAGCCAAACCCACTCGGCTGGTCCCAAACCCACTCGGCTAGACCCAAACCCACTCGGCTAGACCCAAACCCACTCGGGTAGACCCAAATCCACTCGGCTAGACCCAAACCCACTCGGCTAGACCCAAACCCACTCGGCTAGACCCAAACCCACTCGGCTAGACCCAAACCCACTCGGCTAGACCCAAACCCACTCGGCTAAACCCAAACCCACTCGGCTAGACCCAAACCCACTCCGCTAGACCCAAATCCACTCGGCTAGACCCAAACCCACTCGGCTAGACCCAAACCCACTCAGCTAGACCCAAACCCACTCGGCTAGACCCAAACCCACTCCGCTAGACCCAAACCCACTCCGCGAGACCCAAACCCACTCCGCTAGACCCAAACCCACTCGGCTGGACCCAAACCCACTCGGATAGACCAAAACCCACTCGGCTAGACCCAAACCCACTCGGCTAGACCCAAACCCACTCGGCTGGACCCAAACCCACTCGGCTGGACCCAAACCCACTCGGATAGACCAAAACCCACTTGGCTAGACCCAAACCCACTCGGCTAGACCCAAACCTACTCGGCAAGACCCAAACACACTCGGCTCGACCCAAACCGACTCGACTAGACGATTACCCACTCGGCTAGACCCAAACCCACGCGGCTAGACCCAAACCCACTCGGCTCGACCCAAACCCACTCGGCTAGACCCAAACCCACTCGGCTACACCCAAACCCACTCCGCTAGGCCCAAACCCACTCGGCTAGACCCAAACCCACTCGGCTAGACACAAACCCACTCGGCTAGACCCAAACCCACTCCGCTAGACCCAACCCACTCCGCTAGACCCAAACCCACTCAGCTAGGCCCAAACCCACTCCGCTAGACCCAAACCCACTCCGCTAGACCCAAACCCACTCCGGTAGAGCCAAACCCACTCGGCTAGTTCCAAACCCACTCGGCTAGACCCAAACCCACTCGGCTAGACCCAAACCCACTCGGCTAGACCCAAACCCACTCGGCTAGACCCAAACCCACTCGGCTAGACCCAAACCCACTCCGCTAGACCCAAACCCACTCGGCTAGACCCAAACCCACTCGGCTAGACCCAAACCCACTCGGCTAGACCCAAACCCACTCCGCTAGACCCAAACCCACTCGGCTAGACCCAAACCCACTCGGCTAGACCCAAACCCACTCCGCTAGACCCAAACCCACTCCGCTAGACCCAAACCCACTCGGCTAGACCCAAACCCACTCCGCTAGACCCAAACCCACTCGGCTAGACCCAAACCCACTCGGGTAGACCCAAATCCACTCGGCTAGACCCAAACCCACTCGGCTAGACCCAAACCCACTCGGCTAGACCCAAACCCACTCGGCTAGACCCAAACCCACTCGGCTAGACCCAAACCCACTCGGCTAGACCCAAACCCACTCGGCTAGACGAAAACCCACTCCGCTAGACCCAAATCCACTCGGCTAGACCCAAACCCACTCGGCTAGACCCAAACCCACTCAGCTAGACCCAAACCCACTCCGCTAGACCCAAACCCACTCCGCTAGACCCAAACCCACTCCGCGAGACCCAAACCCACTCCGTTAGACCCAAACCCACTCGGCTGGACCCAAACCCACTCGGATAGACCAAAACCCACTCGGCTAGACTCAAACCCACTCGGCTAGACCCAAACCCACTCGGCTAGACCCAAACCCACTCGGCTGGACCCAAACCCACTCGGCTAGACCCAAACCCACTCGGCTAGACCCAAACCCACTCGGCTGGACCCAAACCCACTCGGATAGACCAAAACCCACTTGGCTAGACCCAAACCCACTCGGCTAGACCCAAACCTACTCGGCAAGACCCAAACACACTCGGCTCGACCCAAACCGACTCGACTAGACGATTACCCACTCGGCTAGACCCAAACCCACGCGGCTAGACCCAAACCAACTCGGCTCGACCCAAACCCACTCGGCTAGACCCAAACCCACTCGGCTACACCCAAACCCACTCCGCTAGGCCCAAACCCACTCGGCTAGACCCAAACCCACTCGGCTAGACACAAACCCACTCGGCTAGACCCAAACCCACTCCGCTAGACCCAAACCCACTCCGCTAGTCCCAAACCCACTCAGCTAGGCCCAAACCCACTCCGCTAGACCCAAACCCACTCAGCTAGACCCAAACCCACTCCGCTAGAGCCAAACCCACTCGGCTAGTTCCAAACCCACTCGGCTAGACCCAAACCCACTCGGCTAGACCCAAACCCACTCGGATAGACCCAAACCCACTCGGCTAGACCCAAACCGACTCGGCTAGACCCAAACCCACTCGGCTAGACCCAAACCCACTCGGCTAGACCCAAACCCACTCGGCTAGACCCAAACCCACTCGGCTAGACCCAAACCCACTCCGCTAGGCCCAAACCCACTCCGCTAGACCCAAACCCACTCCGCTAGACCCAAACCCACTCCGCTAGAGCCAAACCCACTTGGCTAGTCCCAAACCCACTCGGCTAGACCCAAACCCACTCCGCTAGACCCAAACCCACTCGGCTAGACCCAAACCCACTCGGCTAGACCCAAACCCACTCGGCTAGACCCAAACCCACTCGGCTAGACCCAAACCCACTCGGCTGGACCCAAACCCACTCGGCTGGACCCAAACCCACTCGGATAGACCAAAACCCACTTGGCTAGACCCAAACCCACTCGGCTAGACCCAAACCTACTCGGCAAGACCCAAACACACTCGGCTCGACCCAAACCGACTCGACTAGACGATTACCCACTCGGCTAGACCCAAACCCACGCGGCTAGACCCAAACCCACTCGGCTCGACCCAAACCCACTCGGCTAGACCCAAACCCACTCGGCTACACCCAAACCCACTCCGCTAGGCCCAAACCCACTCGGCTAGACCCAAACCCACTCGGCTAGACACAAACCCACTCGGCTAGACCCAAACCCACTCCGCTAGACCCAACCCACTCCGCTAGACCCAAACCCACTCAGCTAGGCCCAAACCCACTCCGCTAGACCCAAACCCACTCCGCTAGACCCAAACCCACTCCGGTAGAGCCAAACCCACTCGGCTAGTTCCAAACCCACTCGGCTAGACCCAAACCCACTCGGCTAGACCCAAACCCACTCGGCTAGACCCAAACCCACTCGGCTAGACCCAAACCCACTCGGCTAGACCCAAACCCACTCCGCTAGACCCAAACCCACTCGGCTAGACCCAAACCCACTCGGCTAGACCCAAACCCACTCGGCTAGACCCAAACCCACTCCGCTAGACCCAAACCCACTCGGCTAGACCCAAACCCACTCGGCTAGACCCAAACCCACTCCGCTAGACCCAAACCCACTCCGCTAGACCCAAACCCACTCGGCTAGACCCAAACCCACTCCGCTAGACCCAAACCCACTCGGCTAGACCCAAACCCACTCGGGTAGACCCAAATCCACTCGGCTAGACCCAAACCCACTCGGCTAGACCCAAACCCACTCGGCTAGACCCAAACCCACTCGGCTAGACCCAAACCCACTCGGCTAGACCCAAACCCACTCGGCTAGACCCAAACCCACTCGGCTAGACGAAAACCCACTCCGCTAGACCCAAATCCACTCGGCTAGACCCAAACCCACTCGGCTAGACCCAAACCCACTCAGCTAGACCCAAACCCACTCCGCTAGACCCAAACCCACTCCGCTAGACCCAAACCCACTCCGCGAGACCCAAACCCACTCCGTTAGACCCAAACCCACTCGGCTGGACCCAAACCCACTCGGATAGACCAAAACCCACTCGGCTAGACTCAAACCCACTCGGCTAGACCCAAACCCACTCGGCTAGACCCAAACCCACTCGGCTGGACCCAAACCCACTCGGCTAGACCCAAACCCACTCGGCTAGACCCAAACCCACTCGGCTGGACCCAAACCCACTCGGATAGACCAAAACCCACTTGGCTAGACCCAAACCCACTCGGCTAGACCCAAACCTACTCGGCAAGACCCAAACACACTCGGCTCGACCCAAACCGACTCGACTAGACGATTACCCACTCGGCTAGACCCAAACCCACGCGGCTAGACCCAAACCAACTCGGCTCGACCCAAACCCACTCGGCTAGACCCAAACCCACTCGGCTACACCCAAACCCACTCCGCTAGGCCCAAACCCACTCGGCTAGACCCAAACCCACTCGGCTAGACACAAACCCACTCGGCTAGACCCAAACCCACTCCGCTAGACCCAAACCCACTCCGCTAGTCCCAAACCCACTCAGCTAGGCCCAAACCCACTCCGCTAGACCCAAACCCACTCAGCTAGACCCAAACCCACTCCGCTAGAGCCAAACCCACTCGGCTAGTTCCAAACCCACTCGGCTAGACCCAAACCCACTCGGCTAGACCCAAACCCACTCGGATAGACCCAAACCCACTCGGCTAGACCCAAACCGACTCGGCTAGACCCAAACCCACTCGGCTAGACCCAAACCCACTCGGCTAGACCCAAACCCACTCGGCTAGACCCAAACCCACTCGGCTAGACCCAAACCCACTCCGCTAGGCCCAAACCCACTCCGCTAGACCCAAACCCACTCCGCTAGACCCAAACCCACTCCGCTAGAGCCAAACCCACTTGGCTAGTCCCAAACCCACTCGGCTAGACCCAAACCCACTCCGCTAGACCCAAACCCACTCGGCTAGACCCAAACCCACTCGGCTAGACCCAAACCCACTCGGCTAGACCCAAACCCACTCGGCTAGACCCAAACCCACTCGGCTAGACCCAAACCCACTCGGCAAGACCCAAACCCACTCTGCCGGACCCAAACCCACTCCGCCAGACCCAAACCCACTCCGCTAGACCCAAACCCACTCCGCTAGAGCCAAACCCACTCGGCTAGTCCCAAACCCACTCGGCTAGACCCAAACCCACTCGGCTAGACCCAAACCCACTCGGGTAGACCCAAACCCACTCGGCTCGACCCAAACCCACTTGGCTAGACCCAAACCCACTCGGCTACACCCAAACCCACTCCGCTAGGCCCAAACCCACTCGGCTAGACCCAAACCCACTCGGCTAGACACAAACCCACTCGGCTAGACCCAAACCCACTCGGCTAGACCCAAACCCACTCCGCTAGACCCAAACCCACTCGGCTAGACCCAAACCCACTCGGCTAGACCCAAACCCACTCGGCTAGACCCAAACCCACTCCGCTAGACCCAAACCCACTCGGCTAGACCCAAACCCACTCGGCTAGACCCAAACCCACTCCGCTAGACCCAAACCCACTCCGCTAGACCCAAACCCACTCGGCTAGACCCAAACCCACTCCGCTAGACCCAAACCCACTCGGCTAGACCCAAACCCACTCGGGTAGACCCAAATCCACTCGGCTAGACCCAAACCCACTCGGCTAGACCCAAACCCACTCGGCTAGACCCAAACCCACTCGGCTAGACCCAAACCCACTCGGCTAGACCCAAACCCACTCGGCTAGACCCAAACCCACTCCGCTAGACCCAAATCCACTCGGCTAGACCCAAACCCACTCGGCTAGACCCAAACCCACTCAGCTAGACCCAAACCCACTCGGCTAGACCCAAACCCACTCCGCTAGACCCAAACCCACTCCGCGACACCCAAACCCACTCCGCTAGACCCAAACCCACTCGGCTGGACCCAAACCCACTCGGATAGACCAAAACCCACTCGGCTAGACCCAAACCCACTCGGCTAGACCCAAACCCACTCGGCTGGACCCAAACCCACTCGCCTGGACCCAAACCCACTCGGCTAGACCCAAACCCACTCCGCTAGACCCAAACCCACTCGGCTAGACCCAAACCCACTCGGCTAGACCCAAACCCACTCGGCTAGACCCAAACCCACTCCGCTAGACCCAAACCCACTCGGCTAGACCCAAACCCACTCCGCTAGACCCAAACCCACTCCGCTAGACCCAAACCCACTCGGCTAGACCCAAACCCACTCCGCTAGACCCAAACCCACTCGGCTAGACCCAAACCCACTCGGGTAGACCCAAATCCACTCGGCTAGACCCAAACCCACTCGGCTAGACCCAAACCCACTCGGCTAGACCCAAACCCACTCGGCTAGACCCAAACCCACTCGGCTAGACCCAAACCCACTCGGCTAGACCCAAACCCACTCCGCTAGACCCAAATCCACTCGGCTAGACCCAAACCCACTCGGCTAGACCCAAACCCACTCAGCTAGACCCAAACCCACTCGGCTAGACCCAAACCCACTCCGCTTGACCCAAACCCACTCCGCGACACCCAAACCCACTCCGCTAGACCCAAACCCACTCGGCTGGACCCAAACCCACTCGGATAGACCAAAACCCACTCGGCTAGACCCAAACCCACTCGGCTAGACCCAAACCCACTCGGCTGGACCCAAACCCACTCGCCTGGACCCAAACCCACTCGGATAGACCAAAACCCACTTGGCTAGACCCAAACCCACTCGGCTCGACCCAAACCCACTCGGCTAGACCCAAACCCACTCGGCTACACCCAAACCCACTCCGCTAGGCGCAAACCCACTCGGCTAGACCCAAACCCATTCGGCTGGACCCAAACACACTCCGCTAGACCCAAACCCACTCCGCTACATGCAAACCCACTCCGCTAGACCCAAACCCACTCCACTAGACCCAAACCCACACAGCTAGACCCAAACCCACTCGGCTAGACCCAAACCCACTCCGGTAGACCCAAACCCACTCGGCTAGACCCAAACCCACTCGGCTAGACCCAAACCCACTCGGCTAGACCCAAACCCACGCGGCTGGACCCAAACCCACTCGGCTAGACCCTGACCCACTCGGCTACACACAAAATCACTCCCCTAGACCCAAACCCACTCGCTGGACCCAAACCCACACGGCTGGACCCAAACCCACTCCACTAGACCCAAACCCACTCGGCTAGACACAAACCCACTCGGCTAGACCCAAACCCACTCCGCTACACCCAAACCCACTCCGCTAGGCCCAAACCCACTCGGCTAGACCCAAACCCACTCGGCTAGACCCAAACCCACTCGGCTAGACCCAAACCCACTCGGCTAGACCCAAACCCACTCCGCTAGACCCAAACCCACGTGGCTAGACCCAAACCCACTCGGCTCGACCCAAACCCACTCGGCTAGACCCAAACCCACTCGGCTACACCCAAACCCACTCCGCTAGGCGCAAACCCACTCGGCTAGACCCAAACACACTCGGCTAGACCCAAACCCACTCGGCTAGACCCAAACCCACTCGGCTAGACCCAAACCCACTCGGCTAGACCCAAACCCACTCGGCTAGGCCCAAACCCACTCCGCTAGACCCAAACCCACTCGGCTAGACCCAAACCCACGCGGCTAGACCCAAACCCACTCGGCTCGACCAAAACCCACTCGGCTTGACCCAAACCCACTTGGCTAGACCCAAACCCACTCGGCTAGACCCTGACCCACTCGGCTACACCCAAAATCACTCCCCTAGACCCAAACCCACTCGGCTGAACCCAAACCCACACGGCTGGACCCAAACCCACTCGACTAGACCCAAACCCACTCGGCTGGACCCAAACCCACTCGGATAGACCCAAACCCACTCGGCTAGACCCAAACCCAATCGGCTAGACCCAAACCCACTCCGCTAGACCCAAACCCACTCCGCGAGACCCAAACCCACTCTGCTAGACACAAACCCACTCGGCTAGACCCAAACCCACTCGGCTGGACCCAAACCCACTCGGCTAGTCCCAAACCTACTCGGCAAGACCCAAACCCACTCGGCTCGACCCAAACCGACTCGACTAGACGATTACCCACTAGGCTAGACCCAAACCCACGCGGCTAGACCCAAACCCACTCGGCTTGACCCAAACCCACTCGGCTAGACCCAAACACAATCGGCTACACCCAAACCCACTCCGCTAGGCCCAAACCCACTCGGCTAGACCCAAACCCACTCGGCTACACACAAACCCACTCGGCTAGACCCAAACCCACTCGGCTAGACCCAAACCCACTCGGCTAGACCCAAACCCACTCAGCTAGGACCAAACCCACTCCGCTAGACCCAAACCCACTCCGCTAGACCCAAACCCACTCCGCTAGAGCCAAACCCACTCGGCTAGTCCCAAACCCACTCGGCTAGACCCAAACCCACTCGGCTAGACCCAAACCCACTCCGCTAGACCCAAACCCACTCCGCTAGACCCAAACCCACTCCGCTAGAGCCAAACCCACTCGGCTGGTCCCAAACCCACTCGGCTAGACCCAAACCCACTCGGATAGACCCAAACCCACTCGGGTAGACCCAAATCCACTCGGCTAGACCCAAACCCACTCGGCTAGACCCAAACCCACTCGGCTAGACCCAAACCCACTCGGCTAGACCCAAACCCACTCGGCTAGACCCAAACCCACTCGGCTAGACCCAAACCCACTCGGCTAGACCCAAACCCACTCCGCTAGACCCAAATCCACTCGACTAGACCCAAACCCACTCGGCTAGACCCAAACCCACTCAGCTAGACCCAAACCCACTCGGCTAGACCCAAACCCACTCCGCTAGACCCAAACCCACTCCGCGAGACCCAAACCCACTCCGCTAGACCCAAACCTACTCGGCTGGACCCAAACCCACTCGGATAGACCAAAACCCACTCGGCTAGACCCAAACCCACTCGGCTAGACCCAAACCCACTCGGCTGGACCCAAACCCACTCGGCTGGACCCAAACCCACTCGGATAGACCAAAACCCACTTGGCTAGACCCAAACCCACTCGGCTAGACCCAAACCTACTCGGCAAGACCCAAACACACTCGGCTCGACCCAAACCGACTCGACTAGACGATTACCCACTCGGCTAGACCCAAACCCACGCGGCTAGACCCAAACCCACTCGGCTCGACCCAAACCCACTCGGCTGGACCCAAACCCACTCGGCTGGACCCAAACCCACTCGGATAGACCAAAACCCACTCGGCTAGACCCAAACCTACTCGGCAAGACCCAAACACACTCGGCTCGACCCAAACCGACTCGACTAGACGATTACCCACTCGGCTAGACCCAAACCCACGCGGCTAGACCCAAACCAACTCGGCTCGACCCAAACCCACTCGGCTAGACCCAAACCCACTCGGCTACACCCAAACCCACTCCGCTAGGCCCAAACCCACTCGGCTAGACCCAAACCCACTCGGCTAGACACAAACCCACTCGGCTAGACCCAAACCCACTCCGCTAGACCCAAACCCACTCCGCTAGTCCCAAACCCACTCAGCTAGGCCCAAACCCACTCCGCTAGACCCAAACCCACTCCGCTAGACCCAAACCCACTCCGCTAGACCCAAACCCACTCGGCTAGTTCCAAACCCACTCGGCTAGACCCAAACCCACTCGGCTAGACCCAAACCCACTCGGATAGACCCAAATCCACTCGGCTAGACCCAAACCGACTCGGCTAGACCCAAACCCACTCGGCTAGACCCAAACCCACTCGGCTAGACCCAAACCCACTCGGCTAGACCCAAACCCACTCGGCTAGACCCAAACCCACTCCGCTAGGCCCAAACCCACTCCGCTAGACCCAAACCCACTCCGCTAGACCCAAACCCACTCCGCTAGAGCCAAACCCACTCGGCTAGTCCCAAACCCACTCGGCTAGACCCAAACCCACTCGGCTAGACCCAAACCCACTCGGCTAGACCCAAACCCACTCGGCTAGACCCAAACCCACTCGGCTAGACCCAAACCCACTCGGCTAGACCCAAACCCACTCGGCCAGACCCAAACCCACTCGGCCAGACCCAAACCCACTCGGCCGGACCCAAACCCACTCCGCCAGACCCAAACCCACTCCGCTAGACCCAAACCCACTCCGCTAGAGCCAAACCCACTCGGCTAGTCCCAAACCCACTCGGCTAGACCCAAACCCACTCGGCTAGACCCAAACCCACTCGGGTAGACCCAAACCCACTCGGCTCGACCCAAACCCACTTGGCTAGACCCAAACCCACTCGGCTACACCCAAACCCACTCCGCTAGGCCCAAACCCACTCGGCTAGACCCAAACCCACTCGGCTAGACACAAACCCACTCGGCTAGACCCAAACCCACTCGGCTAGACCCAAACCCACTCCGCTAGACCCAAACCCCCTCGGCTAGACCCAAACCCACTCGGCTAGACCCAAACCCACTCGGCTAGACCCAAACCCACTCCGCTAGACCCAAACCCACTCGGCTAGACCCAAACCCACTCGGCTAGACCCAAACCCACTCCGCTAGACCCAAACCCACTCCGCTAGACCCAAACCCACTCGGCTAGACCCAAACCCACTCCGCTAGACCCAAACCCACTCGGCTAGACCCAAACCCACTCGGGTAGACCCAAATCCACTCGGCTAGACCCAAACCCACTCGGCTAGACCCAAACCCACTCGGCTAGACCCAAACCCACTCGGCTAGACCCAAACCCACTCGGCTAGACCCAAACCCACTCGGCTAGACCCAAACCCACTCCGCTAGACCCAAATCCACTCGGCTAGACCCAAACCCACTCGGCTAGACCCAAACCCACTCAGCTAGACCCAAACCCACTCGGCTAGACCCAAACCCACTCCGCTAGACCCAAACCCACTCCGCGAGACCCAAACCCACTCCGCTAGACCCAAACCCACTCGGCTGGACCCAAACCCACTCGGATAGACCAAAACCCACTCGGCTAGACCCAAACCCACTCGGCTAGACCCAAACCCACTCGCCTGGACCCAAACCCACTCGGATAGACCAAAACCCACTTGGCTAGACCCAAACCCACTCGGCTCGACCCAAACCCACTCGGCTAGACCCAAACCCACTCGGCTACACCCAAACCCACTCCGCTAGGCGCAAACCCACTCGGCTAGACCCAAACCCATTCGGCTGGACCCAAACACACTCCGCTAGACCCAAACCCACTCCGCTACATGCAAACCCACTCCGCTAGACCCAAACCCACTCCACTAGACCCAAACCCACACGGCTAGACCGAAACCCACTAGGCTAGACCCAAACGCACTCGGCTAGACCCAAACCCACACGGCTAGACCCAAACCCACTCAGCTAGACCCAAACCCACTCGGCTCGACCCAAACCCACTCCGGTAGACCCAAACCCACTCGGCTAGGCCCAAACCCACTCGGCTAGACCCAAACCCACTCGGCTAGACCCAAACCCACGCGGCTGGACCCAAACCCACTCGGCTAGACCCTGACCCACTCGGCTACACACAAAATCACTCCCCTAGACCCAAACCCACTCGCTGGACCCAAACCCACACGGCTGGACCCAAACCCACTCCACTAGACCCAAACCCACTCGGCTAGACACAAACCCACTCGGCTAGACCCAAACCCACTCCGCTACACCCAAACCCACTCCGCTAGGCCCAAACCCACTCGGCTAGACCCAAACCCACTCGGCTAGACCCAAACCCACTCGGCTAGACCCAAACCCACTCGGCTAGACCCAAACCCACTCCGCTAGACCCAAACCCACGTGGCTAGACCCAAACCCACTCGGCTCGACCCAAACCCACTCGGCTAGACCCAAACCCACTCGGCTACACCCAAACCCACTCCGCTAGGCGCAAACCCACTCGGCTAGACCCAAACACACTCGGCTAGACCCAAACCCACTCGGCTAGACCCAAACCCACTCGGCTAGACCCAAACCCACTCGGCTAGACCCAAACCCACTCGGCTAGGCCCAAACCCACTCCGCTAGACCCAAACCCACTCGGCTAGACCCAAACCCACGCGGCTAGACCCAAACCCACTCGGCTCGACCAAAACCCACTCGGCTTGACCCAAACCCACTTGGCTAGACCCAAACCCACTCGGCTAGACCCTGACCCACTCGGCTACACCCAAAATCACTCCCCTAGACCCAAACCCACTCGGCTGAACACAAACCCACACGGCTGGACCCAAACCCACTCGACTAGACCCAAACCCACTCGGCTGGACCCAAACCCACTCGGATAGACCCAAACCCACTCGGCTAGACCCAAACCCAATCGGCTAGACCCAAACCCACTCCGCTAGACCCAAACCCACTCCGCGAGACCCAAACCCACTCTGCTAGACACAAACCCACTCGGCTAGACCCAAACCCACTCGGCTGGACCCAAACCCACTCGGAGAGACCAAAACCCACTTGGCTAGACCCAAACCCACTCGGCTAGTCCCAAACCTACTCGGCAAGACCCAAACCCACTCGGCTCGACCCAAACCGACTCGACTAGACGATTACCCACTAGGCTAGACCCAAACCCACGCGGCTAGACCCAAACCCACTCGGCTTGACCCAAACCCACTCGGCTAGACCCAAACACAATCGGCTACACCCAAACCCACTCCGCTAGGCCCAAACCCACTCGGCTAGACCCAAACCCACTCGGCTACACACAAACCCACTCGGCTAGACCCAAACCCACTCGGCTAGACCCAAACCCACTCGGCTAGACCCAAACCCACTCAGCTAGGACCAAACCCACTCCGCTAGACCCAAACCCACTCCGCTAGACCCAAACCCACTCCGCTAGAGCCAAACCCACTCGGCTAGTCCCAAACCCACTCGGCTAGACCCAAACCCACTCGGCTAGACCCAAACCCACTCCGCTAGACCCAAACCCACTCCGCTAGACCCAAACCCACTCCGCTAGAGCCAAACCCACTCGGCTGGTCCCAAACCCACTCGGCTAGACCCAAACCCACTCGGCTAGACCCAAACCCACTCGGGTAGACCCAAATCCACTCGGCTAGACCCAAACCCACTCGGCTAGACCCAAACCCACTCGGCTAGACCCAAACCCACTCGGCTAGACCCAAACCCACTCGGCTAGACCCAAACCCACTCGGCTAGACCCAAACCCACTCGGCTAGACCCAAACCCACTCCGCTAGACCCAAATCCACTCGGCTAGACCCAAACCCACTCGGCTAGACCCAAACCCACTCGGCTAGACCCAAACCCACTCGGCTAGACCCAAACCCACTCCGCTAGACCCAAACCCACTCCGCGAGACCCAAACCCACTCCGCTAGACCCAAACCTACTCGGCTGGACCCAAACCCACTCGGATAGACCAAAACCCACTCGGCTAGACCCAAACCCACTCGGCTAGACCCAAACCCACTCGGCTGGACCCAAACCCACTCGGCTGGACCCAAACCCACTCGGATAGACCAAAACCCACTTGGCTAGACCCAAACCCACTCGGCTAGACCCAAACCTACTCGGCAAGACCCAAACACACTCGGCTCGACCCAAACCGACTCGACTAGACGATTACCCACTCGGCTAGACCCAAACCCACGCGGCTAGACCCAAACCCACTCGGCTCGACCCAAACCCACTCGGCTAGACCCAAACCCACTCGGCTACACCCAAACCCACTCCGCTAGGCCCAAACCCACTCGGCTAGACCCAAACCCACTCGGCTAGACACAAACCCACTCGGCTAGACCCAAACCCACTCCGCTAGACCCAAACCCACTCCGCTAGACCCAAACCCACTCAGCTAGGCCCAAACCCACTCCGCTAGACCCAAACCCACTCCGCTAGACCCAAACCCACTCCGGTAGAGCCAAACCCACTCGGCTAGTTCCAAACCCACTCGGCTAGACCCAAACCCGCTCGGCTAGACCCAAACCCACTCGGCTAGACCCAAACCCACTCGGCTAGACCCAAACCCACTCGGCTAGACCCAAACCCACTCCGCTAGACCCAAACCCACTCGGCTAGACCCAAACCCACTCGGCTAGACCCAAACCCACTCGGCTAGACCCAAACCCACTCCGCTAGACCCAAACCCACTCGGCTAGACCCAAACCCACTCGGCTAGACCCAAACCCACTCCGCTAGACCCAAACCCACTCCGCTAGACCCAAACCCACTCGGCTAGACCCAAACCCACTCCGCTAGACCGAAACCCACTCGGCTAGACCCAAACCCACTCGGGTAGACCCAAATCCACTCGGCTAGACCCAAACCCACTCGGCTAGACCCAAACCCACTCGGCTAGACCAAAACCCACTCGGCTAGACCCAAACCCACTCGGCTAGACCCAAACCCACTCGGCTAGACCCAAACCCACTCGGCTAGACGAAAACCCACTCCGCTAGACCCAAATCCACTCGGCTAGACCCAAACCCACTCGGCTAGACCCAAACCCACTCAGCTAGACCCAAACCCACTCGGCTAGACCCAAACCCACTCCGCTAGACCCAAACCCACTCCGCGAGACCCAAACCCACTCCGTTAGACCCAAACCCACTCGGCTCGACCCAAACCCACTCGGATAGACCAAAACCCACTCGGCTAGACTCAAACCCACTCGGCTAGACCCAAACCCACTCGGCTAGACCCAAACCCACTCGGCTGGACCCAAACCCACTCGGATAGACCAAAACCCACTTGGCTGGACCCAAACCCACTCGGCTAGACCCAAACCTACTCGGCAAGACCCAAACACACTCGGCTCGACCCAAACCGACTCGACTAGACGATTACCCACTCGGCTAGACCCAAACCCACGCGGCTAGACCCAAACCAACTCGGCTCGACCCAAACCCACTCGGCTAGACCCAAACCCACTCGGCTACACCCAAACCCACTCCGCTAGGCCCAAACCCACTCGGCTAGACCCAAACCCACTCGGCTAGACACAAACCCACTCGGCTAGACCCAAACCCACTCCGCTAGACCCAAACCCACTCCGCTAGTCCCAAACCCACTCAGCTAGGCCCAAACCCACTCCGCTAGACCCAAACCCACTCCGCTAGACCCAAACCCACTCCGCTAGAGCCAAACCCACTCGGCTAGTTCCAAACCCACTCGGCTAGACCCAAACCCACTCGGCTAGACCCAAACCCACTCGGCTAGACCCAAACCGACTCGGCTAGACCCAAACCCACTCGGCTAGACCCAAACCCACTCGGCTAGACCCAAACCCACTCGGCTAGACCCAAACCCACTCGGCCGGACCCAAACCCACTCCGCCAGACCCAAACCCACTCCGCTAGACCCAAACCCACTCCGCTAGAGCCAAACCCACTCGGCTAGTCCCAAACCCACTCGGCTAGACCCAAACCCACTCGGCTAGACCCAAACCCACTCGGGTAGACCCAAACCCACTCGGCTAGACCCAAACCCACTCGGCTAGACCCAAACCCACTCGGCTAGACCCAAACCCATTCCGCTAGTCCCAAACCCACTCGGCTAGACCCAAATCCACTCGGCTAGACCCAAACCCACTCCGCTAGACCCAAACCCACTCGGCTAAACCCAAACCCACTCGGCTAGACCCAAACCCACTCCGCTAGACCCAAACCCACTCCGCTAGACCCAAACCCACTCGGGTAGACCCAAATCCACTCGGCTAGACCCAAACCCACTCGGCTAGACACAAACCCACTCGGCTAGACCCAAACCCACTCGGCTAGACCCAAACCCACTCGGCTAGACCCAAACCCACTCAGCTAGACCCAAACCCACTCGGCTAGACCCAAACCCACTCCGCTAGACCCAAATCCACTCCGCTACACCCAAACCCACTCGGCTAGACCCAAACCCACTCGGCTAGACACAAACCCACTCGGCTAGACCCAAACCCACTCGGCTAGACCCAAACCTACTCGGCAAGACCCAAACCCACTCGGCTCGACCCAAACCGACTCGACTAGACGATTACCCACTCGGCTAGACCCAAACCCACTCGGCTAGACCCAAACCCACTCGGCTCGACCCAAATCCACTCGGCTAGACCCAAACCCACTCGGCTACACCCAAACCCACTCCGCTAGGCCCAAACCCACTCAGCTAGACCCAAACCCACTCGGCTAGACCCAAACCCACTCGGCTAGACCCAAACCCACTCGGCTAGACCCAAACCCACACGGCTAGACCCAAACCCACTCGGCTAGGCCGAAACCCACTCCGCTAGACCCAAACCCACTCTGCTAGACCCAAACCCACTCCGCTAGAGCCAAACCCACTCGGCTAGTCCCAAACCCACTCAGCTAGACCCAAACCCACTCGGCTAGACCCAAACCCACTCGGCTAGACCCAAACCCACTCGGCTAGACCCAAACCCACTCGGCTAGACCCAAACCCACTCCGCTAGATCCAAACACACTCGGCTAGACCCAAACCCACTCGGCTAGACCCAAACCCACTCCGCTAGACCCAAACCCACTCCGCTAGACCCAAACCCACTCCGCTAGAGCCAAACCCACTCGGCTAGTCCCAAACCCACTCGGCTGGACCCAAACCCACTCGGCTTGACCCAAACCCACTCGGCTAGACCCAAACCCACTCGGCTAGACCCAAACCCATTCGGCTAGACCCAAACCCACTCCGCTAGAGCCAAACCCACTCGGCTAGTCCCAAACCCACTCGGCTAGACTCAAACCCACTCGGCTAGACCCAAACCCACTCGGCTAGACCCAAACCCACTCGGCTAGACCCAAACCCACTCGGCTAGACCCAAACCCACTCGGCTAGACCCAAACCCACTCGGCTAGACCCAAACCCACTCGGCTAGACCCAAACCCACTCGGCTAGACCCAAACCCACTCCGCTAGGCCCAAACCCACTCCGCTAGACCGAAACCCACTCCGCTAGACCCAAACCCACTCGGATAGACCCAAACCCACTCGGCTAGACCCAAACCCACTCGGCTAGACCCAAACCCACTCGGCTAGACCCAAACCCACTCCGCTAGGCCCAAACCCACTCCGCTAGACCCAAACCCACTCCGCTAGACCCAAACCCACTCCGCTAGAGCCAAACCCACTCGGCTAGTCCCAAACCCACTCGGCTAGACCCAAACCCACTCGGCTAGACCCAAACCCACTCGGCTAGACCCAAACCCACTCAGCTAGACCCAAACCCACTCGGCTAGACCCAAACCCACTCCGCTAGACCCAAATCCACTCCGCTACACCCAAACCCACTCGGCTAGACCCAAACCCACTCGGCTAGACACAAACCCACTCGGCTAGACCCAAACCCACTCGGCTAGACCCAAACCTACTCGGCAAGACCCAAACCCACTGGGCTCGACCCAAACCGACTCGACTAGACGATTACCCACTCGGCTAGACCCAAACCCACTCGGCTAGACCCAAACCCACTCGGCTCGACCCAAATCCACTCGGCTAGACCCAAACCCACTCGGCTACACCCAAACCCACTCCGCTAGGCCCAAACCCACTCAGCTAGACCCAAACCCACTCGGCTAGACCCAAACCCACTCGGCTAGACCCAAACCCACTCGGCTAGACCCAAACCCACACGGCTAGACCCAAACCCACTCGGCTAGGCCGAAACCCACTCCGCTAGACCCAAACCCACTCTGCTAGACCCAAACCCACTCCGCTAGAGCCAAACCCACTCGGCTAGTCCCAAACCCACTCAGCTAGACCCAAACCCACTCGGCTAGACCCAAACCCACTCGGCTAGACCCAAACCCACTCGGCTAGACCCAAACCCACTCGGCTAGACCCAAACCCACTCCGCTAGATCCAAACACACTCGGCTAGACCCAAACCCACTCGGCTAGACCCAAACCCACTCCGCTAGACCCAAACCCACTCCGCTAGACCCAAACCCACTCCGCTAGAGCCAAACCCACTCGGCTAGTCCCAAACCCACTCGGCTGAACCCAAACCCACTCGGCTTGACCCAAACCCACTCGGCTAGACCCAAACCCACTCGGCTAGACCCAAACCCATTCGGCTAGACCCAAACCCACTCCGCTAGAGCCAAACCCACTCGGCTAGTCCCAAACCCACTCGGCTAGACTCAAACCCACTCGGCTAGACCCAAACCCACTCGGCTAGACCCAAACCCACTCGGCTAGACCCAAACCCACTCGGCTAGACCCAAACCCACTCGGCTAGACCCAAACCCACTCGGCTAGACCCAAACCCACTCGGCTAGACCCAAACCCACTCGGCTAGACCCAAACCCACTCCGCTAGGCCCAAACCCACTCCGCTAGACCGAAACCCACTCCGCTAGACCCAAACCCACTCGGATAGACCCAAACCCACTCGGCTAGACCCAAACCCACTCGGCTAGACCCAAACCCACTCGGCTAGACCCAAACCCACTCCGCTAGGCCCAAACCCACTCCGCTAGACCCAAACCCACTCCGCTAGACCCAAACCCACTCCGCTAGAGCCAAACCCACTCGGCTAGTCCCAAACCCACTCGGCTAGACCCAAACCCACTCGGCTAGACCCGAACCCACTCGGCTAGACCCAAACCCTCTCGGCTAGACCCAAACCCACTCGGCTAGACCCAAACCCACTCGGCTAGACCCAAACCCACTCGGCCAGACCCAAACCCACTCGGCCAGACCCAAACCCACTCGGCCGGACCCAAACCCAGTCCGCCAGACCCAAACCCACTCCGCTAGACCCAAACCCACTCCGCTAGAGCCAAACCCACTCGGCTAGTCCCAAACCCACTCGGCTAGACCCAAACCCACTCGGCTAGAACCAAACCCACTCGGCTAGACCCAAACCCACTCGGCTAGACCCAAACCCACTCCGCTAGTCCCAAACCCACTCGGCTAGACCCATATCCACTCGGCTAGACCCAAACCCACTCCGCTAGACCCAAACCCACTCGGCTAGACCCAAACCCACTCGGCTAGACCCAAACCCACTCCGCTAGACCCAAACCCACTCCGCTAGACCCAAACCCACTCGGGTAGACCCAAATCCACTCGGCTAGACCCAAACCCACTCGGCTAGACACAAACCCACTCGGCTAGACCCAAACCCACTCGGCTAGACCCAAACCCACTCGGCTAGACCCAAACCCACTCAGCTAGACCCAAACCCACTCGGCTAGACCCAAACCCACTCCGCTAGACCCAAATCCACTCCGCTACACCCAAACCCACTCGGCTAGACCCAAACCCACTCGGCAAGACACAAACCCACTCGGCTAGACCCAAACCCACTCGGCTAGACCCAAACCTACTCGGCAAGACCCAAACCCACTCGGCTCGACCCAAACCGACTCGACTAGACGATTACCCTCTCGGCTAGACCCAAACCCACTCGGCTAGACCCAAACCCACACGGCTAGACCCAAACCCACTCGGCTAGGCCGAAACCCACTCCGCTAGACCCAAACCCACTCTGCTAGACCCAAACCCACTCCGCTAGAGCCAAACCCACTCGGCTAGACCCAAACCCACTCGGATAGACCCAAACCCACTCGGCTAGACCCAAACCCACTCCGCTAGATCCAAACACACTCGGCTAGACCCAAACCCACTCGGCTAGAACCAACCCCACTCGGCTAGACCCAAACCCACTCGGCTAGACCCAAACCCACTCGGCTAGACCCAAACCCACTCGGCTAGACCCAAACCCACTCGGCTAGACCCAAACCCACTAGGCTAGACCCAAACCCACTCGGCTAGACCCAAACCCACTCCGCTAGGCCCAAACCCACTCCGCTAGACCCAAACCCACTCGGCTAGACCCAAACCCACTCGGCTAGACCCAAACCCACTCGGATAGACCCAAACCCACTCGGCTAGACCCAAACCCACTCGGCTAGACCCAAACCCACTCGGCTAGACCCAAACCCACTCCGATAGACCCAAACCCACTCCGCTAGACCCAAACCCACTCCGCTAGACCCAAACCCACTCGGCTAGTCCCAAACCCACTCGGCTAGACCCAAACCCACTCGGCTAGACCCAAACCCACTAGGCTAGACCCAAACCCACTCGGCTAGACCCAAACCCACTCCGCTAGGCCCAAACCCACTCCGCTAGACCCAAACCCACTCCGCTAGACCCAAACCCACTCCGCTAGAGCCAAACCCACTCGGCTAGTCCCAAACCCACTCGGCTAGTCCCAAACCCACTCGGCTAGACCCAAACCCACTCCGCTAGGCCCAAACCCACTCCGCTAGACCCAAACCCACTCCGCTAGACCCAAACCCACTCCGCTAGAGCCAAACCCACTCGGCTAGTCCCAAACCCACTCGGCTAGACCCAAACCCACTCGGCTAGACCCAAACCCACTCCGCTAGTCCCAAACCCACTCGGCTAGACCCAAACCCACTCGGCTAGACCCAAACCCACTCCGCTAGACCCAAACCCACTCCGCTAGACCCAAACCCACTCGGCTAGACCCAAACCCACTCCGCTAGACCCAAACCCACTCCGCTAGACCCAAACCCACTCGGGTAGACCCAAATCCACTCGGCAAGACCCAAACCGACTCGACTAGACGATTACCCACTCGGCTAGACCCAAACCCACTCGGCTAGACCCAAACCCACTCGGCTCGACCCAAATCCACTCGGCTAGACCCAAACCCACTCGGCTACACCCAAACCCTCTCCGCTAGGCCCAAACCCACTCAGCTAGACCCAAACCCACTCGGCTAGACCCAAACCCACTCGGCTAGACCCAAACCCACTCGGCTAGACCCAAACCCACACGGCTAGACCCAAACCCACTCGGCTAGGCCGAAACCCACTCCGCTAGACCCAAACCCACTCCGCTAGACACAAACCCACTCCGCTAGAGCCAAACCCACTCGGCTAGTCCCAAACCCACTCGGCTAGACCCAAACCCACTCGGCTTGACCCAAACCCACTCGGCTAGACCCAAACCCACTCGGCTAGACCCAAACCCACTCGGCTAGACCCAAACCCACTCCGCTATATCCAAACACACTCGGCTAGACCCAAACCCACTCGGCTAGACCCAAACCCACTCCGCTAGACCCAAACCCACTCCGCTAGACCCAAACCCACTCCGCTAGAGCCAAACCCACTCGGCTAGTCCCAAACCCACTCGGCTGGACCCAAACCCACTCGGCTAGACCCAAACCCACTCGGCTAGACCCAAACCCACTCGGCTAGACCCAAACCCATTCGGCTAGACCCAAACCCACTCCGCTAGACCCAAACCCACTCGGCTAGACCCAAACCCACTCGGCTAGACCCAAACCCACTCCGCTAGACCCAAACCCACTCCGCTAGACCCAAAACCACTCGGCTAGACCCAAACCCACTCCGCTAGTCCCAAACCCACTCGGCTAGACCCAAACCCACTCAGCTAGACCCAAACCCACTCAGCTAGGCCCAAACCCACTCCGCTAGACCCAAACCCACTCCGCTAGACCCAAACCCACTCCGCTAGAGCCAAACCCACTCGGCTAGTCCCAAACCCACTCGGCTAGACCCAAACCCACTCGGCTAGACCCAAACCCACTCGGCTAGACCCAAACCCACTCGGCTAGACCCAAACCCACTCGGCTAGACCCAAACCCACTCGGCTAGACCCAAACCCACTCCGCTAGATCCAAACACACTCGGCTAGACCCAAACCCACTCGGCTAGACCCAAACCCACTACACTAGACCAAAACCCACTCCGCTAGACCCAAACCCACTCCGCTAGAGCCAAACCCACTCGGCTAGTCCCAAACCCACTCGGCTGGACCCAAACCCACTCGGCTAGACCCAAACCCACTCGGCTAGACCCAAACCCACTCGGCTAGACCCAAACCCATTCGGCTAGACCCAAACCCATTCGGCTAGACCCAAACCCACTCGGCTAGACCCAAACCCACTCGGCTAGACCCAAACCCACTCGGCTAGACCCAAACCCACTCGGCTAGACCCAAACCCACTCGGCTAGACCCAAACCCACTCGGCTAGACCCAAACCCACTCCGCTAGATCCAAACACACTCGGCTAGACCCAAACCCACTCGGCTAGACCCAAACCCACTCCGCTAGACCCAAACCCACTCCGCTAGACCCAAACCCACTCCGCTAGAGCCAAACCCACTCGGCTAGTCCCAAACCCACTCGGCTGGACCCAAACCCACTCGGCTAGACCCAAACCCACTCGGCTAGACCCAAACCCACTCGGCTAGACCCAAACCCACTCGGCTAGACCCAAACCCATTCGGCTAGACCCAAACCCACTCGGCTAGACCAAAACCCACTCGGCTAGACCCAAACCTACTCGGCAAGACCCAAACCCACTCGGCTCGACCCAAACCGACTCGACTAGACGATTACCCTCTCGGCTAGACCCAAACCCACTCGGCTAGACCCAAACCCACACGGCTAGACCCAAACCCACTCGGCTAGGCCGAAACCCACTCCGCTAGACCCAAACCCACTCTGCTAGACCCAAACCCACTCCGCTAGAGCCAAACCCACTCGGCTAGACCCAAACCCACTCGGCTAGACCCAAACCCACTCGGCTAGACCCAAACCCACTCCGCTAGATCCAAACACACTCGGCTAGACCCAAACCCACTCGGCTAGAACCAACCCCACTCGGCTAGACCCAAACCCACTCGGCTAGACCCAAACCCACTCGGCTAGACCCAAACCCACTCGGCTAGACCCAAACCCACTCGGCTAGACCCAAACCCACTAGGCTAGACCCAAACCCACTCGGCTAGACCCAAACCCACTCCGCTAGGCCCAAACCCACTCCGCTAGACCCAAACCCACTCGGCTAGACCCAAACCCACTCGGCTAGACCCAAACCCACTCGGATAGACCCAAACCCACTCGGCTAGACCCAAACCCACTCGGCTAGACCCAAACCCACTCGGCTAGACCCAAACCCACTCCGATAGACCCAAACCCACTCCGCTAGACCCAAACCCACTCCGCTAGACCCAAACCCACTCGGCTAGTCCCAAACCCACTCGGCTAGACCCAAACCCACTCGGCTAGACCCAAACCCACTAGGCTAGACCCAAACCCACTCGGCTAGACCCAAACCCACTCCGCTAGGCCCAAACCCACTCCGCTAGACCCAAACCCACTCCGCTAGACCCAAACCCACTCCGCTAAAGCCAAACCCACTCGGCTAGTCCCAAACCCACTCGGCTAGTCCCAAACCCACTCGGCTAGACCCAAACCCACTCCGCTAGGCCCAAACCCACTCCGCTAGACCCAAACCCACTCCGCTAGACCCAAACCCACTCCGCTAGAGCCAAACCCACTCGGCTAGTCCCAAACCCACTCGGCTAGACCCAAACCCACTCGGCTAGACCCAAACCCACTCGGCTAGACCCAAACCCACTCGGCTAGACCCAAACCCACTCGGCTAGACCCAAACCCACTCGGCTAGACCCAAACCCACTCCGCTAGTCCCAAACCCACTCGGCTAGACCCAAACCCACTCGGCTAGACGCAAACCCACTCCGCTAGACCCAAACCCACTCCGCTAGACCCAAACCCACTCGGCTAGACCCAAACCCACTCCGCTAGACCCAAACCCACTCCGCTAGACCCAAACCCACTCGGGTAGACCCAAATCCACTCGGCAAGACCCAAACCCACTCGGCTAGACACAAACCCACTCGGCTAGACCCAAACCCACTCGGCTAGACCCAAACCCACTCGGCTAGACCCAAACCCACTTAGCTAGACCCAAACCCACTCGGCTAGACCCAAACCCACTCCGCTAGACCCAAATCCACTCCGCTACACCCAAACCTACTCGGCTAGACCCAAACCCACTCGGCTAGACACAAACCCACTCGGCTAGACCCAAACCCACTCGGCTAGACCCAAACCTACTCGGCAAGACCCAAACCCACTCGGCTCGACCCAAACCGACTCGACTAGACGATTACCCACTCGGCTAGACCCAAACCCACTCGGCTAGACCCAAACCCACTCGGCTCGACCCAAATCCACTCGGCTAGACCCAAACCCACTCGGCTACACCCAAACCCTCTCCGCTAGGCCCAAACCCACTCAGCTAGACCCAAACCCACTCGGCTAGACCCAAACCCACTCGGCTAGACCCAAACCCACTCGGCTAGACCCAAACCCACACGGCTAGACCCAAACCCACTCGGCTAGGCCGAAACCCACTCCGCTAGACCCAAACCCACTCCGCTAGACACAAACCCACTCCGCTAGAGCCAAACCCACTCGGCTAGTCCCAAACCCACTCGGCTAGACCCAAACCCACTCGGCTAGACCCAAACCCACTCGGCTAGACCCAAACCCACTCCGCTAGACCCAAACCCACTCCGCTAGACCCAAAACCACTCGGCTAGACCCAAACCCACTCCGCTAGTCCCAAACCCACTCGGCTAGACCCAAACCCACTCAGCTAGACCCAAACCCACTCAGCTAGGCCCAAACCCACTCCGCTAGACCCAAACCCACTCCGCTAGACCCAAACCCACTCCGCTAGAGCCAAACCCACTCGGCTAGTCCCAAACCCACTCGGCTAGACCCAAACCCACTCGGGTAGACCCAAACCCACTCGGCTAGACCCAAACCCACTCAGCTAGACCCAAACCCACTCGGCTAGACCCAAACCCACTCGGCTAGACCCAAACCCACTCCGCTAGATCCAAACACACTCGGCTAGACCCAAACCCACTCGGCTAGACCCAAACCCACTCCGCTAGACCCAAACCCACTCCGCTAGACCCAAACCCACTCCGCTAGAGCCAAACCCACTCGGCTAGTCCCAAACCCACTCGGCTGGACCCAAACCCACTCGGCTAGACCCAAACCCACTCGGCTAGACCCAAACCCACTCGGCTAGACCCAAACCCATTCGGCTAGACCCAAACCCACTCGGCTAGAGCCAAACCCACTCGGCTAGTCCCAAACCCACTCGGCTAGACCCAAACCCACTCGGCTAGACCCAAACCCACTCGGCTAGACCCAAACCCACTCGGCTAGACCCAAACCCACTCGGCTAGACCCAAACCCACTCGGCTAGACCCAAACCCACTTTGCTAGACCCAAACCCACTCGGCTAGACCCAAACCCACTCGGCTAGACCCAAACCCACTCCGCTAGGCCCAAACCCACTCCGCTAGACCCAAACCCACTCCGCTAGACCCAAACCCACTCCGCTAGAGCCAAACCCACTCCGCTAGTCCCAAAGCCACTTGGCTAGACCCAAACCCACTCGGCTAGAACCAACCCCACTCGGCTAGACCCAAACCCACTCGGCTAGACCCAAACCCACTCGGCTAGACCCAAACCCACTCGGCTAGACCCAAACCCACTCGGCTAGACCCAAACCCACTAGGCTAGACCCAAACCCACTCGGCTAGACCCAAACCCACTCCGCTAGGCCCAAACCCACTCCGCTAGACCCAAACCCACTCGGCTAGACCCAAACCCACTCGGCTAGACCCAAACCCACTCGGATAGACCCAAACCCACTCGGCTAGACCCAAACCCACTCGGCTAGACCCAAACCCACTCGGCTAGACCCAAACCCACTCCGCTAGACCCAAACCCACTCCGCTAGACCCAAACCCACTCCGCTAGACCCAAACCCACTCGGCTAGTCCCAAACCCACTCGGCTAGACCCAAACCCACTCGGCTAGACCCAAACCCACTAGGCTAGACCCAAACCCACTCGGCTAGACCCAAACCCACTCCGCTAGGCCCAAACCCACTCCGCTAGACCCAAACCCACTTCGCTAGACCCAAACCCACTCCGCTAGAGCCAAACCCACTCGGCTAGTCCCAAACCCACTCGGCTAGTCCCAAACCCACTCGGCTAGACCCAAACCCACTCCGCTAGGCCCAAACCCACTCCGCTAGACCCAAACCCACTCCGCTAGACCCAAACCCACTCCGCTAGAGCCAAACCCACTCGGCTAGTCCCAAACCCACTCGGCTAGACCCAAACCCACTCGGCTAGACCCAAACCCACTCGGCTAGACCCAAACCCACTCGGCTAGACCCAAACCCACTCGGCTAGACCCAAACCCACTCCGCTAGTCCCAAACCCACTCGGCTAGACCCAAACCCACTCGGCTAGACCCAAACCCACTCCGCTAGACCCAAACCCACTCCGCTAGACCCAAACCCACTCGGCTAGACCCAAACCCACTCCGCTAGACCCAAACCCACTCCGCTAGACCCAAACCCACTCGGGTAGACCCAAATCCACTCGGCAAGACCCAAACCCACTCGGCTAGACACAAACCCACTCGGCTAGACCCAAACCCACTCGGCTAGACCCAAACCCACTCGGCTAGACCCAAACCCACTTAGCTAGACCCAAACCCACTCGGCTAGACCCAAACCCACTCCGCTAGACCCAAATCCACTCCGCTACACCCAAACCTACTCGGCTAGACCCAAACCCACTCGGCTAGACACAAACCCACTCGGCTAGACCCAAACCCACTCGGCTAGACCCAAACCTACTCGGCAAGACCCAAACCCACTCGGCTCGACCCAAACCGACTCGACTAGACGATTACCCACTCGGCTAGACCCAAACCCACTCGGCTAGACCCAAACCCACTCGGCTAGACCCAAATCCACTCGGCTAGACCCAAACCCACTCGGCTACACCCAAACCCTCTCCGCTAGGCCCAAACCCACTCAGCTAGACCCAAACCCACTCGGCTAGACCCAAACCCACTCGGCTAGACCCAAACCCACTCGGCTAGACCCAAACCCACACGGCTAGACCCAAACCCACTCGGCTAGGCCGAAACCCACTCCGCTAGACCCAAACCCACTCCGCTAGACCCAAACCCACTCCGCTAGAGCCAAACCCACTCGGCTAGTCCCAAACCCACTCGGCTAGACCCAAACCCACTCGGCTTGACCCAAACCCACTCGGCTAGACCCAAACCCACTCGGCTAGACCCAAACCCACTCGGCTAGACCCAAACCCACTCCGCTAGATCCAAACACACTCGGCTAGACCCAAACCCACTCGGCTAGACCCAAACCCACTCCGCTAGACCCAAACCCACTCCGCTAGACCCAAACCCACTCCGCTAGAGCCAAACGCACTCGGCTAGTCCCAAACCCACTCGGCTGGACCCAAACCCACTCGGCTAGACCCAAACCCACTCGGCTAGACCCAAACCCACTCGGCTAGACCCAAACCCATTCGGCTAGACCCAAACCCACTCCGCTAGACCCAAACCCACTCGGCTAGACCCAAACCCACTCGGCTAGACCCAAACCCACTCCGCTAGACCCAAACCCACTCCGCTAGACCCAAAACCACTCGGCTAGACCCAAACCCACTCCGCTAGTCCCAAACCCACTCGGCTAGACCCAAACCCACTCAGCTAGACCCAAACCCACTCAGCTAGGCCCAAACCCACTCCGCTAGACCCAAACCCACTCCGCTAGACCCAAACCCACTCCGCTAGAGCCAAACCCACTCGGCTAGTCCCAAACCCACTCGGCTAGACCCAAACCCACTCGGCTGGACCCAAACCCACTCGGCTAGACCCAAACCCACTCGGCTAGACCCAAACCCACTCGGCTAGACCCAAACCCACTCCGCTAGACCCAAACCCACTCCGCTAGACCCAAACCCACTCCGCTAGACCCAAACCCACTCGGCTAGTCCCAAACCCACTCGGCTAGACCCAAACCCACTCGGCTAGACCCAAACCCACTAGGCTAGACCCAAACCCACTCGGCTAGACCCAAACCCACTCCGCTAGGCCCAAACCCACTCCGCTAGACCCAAACCCACTCCGCTAGACCCAAACCCACTCCGCTAGAGCCAAACCCACTCGGCTAGTCCCAAACCCACTCGGCTAGTCCCAAACCCACTCGGCTAGACCCAAACCCACTCCGCTAGGCCCAAACCCACTCCGCTAGACCCAAACCCACTCCGCTAGACCCAAACCCACTCCGCTAGAGCCAAACCCACTCGGCTAGTCCCAAACCCACTCGGCTAGACCCAAACCCACTCGGCTAGACCCAAACCCACTCGGCTAGACCCAAACCCACTCGGCTAGACCCAAACCCACTCGGCTAGACCCAAACCCACTCGGCTAGACCCAAACCCACTCCGCTAGTCCCAAACCCACTCGGCTAGACCCAAACCCACTCGGCTAGACCCAAACCCACTCCGCTAGACCCAAACCCACTCCGCTAGACCCAAACCCACTCAGCTAGACCCAAACCCACTCCGCTAGACCCAAACCCACTCCGCTAGACCCAAACCCACTCGGGTAGACCCAAATCCACTCGGCAAGACCCAAACCCACTCGGCTAGACACAAACCCACTCGGCTAGACCCGAACCCACTCGGCTAGACCCAAACCCACTCGGCTAGACCCAAACCCACTTAGCTAGACCCAAACCCACTCGGCTAGACCCAAACCCACTCCGCTAGACCCAAATCCACTCCGCTACACCCAAACCTACTCGGCTAGACCCAAACCCACTCGGCTAGACACAAACCCACTCGGCTAGACCCAAACCCACTCGGCTAGACCCAAACCTACTCGGCAAGACCCAAACCCACTCGGCTCGACCCAAACCGACTCGACTAGACGATTACCCACTCGGCTAGACCCAAACCCACTCGGCTAGACCCAAACCCACTCGGCTCGACCCAAATCCACTCGGCTAGACCCAAACCCACTCGGCTACACCCAAACCCTCTCCGCTAGGCCCAAACCCACTCAGCTAGACCCAAACCCACTCGGCTAGACCCAAACCCACTCGGCTAGACCCAAACCCACTCGGCTAGACCCAAACCCACACGGCTAGACCCAAACCCACTCGGCTAGGCCGAAACCCACTCCGCTAGACCCAAACCCACTCCGCTAGACCCAAACCCACTCCGCTAGAGCCAAACCCACTCGGCTAGTCCCAAACCCACTCGGCTAGACCCAAACCCACTCGGCTTGACCCAAACCCACTCGGCTAGACCCAAACCCACTCGGCTAGACCCAAACCCACTCGGCTAGACCCAAACCCACTCCGCTAGATCCAAACACACTCGGCTAGACCCAAACCCACTCGGCTAGACCCAAACCCACTCCGCTAGACCCAAACCCACTCCGCTAGACCCAAACCCACTCCGCTAGACCCAAACCCACTCGGCTAGTCCCAAACCCACTCGGCTGGACCCAAACCCACTCGGCTAGACCCAAACCCACTCGGCTAGACCCAAACCCACTCGGCTAGACCCAAACCCATTCGGCTAGACCCAAACCCACTCCGCTAGACCCAAACCCACTCGGCTAGACCCAAACCCACTCGGCTAGACCCAAACCCACTCCGCTAGACCCAAACCCACTCCGCTAGACCCAAAACCACTCGGCTAGACCCAAACCCACTCCGCTAGTCCCAAACCCACTCGGCTAGACCCAAACCCACTCAGCTAGACCCAAACCCACTCAGCTAGGCCCAAACCCACTCCGCTAGACCCAAACCCACTCCGCTAGACCCAAACCCACTCCGCTAGAGCCAAACCCACTCGGCTAGTCCCAAACCCACTCGGCTAGACCCAAACCCACTCGGCTGGACCCAAACCCACTCGGCTAGACCCAAACCCACTCGGCTAGACCCAAACCCACTCGGCTAGACCCAAACCCACTCGGCTAGACCCAAACCAACTCGGCTAGACCCAAACCCACTCGGCTAGACCCAAACCCACTCGGCCAGACCCAAACCCACTCCGCTAGGCCCAAACCCACTCCGCTAGACCCAAACCCACTCCGCTAGACCCAAACCCACTCCGCTAGAGCCAAACCCACTCCGCTAGTCCCAAAGCCACTCCGCTAGACCCAAACCCACTCGGCTAGAACCAACCCCACTCGGCTAGACCCAAACCCACTCGGCTAGACCCAAACCCACTCGGCTAGACCCAAACTCACTCGGCTAGACCCAAACCCACTCGGCTAGACCCAAACCCACTAGGCTAGACCCAAACCCACTCGGCTAGACCCAAACCCACTCGGCTAGGCCCAAACCCACTCCGCTAGACCCAAACCCACTCCGCTAGAGCCAAACCCACTCGGCTAGTCCCAAACCCACTCGGCTAGACCCAAACCCACTCGGCTAGACCCAAACCCACTCGGCTAGACCCAAACCCACTCGGATAGACCCAAACCCACTCGGCTAGACCCAAACCCACTCGGCTAGACCCAAACCCACTCGGCTAGACCCAAACCCACTCGGCTAGACCCAAACCCACTCCGCTAGACCCAAACCCACTCCGCTAGAGCCAAACCCACTCGGCTAGTCCCAAACCCACTCGGCTAGACCCAAACCCACTCGGCTAGACCCAAACCCACTCGGCTAGACCCAAACCCACTCGGCTAGACCCAAACCCACTCGGCTAGACCCAAACCCACTCGGCTAGACCCAAACCCACTCGGCTACACCCAAACCCACTCGGCTAGACCCAAACCCACTCGGCTAGACCCAAACCCACTCGGCTAGACCCAAACCCACTTAGCTAGACCCAAACCCACTCGGCTAGACCCAAACCCACTCCGCTAGACCCAAATCCACTCCGCTACACCCAAACCCACTCGGCTCGACCCAAACCGACTCGACTAGACGATTACCCACTCGGCTAGACCCAAACCCACTCGGCTAGACCCAAACCCACTCGGCTCGACCCAAATCCACTCGGCTAGACCCAAACCCACTCGGCTGCACCCAAACCCTCTCCGCTAGGCCCAAACCCACTCAGCTAGACCCAAACCCACTCGGCTAGACCCAAACCCACTCGGCTAGACCCAAACCCACTCGGCTAGACCCAAACCCACACGGCTAGACCCAAACCCACTCGGCTAGGCCGAAACCCACTCCGCTAGACCCAAACCCACTCCGCTAGACCCAAACCCACTCCGCTAGAGCCAAACCCACTCGGCTAGTCCCAAACCCACTCGGCTAGACCCAAACCCACTCGGCTAGACCCAAACCCACTCGGCTAGACCCAAACCCACTCGGCTAGACCCAAACCCACTCGGCTAGACCCAAACCCACTCCGCTAGATCCAAACACACTCGGCTAGACCCAAACCCACTCGGCTAGACCCAAACCCACTCCGCTAGACCCAAACCCACTCCGCTAGACCCAAACCCACTCCGCTAGAGCCAAACCCACTCGGCTAGTCCCAAACCCACTCGGCTGGACCCAAACCCACTCGGCTAGACCCAAACCCACTCGGCTAGACCCAAACCCATTCGGCTAGACCCAAACCCACTCCGCTAGACCCAAACCCACTCGGCTAGACCCAAACCCACTCGGCTAGACCCAAACCCACTCCGCTAGACCCAAACCCACTCCGCTAGACCCAAACCCACTCGGCTAGACCCAAACCCACTCCGCTAGTCCCAAACCCACTCGGCGAGACCCAAACCCACTCGGCTAGACCCAAACCCACTCAGCTAGGCCCAAACCCACTCGGCTAGACCCAAACCCACTCGGCTAGACCCAAACCCACTCGGCTAGACCCAAACCCACTCGGGTAGACCCAAACCCACTCGGCTAGACCCAAACCCACTCGGCTAGACCCAAACCCACTCGGCTAGACCCAAACCCACTCCGCTAGTCCCAAACCCACTCGGCTAGACCCAAATCCACTCGGCTAGACCCAAACCCACTCGGCTAGACCCAAACCCACTCGGCTAGACCCAAACCCACTCAGCTAGACCCAAACCCACTCGGCTAGACCCAAACCCACTCCGCTAGACCCAAATCCACTCCGGTACACCCAAACCCACTCGGCTAGACCCAAACCCACTCGGCTAGACACAAACCCACTCGGCTAGACCCAAACCCACTCGGCTAGACCCAAATCCACTCCGCTACACCCAAACCCACTCGGCTCGACCCAAACCGACTCGACTAGACGATTACCCACTCGGCTAGACCCAAACCCACTCGGCTAGACCCAAACCCACTCGGCTCGACCCAAATCCACTCGGCTAGACCCAAACCCACTCGGCTGCACCCAAACCCTCTCCGCTAGGCCCAAACCCACTCAGCTAGACCCAAACCCACTCGGCTAGACCCAAACCCACTCGGCTAGACCCAAACCCACTCGGCTAGACCCAAACCCACACGGCTAGACCCAAACCCACTCGGCTAGGCCGAAACCCACTCCGCTAGACCCAAACCCACTCCGCTAGACCCAAACCCACTCCGCTAGAGCCAAACCCACTCGGCTAGTCCCAAACCCACTCGGCTAGACCCAAACCCACTCGGCTAGACCCAAACCCACTCGGCTAGACCCAAACCCACTCGGCTAGACCCAAACCCACTCGGCTAGACCCAAACCCACTCCGCTAGATCCAAACACACTCGGCTAGACCCAAACCCACTCGGCTAGACCCAAACCCACTCCGCTAGACCCAAACCCACTCCGCTAGACCCAAACCCACTCCGCTAGAGCCAAACCCACTCGGCTAGTCCCAAACCCACTCGGCTGGACCCAAACCCACTCGGCTAGACCCAAACCCACTCGGCTAGACCCAAACCCACTCGGCTAGACCCAAACCCATTCGGCTAGACCCAAACCCACTCCGCTAGACCCAAACCCACTCGGCTAGACCCAAACCCACT
The DNA here is from genome assembly GCA_963514005.1 of Raja brachyura. The sequence continues at coordinate 1,784,857 of CAUPSL010000002.1, forward strand.
CGGCTAGACCCAAACCCACTCCGCTAGACCCAAACCCACTCCGCTAGACCCAAACCCACTCGGCTAGACCCAAACCCACTCCGCTAGTCCCAAACCCACTCGGCGAGACCCAAACCCACTCGGCTAGACCCAAACCCACTCAGCTAGGCCCAAACCCACTCGGCTAGACCCAAACCCACTCGGCTAGACCCAAACCCACTCGGCTAGACCCAAACCCACTCGGGTAGACCCAAACCCACTCGGCTAGACCCAAACCCACTCGGCTAGACCCAAACCCACTCGGCTAGACCCAAACCCACTCCGCTAGTCCCAAACCCACTCGGCTAGACCCAAATCCACTCGGCTAGACCCAAACCCACTCGGCTAGACCCAAACCCACTCGGCTAGACCCAAACCCACTCAGCTAGACCCAAACCCACTCGGCTAGACCCAAACCCACTCCGCTAGACCCAAATCCACTCCGGTACACCCAAACCCACTCGGCTAGACCCAAACCCACTCGGCTAGACACAAACCCACTCGGCTAGACCCAAACCCACTCGGCTAGACCCAAACCTACTCGGCAAGACCCAAACCCACTCGGCTCGACCCAAACCGACTCGACTAGACGATTACCCACTCGGCTAGACCCAAACCCACTCGGCTAGACCCAAACCCACTCGGCTCGACCCAAATCCACTCGGCTAGACCCAAACCCACTCGGCTACACCCAAACCCACTCCGCTAGGCCCAAACCCACTCAGCTAGACCCAAACCCACTCGGCTAGACCCAAACCCACTCGACTAGACCCAAACCCACTCGGCTAGACCCAAACCCACTCGGCTAGACCCAAACCCACTCCGCTAGATCCAAACACACTCGGCTAGACCCAAACCCACTCCGCTAGACCCAAACCCACTCCGCTAGAGCCAAACCCACTCGGCTAGTCCCAAACCCACTCGGCTGGACCCAAACCCACTCGGCTTGACCCAAACCCACTCGGCTAGACCCAAACCCACTCGGCTAGACCCAAACCCATTCGGCTAGACCCAAACCCACTCCGCTAGAGCCAAACCCACTCGGCTAGTCCCAAACCCACTCGGCTAGACTCAAACCCACTCGGCTAGACCCAAACCCACTCGGCTAGACCCAAACCCACTCGGCTAGACCCAAACCCACTCGGCTAGACCCAAACCCACTCGGCTAGACCCAAACCCACTCGGCTAGACCCAAACCCACTCGGCTAGACCCAAACCCACTCGGCTAGACCCAAACCCACTCCGCTAGGCCCAAACCCACTCAGCTAGACCCAAACCCACTCGGCTAGACCCAAACCCACTCGACTAGACCCAAACCCACTCGGCTAGACCCAAACCCACTCGGCTAGACCCAAACCCACTCCGCTACATCCAAACACACTCGGCTAGACCCAAACCCACTCGGCTAGACCCAAACCCACTCCGCTAGACCCAAACCCACTCCGCTAGACCCAAACCCACTCCGCTAGAGCCAAACCCACTCGGCTAGTCCCAAACCCACTCGGCTGGACCCAAACCCACTCGGCTTGACCCAAACCCACTCGGCTAGACCCAAACCCACTCGGCTAGACCCAAACCCATTCGGCTAGACCCAAACCCACTCCGCTAGAGCCAAACCCACTCGGCTAGTCCCAAACCCACTCGGCTAGACTCAAACCCACTCGGCTAGACCCAAACCCACTCGGCTAGACCCAAACCCACTCGGCTAGACCCAAACCCACTCGGCTAGACCCAAACCCACTCGGCTAGACCCAAACCCACTCGGCTAGACCCAAACCCACTCGGCTAGACCCAAACCCACTCGGCTAGACCCAAACCCACTCCGCTAGGCCCAAACCCACTCCGCTAGACCCAAACCCACTCCGCTAGACCCAAACCCACTCGGATAGACCCAAACCCACTCGGCTAGACCCAAACCCACTCGGCTAGACCCAAACCCACTCGGCTAGACCCAAACCCACTCCGCTAGGCCCAAACCCACTCCGCTAGACCCAAACCCACTCCGCTAGACCCAAACCCACTCGGCTAGTCCCAAACCCACTCGGCTAGACCCAAACCCACTCGGCTAGACCCAAACCCACTCGGCTAGACCCAAACCCACTCGGCTAGACCCAAACCCACTCGGCTAGACCCAAACCCACTCGGCTAGACCCAAACCCACTCCGCTAGTCCCAAACCCACTCGGCTAGACCCAAACCCACTCGGCTAGACCCAAACCCACTCCGCTAGACCCAAACCCACTCCGCTAGACCCAAACCCACTCGGCTAGACCCAAACCCACTCCGCTAGACCCAAACCCACTCCGCTAGACCCAAACCCACTCGGGTAGACCCAAATCCACTCGGCAAGACCCAAACCCACTCGGCTAGACACAAACCCACTCGGCTAGACCCAAACCCACTCGGCTAGACCCAAACCCACTCGGCTAGACCCAAACCCACTTAGCTAGACCCAAACCCACTCGGCTAGACCCAAACCCACTCCGCTAGACCCAAATCCACTCCGCTACACCCAAACCTACTCGGCTAGACCCAAACCCACTCGGCTAGACACAAACCCACTCGGCTAGACCCAAACCCACTCGGCTAGACCCAAACCTACTCGGCAAGACCCAAACCCACTCGGCTCGACCCAAACTGACTCGACTAGACGATTACCCACTCGGCTAGACCCAAACCCACTCGGCTAGACCCAAACCCACTCGGCTCGACCCAAATCCACTCGGCTAGACCCAAACCCACTCGGCTACACCCAAACCCTCTCCGCTAGGCCCAAACCCACTCAGCTAGACCCAAACCCACTCGGCTAGACCCAAACCCACTCGGCTAGACCCAAACCCACTCGGCTAGACCCAAACCCACACGGCTAGGCCGAAACCCACTCCGCTAGACCCAAACCCACTCCGCTAGACCCAAACCCACTCCGCTAGACCCAAACCCACTCGGCTAGACCCAAACCCACTCGGCTAGACCCAAACCCACTCGGCTAGACCCAAACCCACTCCGCTAGACCCAAACCCACTCGGCTAGACCCAAACCCACTCGGCTAGACCCAAACCCACTCGGCTAGACTCAAACCCACTCGGCTAGACCCAAACCCACTCGGCTAGACCCAAACCCACTCGGCTAGACCCAAACCCACTCGGCTAGACCCAAACCCACTCGGCTAGACCCAAACCCACTCGGCTAGACCCAAACCCACTCGGCTAGACCCAAACCCACTCGGCTAGACCCAAACCCACTCGGCTAGACCCAAACCCACTCCGCTAGGCCCAAACCCACTCCGCTAGACCCAAACCCACTCCGCTAGACCCAAACCCACTCGGATAGACCCAAACCCACTCGGCTAGACCCAAACCCACTCGGCTAGACCCAAACCCACTCGGCTAGACCCAAACCCACTCCGCTAGGCCCAAACCCACTCCGCTAGACCCAAACCCACTCCGCTAGACCCAAACCCACTCGGCTAGTCCCAAACCCACTCGGCTAGACCCAAACCCACTCGGCTAGACCCAAACCCACTCGGCTAGACCCAAACCCACTCGGCTAGACCCAAACCCACTCGGCTAGACCCAAACCCACTCGGCTAGACCCAAACCCACTCCGCTAGTCCCAAACCCACTCGGCTAGACCCAAACCCACTCGGCTAGACCCAAACCCACTCCGCTAGACCCAAACCCACTCCGCTAGACCCAAACCCACTCGGCTAGACCCAAACCCACTCCGCTAGACCCAAACCCACTCCGCTAGACCCAAACCCACTCGGGTAGACCCAAATCCACTCGGCAAGACCCAAACCCACTCGGCTAGACACAAACCCACTCGGCTAGACCCAAACCCACTCGGCTAGACCCAAACCCACTCGGCTAGACCCAAACCCACTTAGCTAGACCCAAACCCACTCGGCTAGACCCAAACCCACTCCGCTAGACCCAAATCCACTCCGCTACACCCAAACCTACTCGGCTAGACCCAAACCCACTCGGCTAGACACAAACCCACTCGGCTAGACCCAAACCCACTCGGCTAGACCCAAACCTACTCGGCAAGACCCAAACCCACTCGGCTCGACCCAAACTGACTCGACTAGACGATTACCCACTCGGCTAGACCCAAACCCACTCGGCTCGACCCAAACCCACTCGGCTCGACCGAAATCCACTCGGCTAGACCCAAACCCACTCGGCTACACCCAAACCCTCTCCGCTAGGCCCAAACCCACTCAGCTAGACCCAAACCCACTCGGCTAGACCCAAACCCACTCGGCTAGACCCAAACCCACTCGGCTAGACCCAAACCCACACGGCTAGACCCAAACCCACTCGGCTAGGCCGAAACCCACTCCGCTAGACCCAAACCCACTCCGCTAGACCCAAACCCACTCCGCTAGACCCAAACCCACTCGGCTAGACCCAAACCCACTCGGCTAGACCCAAACCCACTCGGCTAGACCCAAACCCACTCCGCTAGACCCAAACCCACTCCGCTAGACCCAAACCCACTCCGCTAGAGCCAAACCCACTCCGCTAGTCCCAAACCCACTCGGCTGGACCCAAACCCACTCGGCTAGACCCAAACCCACTCGGCTAGACCCAAACCCACTCGGCTAGACCCAAACCCATTCGGCTAGACCCAAACCCACTCCGCTAGACCCAAACCCACTCGGCTAGACCCAAACCCACTCGGCTAGACCCAAACCCACTCCGCTAGACCCAAACCCACTCCGCTAGACCCAAACCCACTCGGCTAGACCCAAACCCACTCCGCTAGTCCCAAACCCACTCGGCTAGACCCAAACCCACTCAGCTAGACCCAAACCCACTCAGCTAGGCCCAAACCCACTCCGCTAGACCCAAACCCACTCCGCTAGACCCAAACCCACTCCGCTGGAGCCAAACCCACTCAGCTAGTCCCAAACCCACTCGGCTAGACCCAAACCCACTCGGCTAGACCCAAACCCACTCGGCTAGACCCAAACCCACTCGGCTAGACCCAAACCCACTCGGCTAGACCCAAACCCACTCGGCTAGACCCAAACCCACTCGGCTAGACCCAAACATACTCGGCTAGACCCAAACCCACTCGGCTAGACCCAAACCCACTCCGCTAGGCCCAAACCCACTCCGCTAGACCCAAACCCACTCCGCTAGACCCAAACCCACTCCGCTAGAGCCAAACCCACTCCGCTAGTCCCAAAGCCACTCGGCTAGACCCAAACCCACTCGGCTAGAACCAACCCCACTCGGCTAGACCCAAACCCACTCGGCTAGACCCAAACCCACTCGGCTAGACCCAAACCCACTCGGCTAGACCCAAACCCACTCGGCTGGACCCAAACCCACTAGGCTAGACCCAAACCCACTCGGCTAGACCCAAACCCACTCGGCTAGGCCCAAACCCACTCCGCTAGACCCAAACCCACTCCGCTAGAGCCAAACCCACTCGGCTAGTCCCAAACCCACTCGGCTAGACCCAAACCCACTCGGCTAGACCCAAACCCACTCGGATAGACCCAAACCCACTCGGCTAGACCCAAACCCACTCGGCTAGACCCAAACCCACTCGGCTAGACCCAAACCCACTCGGCTAGACCCAAACCCACTCCGCTAGATCCAAACACACTCGGCTAGACCCAAACCCACTCGGCTAGACCCAAACCCACTCCGCTAGACCCAAACCCACTCCGCTAGACCCAAACCCACTCCGCTAGAGCCAAACCCACTCGGCTAGTCCCAAACCCACTCGGCTGGACCCAAACCCACTCGGCTTGACCCAAACCCACTCGGCTAGACCCAAACCCACTCGGCTATACCCAAACCCATTCGGCTAGACCCAAACCCACTCCGCTAGAGCCAAACCCACTCGGCTAGTCCCAAACCCACTCGGCTAGACTCAAACCCACTCGGCTAGACCCAAACCCACTCGGCTAGACCCAAACCCACTCGGCTAGACCCAAACCCACTCGGCTAGACCCAAACCCACTCGGCTAGACCCAAACCCACTCGGCTAGACCCAAACCCACTCGGCTAGACCCAAACCCACTCGGCTAGACCCAAACCCACTCCGCTAGGCCCAAACCCACTCCGCTAGACCCAAACCCACTCCGCTAGACCCAAACCCACTCGGATAGACCCAAACCCACTCGGCTAGACCCAAACCCACTCGGCTAGACCCAAACCCACTCGGCTAGACCCAAACCCACTCCGCTAGGCCCAAACCCACTCCGCTAGACCCAAACCCACTCCGCTAGACCCAAACCCACTCCGCTAGAGCCAAACCCACTTGGCTAGTCCCAAACCCACTCGGCTAGACCCAAACCCACTCGGCTAGACCCAAACCCACTCGGCTAGACCCAAACCCACTCGGCTAGACCCAAACCCTCTCGGCTAGACCCAAACCCACTCGGCTAGACCCAAACCCACTCGGCTAGACCCAAACCCACTCGGCTAGACCCAAACCCACTCGGCTAGACCCAAACCCACTCGGCTAGACCCAAACCCACTCGGCTAGACCCAAACCCACTCCGCTAGACCCAAACCCACTCCGCTAGACCCAAACCCACTCCGCTAGACCCAAACCCACTCGGCTAGTCCCAAACCCACTCGGCTAGACCCAAACCCACTCGGCTAGACCCAAACCCACTAGGCTAGACCCAAACCCACTCGGCTAGACCCAAACCCACTCGGCTAGACCCAAACCCACTCGGCTAGACCCAAACCCACTCGGCTAGACCCAAACCCACTCGGCTAGATCCAAACCCACTCGGCTAGACCCAAACCCACTCCGCTAGGCCCAAACCCACTCCGCTAGACCCAAACCCACTCCGCTAGACCCAAACCCACTCCGCTAGAGCCAAACCCACTCGGCTAGTCCCAAACCCACTCGGCTAGACCCAAACCCACTCGGCTAGACCCAAACCCACTCGGCTAGACCCAAACCCACTCGGCTAGACCCAAACCCACTCGGCTAGACCCAAACCCACTCGGCTAGACCCAAACCCACTCCGCTAGTCCCAAACCCACTCGGCTAGACCCAAACCCACTCGGCTAGACCCAAACCCACTCGGCTAGACCCAAACCCACTCGGCTAGACCCAAACCCACTCGGCTAGACCCAAACCCACTTAGCTAGACCCAAACCCACTCGGCTAGACCCAAACCCACTCCGCTAGACCCAAATCCACTCCGCTACACCCAAACCTACTCGGCTAGACCCAAACCCACTCGGCTAGACACAAACCCACTCGGCTAGACCCAAACCCACTCGGCTAGACCCAAACCTACTCGGCAAGACCCAAACCCACTCGGCTCGACCCAAACTGACTCGACTAGACGATTACCCACTCGGCTAGACCCAAACCCACTCGGCTAGACCCAAACCCACTCGGCTCGACCCAAATCCACTCGGCTAGACCCAAACCCACTCGGCTACACCCAAACCCTCTCCGCTAGGCCCAAACCCACTCAGCTAGACCCAAACCCACTCGGCTAGACCCAAACCCACTCGGCTAGACCCAAACCCACTCGGCTAGACCCAAACCCACACGGCTAGACCCAAACCCACTCGGCTAGGCCGAAACCCACTCCGCTAGACCCAAACCCACTCCGCTAGACCCAAACCCACTCCGCTAGACCCAAACCCACTCGGCTAGACCCAAACCCACTCCGCTAGATCCAAACACACTCGGCTAGACCCAAACCCACTCGGCTAGACCCAAACCCACTCCGCTAGACCCAAACCCACTCCGCTAGACCCAAACCCACTCCGCTAGAGCCAAACCCACTCGGCTAGTCCCAAACCCACTCGGCTGGACCCAAACCCACTCGGCTAGACCCAAACCCACTCGGCTAGACCCAAACCCACTCGGCTAGACCCAAACCCATTCGGCTAGACCCAAACCCACTCCGCTAGACCCAAACCCACTCGGCTAGACCCAAACCCACTCGGCTAGACCCAAACCCACTCCGCTAGACCCAAACCCACTCCGCTAGACCCAAACCCACTCGGCTAGACCCAAACCCACTCCGCTAGTCCCAAACCCACTCGGCTAGACCCAAACCCACTCAGCTAGACCCAAACCCACTCAGCTAGGCCCAAACCCACTCCGCTAGACCCAAACCCACTCCGCTAGACCCAAACCCACTCCGCTAGAGCCAAACCCACTCAGCTAGTCCCAAACCCACTCGGCTAGACCCAAACCCACTCGGCTAGACCCAAACCCACTCGGCTAGACCCAAACCCACTCGGCTAGACCCAAACCCACTCGGCTAGACCCAAACCCACTCGGCTAGACCCAAACCCACTCGGCTAGACCCAAACATACTCGGCTAGACCCAAACCCACTCGGCTAGACCCAAACCCACTCCGCTAGGCCCAAACCCACTCCGCTAGACCCAAACCCACTCCGCTAGACCCAAACCCACTCCGCTAGAGCCAAACCCACTCCGCTAGTCCCAAAGCCACTCGGCTAGACCCAAACCCACTCGGCTAGAACCAACCCCACTCGGCTAGACCCAAACCCACTCGGCTAGACCCAAACCCACTCGGCTAGACCCAAACCCACTCGGCTAGACCCAAACCCACTCGGCTGGACCCAAACCCACTAGGCTAGACCCAAACCCACTCGGCTAGACCCAAACCCACTCGGCTAGGCCCAAACCCACTCCGCTAGACCCAAACCCACTCCGCTAGAGCCAAACCCACTCGGCTAGTCCCAAACCCACTCGGCTAGACCCAAACCCACTCGGCTAGACCCAAACCCACTCGGATAGACCCAAACCCACTCGGCTAGACCCAAACCCACTCGGCTAGACCCAAACCCACTCGGCTAGACCCAAACCCACTCGGCTACACCCAAACCCACTCGGCTAGACCCAAACCCACTCGGCTAGACCCAAACCCACTCGGCTAGACCCAAACCCACTCGGCTAGACCCAAACCCACTTAGCTAGACCCAAACCCACTCGGCTAGACCCAAACCCACTCCGCTAGACCCAAATCCACTCCGCTACACCCAAACCCACTCGGCTCGACCCAAACCGACTCGACTAGACGATTACCCACTCGGCTAGACCCAAACCCACTCGGCTAGACCCAAACCCACTCGGCTCGACCCAAATCCACTCGGCTAGACCCAAACCCACTCGGCTGCACCCAAACCCTCTCCGCTAGGCCCAAACCCACTCAGCTAGACCCAAACCCACTCGGCTAGACCCAAACCCACTCGGCTAGACCCAAACCCACTCGGCTAGACCCAAACCCACACGGCTAGACCCAAACCCACTCGGCTAGGCCGAAACCCACTCCGCTAGACCCGAACCCACTCCGCTAGACCCAAACCCACTCCGCTAGAGCCAAACCCACTCGGCTAGTCCCAAACCCACTCGGCTAGACCCAAACCCACTCGGCTAGACCCAAACCCACTCGGCTAGACCCAAACCCACTCGGCTAGACCCAAACCCACTCGGCTAGACCCAAACCCACTCCGCTAGATCCAAACCCACTCGGCTAGACCCAAACCCATTCGGCTAGACCCAAACCCACTCCGCTAGACCCAAACCCACTCGGCTAGACCCAAACCCACTCGGCTAGACCCAAACCCACTCCGCTAGACCCAAACCCACTCCGCTAGACCCAAACCCACTCGGCTAGACCCAAACCCACTCCGCTAGTCCCAAACCCACTCGGCTAGACCCAAACCCACTCGGCTAGACCCAAACCCACTCAGCTAGGCCCAAACCCACTCCGCTAGACCCAAACACACTCGGCTAGACCCAAACCCACTCCGCTAAAGCCAAACCCACTCGGCTAGTCCCAAACCCACTCGGCTAGACCCAAACCCAC